>VXAZ01009811.1:315809-387175 GCA_013399875.1 Gymnorhina tibicen | reverse complement strand
AGAAAAAAAAAAAAAATGTAGGGAAGTGATTTGTGCTTCATGGCAAAATGGTATATCCTCCCCTTTCCTGTTTTGATCCGTACTGGAACATACCAGTCAACTATTGAATGTAGTCCACTGTTCAAATGCAAGATTAACTGAGATGCTCCATGGCAAGCAAATAAATTTGTTTCCAGTGGAATAATTATTCTTATAGAATGTCATCCTCTCTTACAGCAGAGAGAGACAGGTGATGACATTCAATAAAATGTGACTTTTATTCCCATTTTCTTGACATGAAGAGATGTATGACTTACTCAGCTCCTTTGAAATACATGCTCTGAGGTCATGTCTTTTTNTTTTTTTTTTTTTTTTTTTTTAGAATGCCATCACCAGCTACATAATAGTTAAGTGACTAGGAAAAGTGGGAATATTATTTTCCATTCACTGCAATCCTGCGTAAGCATATGAAAGAGCAGCTATTCATGTAATGGGCCCAGCAATATTGCAGTCTTTGTTTCTGTATTTTTAAAAGCTAATCCTACCTACATTTGAGCTACTTAGACATATCTACAGCAAGTTACTATGTGACAAGTGTTCCAAATATGACAAGAGCTATTATCTGTAAAGAAAAAACAGAATCTACAACTCTTTGTACCATCTAATATTCTTTAGCATTTCAAGTAATTAGCAGCTTATTCCAAAAACATTTGAACAGTTAACAGATTTGATACCTATGGTTAATCCTCATTAAAATTACGATTACATGATATAATTACATGTAAATAAGAAAAATGAATTCAATATAACTCTTACCCTTTTCAGTGTTGGGCACTATGTTGGGAATCATACAGTATGTACAATTAGATTTATACTGCTAAGCTAAAAATATTGGTGAAGATCTAAAAATGACGAACAGTGCCTTTTAAATTAATGTCTTATTAGTTGAGTGAAGTACACTGACAAAGAATAATTTATGCTTATTCAAACTGCTCTCGACATCTTCAGGTGTTTCCAAATGAGCTCACAGAAGAGTGATTAAATGCATCTGATAACAAGCCACACATTGCTGAAATTACTTACCGCCTCATTTTATGATTAATTAAACATGTAGATTAAAGTTGCAAAAGAATTTAGATTAATGAGCAAGTTAAGTCTTGCTGATATAAGTGAATTGGGAATTGGATGCTCTGTGGAACTTTATAAACATGCATTTTATAATGAGTAAGACAAGGCTACATGTTGAATCCTGGCCACAAGGGCCTTTGACGATGCAGTCTTTTTTAACATGGTTTGACAGCTTTCAAATAACATTCTACTATAGACTTTAAACTTTGTGCATTGCTGTAAAACATGAGACTACATAACTCATGTATTGGGAGTACGATTATTTCAAAGCTCTCCAAGGTAATGACCCCCTGTAGCAGCAGCTGTTCAGAAAAATTACAAGCTCGATTGTTATTTTAATCAGAGAGAATTTAGTAGTTAAAAGCAGTTATGCAACTAGTAAAATTATACGACACTCCATCAGTAGCCTTATAACATCTTTCATAGTCCTGTTCCTCCCAATTCCCCCGCCAAAAAACATTGGTCTTATTAGTAAAACAGGGTGCTCAGTGATTCATGAAAAATTCAAAGCCATTTATTAAGTCTGGTTTCTGTGCAAGGCAAGGTAACATTTAAATTTATGATTATTCTTATCAGCTCCAAGAGCATGTCAAAATATCTGCTAGGTTTGCCAAGTGTCCATTTTTCCTCTTTTAAGAACATCTATACCTAATCCACCCAGCTTAGTCTGCATGAGAAAGCCAAGCTGGACTTTATGGCTTTGCAAGGCAAAAGCAAATCAGATCGTTCATCCAGATGTGCTTTGCTTTGTACAGGATGCTGAAACTGAAACTACTGACCTATCTATATGTTTATGTCATTTGTAAAACTTTCCTCCTCTGCTGCATCAAATGACTCCTGCAGGCTCACCTGAGGTGGCTGGCAACTTCTAACCATCCCCTTCTTATTTTTAAAATTTGGATAAGAATCCATTTCCTTGTCCTAGTTGTGTCCTTTCAATTTACATCATAACTTCAAAATACCAAAGGTCTATCCAACAAAAATCAAAGAAAACAAGAAGGCCCATACAGCACAAATTTCTCATTAAAAATATTAACCTCAGTTCACTAACGTATGCTTGTTTTTTTCTGAGCATGTGTACCAACAGAAGTACAATGCCTTTATTTAGAGTTTACAGCAGAGCACATGCTTTGCATACTTTGACTCCTTACTGATTCACTACAACACTTTGGCATAAGTTAATTATCAACCTTCAGCTGGACCAATGCACATCAGTATATCATTCAGAACACCAAGACTGCCAGTTCCTACGTATTCTGTGCAGAGTGATGCTCCAGGATCCTATTTACTGCTCTAAGACTACAAGCCTCATCTGATTTATTAAAGGTGGATACTGACTGTGTCATTTAGGGTCAGGTCTGTCCTACATCCATAAGAATCAGTCTTCCTGTTCTTTTGTCTAATTAAGTTTAAGCTTTTCATATACAACTACTTGGGTAATATATTTGAAAATATCGTTATTAATAAATAAATAATAATCTTTATTGTGTATGCAATGTGATAATCAATTCTTAGAACAGATTCCTCTCATTAGCTAACAAACTCTACCTCTATCTATGCATTTTAGTGCTGTCTGCCAGGCTCTCTGGCTTTCCTTCAGAAGACACTGCTTATTTTATTAACCATGGTCTGGCTTTGTAATGTAGCAGGTAGCAGTTGTGTAAAGGCATGAAATTACTAAAATGTAGTAAATTTTACTTGTAAGTTAATGGATTGGTCTCTTTTACGTTCAGCTTCCAAAGTGCTGGGACATCTGTGCTCTCTTGTTCCAGTCTGGGTCAATTACATCACACTCCGACCACTCCTGATATAAAAATCTCACTATACTGCAGAACAAACTAGGAGCAACCAAGATGAACCAAAACAAGTTTACTCCATGACATGCTGGAAGTACTCACAATAAAAAGTTTCATTTTCTTCCAGTGAAAAAATAAGTTTACAGTCAAATAAAGTGGCTTTGCTGGAGTCAATAAATGCACGTCAATGGCAAATCCATGGTAGTGGCACAAGGTAGGTTGTGGGTGTTTTTCTATCTTTGATATTCAGTTAAAAAAAAATCTCACAGTAGGTCAATATTTGATAGCAGATAGCAAACACATGTTCCTACTTATTAGAAAATTGTCTAACCGCAATGAATTTCATTATCCAGTTCACTTTTTCCATGTGTTTTTTGTGCTTCTCTGTCATATGCACTTAATGTATTCTACTGAAAGAAACTCAGTGTTTAGATGCAATAATACAGAGTAGCACATAAAATTTTCAGAAACTAATATCCTAAAGGTTTTAAGAAAACACCAAAGGACAGGGCAAACAAACAAGTGGCAACTTGCCATCCAGCTCAGAGTTCAAAGGAACAAGTATTGAAAAGGTAACTCTCAAAAAACTCAAAAATGAAAGAATATATTAGCTTTCCCTAACTTTTTTACCCAACAGAACACTTTTGATCCTTTTCCATAAGCTTACCACCAAGGGCTACATTTCCTGGATTCAGCTATTTGCTCAGAGGGTGAGGCAGCTCCACTCCTCTCCCTGTCACCATAGCACACTGAAGCTGTACTCAAAACAGTTAAAAGGAGGAAATGGAATCATTGCACAAACAGATTTTAAAGAGCAATCTGATCTTCACTGAAGCTTTAGGCTTCAGAAATGCTACACAGAAAGCACAGTTAGATGACTAAACTTTTAATTAGTCAGTCAGCAAAGCTCTGTTCATCCTGTTTTCAACAGAAAACCTCTTGTAATGTATTTTAAAGGATCCTGGAGAAGAAAATTCAAAATCAGCAACTAACGAGAATTCTCACTCGAGTTTTAAAACAAGTGACTTGGACACTTATAAGCATTGCTTCTATAAACTTGCAGAAGGATTTAGACTCCTGAATTGAACTGAGAGGAATTTTTCACATATTTCAGTATTCTATAGACCTTATTACAACTACCATACTGGCTTCAAACTTTTGCCAAACCTAAAGCAAAACTCTGACACAAATCTGCTGGGATTTCTGGCAGAAATTATTGGTCACAGAGGTCCTGGTAGCGTCTATTGTCAAGGTTGTCTGAGGCAGGTATCTGAAGCATTCCCTAGATATGCACAGTGAAACTGGCATTTTGAAACTGATACTGTGGTTATTAAGTCTTCAGATACTTTAGAAGTGCTCTGGAATAATATACTTCTGTGGTCAAAAGCTGAGACCACTTTTAACTCTGCAGCTACTTCTGCCTTGTAAGCAGATTACTGAGACACAAAAATTAAAGCGTGTGAAGCATAAGGATATACAAGATCTTTAAGAAATATTTTTCCCTGGAGATTTGCCAGTGGAAAATGTTGCTAACTTGTCTGTTTCTTCAAGAGCATGTCCAGCAGATCCCATCTACTGTAGATTGATATGTTCTCACAGGCAGAAAAGGAGATTGCTTCAAAGCTATCAGTCAGGGCTGACTACAGAGAAGAATCCTCCTACTCAGCTGTTCTCCAGAATCATCTTTCCAAGATGTAAATGTGAACAAAACATTAACCAGAAAATTAATGAAAATAGCTCTGATTTACAGTCCGTATCTGATTTACACACACACCTTCTATTGTAAGAAAACAAACATTGAGAATTATTACCCTCTCCCTTCTTTTTCCTACCTCAGTAATTGCACAGAAGTATTGCTAAAGGCTGTACCAGGGAACGTTCTGATGTTTGTGTCCAATACCACTTGATAGAACAAATCAAAGATGTAAAACAGTTTGAAACTAATTGCCTCAAAAGGAGACACCTTCACACTGTAATATAGAATAAGACGAAACTTTAGCTGGAAGGAATTAAGGAGTGGCCTTTTAAGTCACGATTGTAGTAATGCATGGAATAGATACAAATTTCTCCTGCTGGCAGAGTAGGTTTACATTCAGGAAGCAATACTAACACAGGAAAAGTGCAGTATGGACTGCTGAAAAACAGACAGAAATATGTGCATGTGCCAGTAGCACGTGGAGACAAATGGGCCAAAGAATGCTCAGATGATATTTGACGTTACCAGCACATGACAACAGACTGCATTATATTTAAAGATAAGAACCAGGATGACATATCTAAGCTTCCAGAGTTCTTCATGTTACTTTCTCACTTAGCTTCTAATACCCATCTGGAATTAACCTTAAGCATCTCCCTGTACAAATGTAAAAATAGGAAAAAGAAGGAGCATCTGCATATTTAATCCCATGACAGTGCTGACATTTTACCAATTTTATGAGATGAATAAATGAAAAGGGTGACTTCACAAAAGTCACTTCAATATAGTTCAGAGGTATAAAGCTAAACTTAGATTAGGCAAATCAAAATAATTCTATTGAACTTGTATTGGTAACACTGAACCCCCTCAGCAGTGGCTAATTCACCCTGTTTGTTGAATACAGATGTATCCTGCTGGAAAAAAAGGAAAAAAGAAAAAAAAAGCAACCTAACTTATGATTTCTGTATCTTTGACCAGTGTCAATATAAGATGCAAGAGGGGATTCTCAAAACTCTGTATATGAGTTTCCATTCCTGACTGGGAACTGTGAGCAAAGCTACCACTTCCCTCCTTCTAAATGATGTAAAATTAGTATTATTTAAAAAAAAAAATTATTGGAAGGTACTCAGATATCATGGTAATGATGGCAACAGTAAGTACTCAAAGATAGCAAGAAAGTTAAATAGGCTTATGGACTATTACATAAGTGCTTCTCAGAGTCTGTCATCTCACACAGAAGAAATTACAGGGTGGGGATGTGGAAAAAAAAAGCAAAAAACCAGAATCTAAGGGGAAAAGAGAGCTCATTGTACCATTGTCCTCACAAATCAACAATTTGAAATAACACTTGGGTATAGAGCTCCCTTTTTTTTCTCCTGCAAAGTGAGTATTATTCATATTTATCTGAAATCTATGGGGTCAATGTGAGATACAGAGAAAGACATTTTGGAGGGACACCACTTGTTGCATGTTCCTTGGTTTTAGCTTAAGCCAGTTGATCTTCATTCCGCTCTCTACTGGGTATTCAGAGAGCCAGAATTGGGCTTTATTATTCCAGAAAGCCACACATCTCCTATGTATGGCAGAAATTTAATCTTAATGGATCCCACAGCAATTCCATCAAGATACTAAATAAGAGCAAGGAAAAGCATAGGGTTGTCAAGCACTGCAGATGAGTGCTCTGGGAGCAAAGAACTACTCATCCACCATGTGTCACCGGCTTTTCAACATATTTCCATCTTTCCCTGGGATTAGTTGAAGAATGGAAAGGAGAGTTTGGCAACCAAATATATGCCTCTGCTTAGAGGGAACTAAGCAGAATGAGGACGGATTACTTCCCTTATTTCATGAGCAGGAAAAGTCATCCATCAGAATGACAAATGCAGTACCTTTATAGGCTCACAGCCATTCTCTGAGCAATTCATTGGTGCTATTGTGAACTCACTGCTACTTTCCTGTTAATCTGCTTTAAAAAAACCCGAACAACTGCTGAGGACACCAACAATAATGTTTTTAATAATAACCAAACCTTATGCACCTTAGAGCAGTCTTCCAGTGTCTGAATTGGGGCTACAAGAAAGCCGACGAGGGACTTTTTACAGGGGTATGCAGTGATAGGACAAAGGGGAATGGCTTTAAACTGAAATAGGTGAGGTGTAGATTAGATGTTAGGAAGAAATTCCACTTTGAGGCTGATGAGGTACTGAAACTGGTTGCCCAGAGAAGCTGTGAATGCACCATCCTGGAAGTGTTCAGGGCCAGGCTGGATGGGGCTCTGAGCAACCTGGTTTAGTGGAAGGTGTCCCTGCGCAAGGCAGGGGGTTGGAATGAAATGATCTTTAAAATCCCTTCCAACCCCCTCTATGATTTGAATATTTTAAAGTATAAGTAGATTGACTCAAAGGCTAAAAGGGGAATGGCACAGAAGGCCCCGAATGCCAGTTTGTGTTTGTACAACTACCTATGTGAATGGATCAGAAAGTTAAAAAGAATGGATTGTGTCGTGGGACTCCTGAAACAATGAATGACCATTAGAACTAAAGAGAAAGCAGGAGTAATAGGGAATTCTTATGTTTGCACCGAGAGCTATGAACAATTCAAGGGCCCTGGCAGGTACAAGACATGTTAAAAAACCTCATGAGGAAATGTCAGGAAAGAATTTCAGTGCTGCAGGATCAAGGATTTTTTTCCAGACAAGACAGAAGGGCAGGAGGGGAGTGTGGGCATTTAAATTTATAAAAACATTGAAGCTTATGATCTGTATTGCCATATTAAATGAGAACTTCAGTAACTTCTCTGAGAAATCTTTTGTGTTAGAACTCTGCAGATTAATAGGATGCCCAAACTAATCTGGGAGTCTAGAAAAAGGACTAAGTGGATATTCTCAAAAGACTGTGTTTCAATAGACCTCTCATGCACTGGAGCTTGGATAGGAATATAATGACTACTCCACTTCATCATCTAATATCTGTTAAAGACATTTAAATACTTCCTTAGTAATATTACTTCCTCCGGTTACAACAACTGCAGACTGAGACGTCCTGGGAAAATATTCTCTTATCTATAGAGCCTCTGTTTTTCTGTTACTATGAAACTTCTGTCCTTCATTAACATTCAAATCACCTTCTTTCTCTGCAGCTGGTGGAGAGGCACTTCACTTTTTTGTCCTAGCAGTGATATAGCAGAACCTTTAACCAAGAACAGGATGTGTCTGGGATCACCTTTAGAGTTTAAAGTTTGTAAACTCCTAGGTTTTTTAGAATCTTGACAGCAAAACAGAGAAACAGTCCAGGAAATAGCTGTGATTAAGAACCATCCCTTTCTTTCTTTTCTCCCTGTTTTTAGACCTGTTGTTTCAAATGTACTGGCCTTAAACACAGCATAAGGGGCTATTCCATGAGATTGTTCTGGTGAGACAAGTATTTGCTTTCTTAAAAAAAAAAAAAAAGTCTCAAAAAATATGCTGCTTTCCCTAACACCAGATAACCTCTCCCTTCCACTCACAAAAATACCAAAAAATTGTAACCCTGCATATTTGAAGAGACAAAGAACACTTCAGAACAACAGAATTCAACATTCATTCAGCTTTGTTGGGCTTAGACAGTGGTTTTAGAAACAGACTTTTGCAACACCACCAAGGAGATCTCTGGTCAAATTTGGCAGAGAAATTAGAAAGCAAGTTTGACTCAGCTAAGTAATCTAGTTTTCAGTGCAAAGAGCTAAAGACTAAAACTGTTCCCTTTAGTAATATCACTTATACCTTCCCTGGACAGAATTACATATTTATAACGTATTTCAGTGACTTTTCATATACATTACTGGAAGGGTAAAAATACCTGTTTTTATAGCTCTAACCAATTATTTGGGAACTCCTAACCTGAAGGTTGAACACCATTTCTCAAAATTTTTGAGCATTATTAACAATGAATATTAAATTATAAAGACAAAGTTTAATATACTTATTAGAAATACCATTTCCCCAAAATAAAGTTTTAGTTTGCAGCTGGATAAAAAACAAAATATTTCGAGATCTTGGAACTTATAATATACTACTTATATCTATGTTCTGTCACCAGTCCATTTTAATTTAACAAGTTAATTCTTAATTGCCATTTCCATTTTTTAACTGCAAAAATAATTCTCTTTCATTCTGTTCAGTTTGTAATACTGCATTTGTCACTATATTAATTAATGGTAATATTGTGATTATATTAACAATGAATGGTCAATCACTTTTTACATCCCTGCTGTTTTTCACTTTGTGGAATTAGTGCAACTAATTAATAGAAGGAACTTCTTTTGGTGTGCACTTCATTTTATAGTTTCTACTTTGGAGTAAAACAAAAACTTTAATTGAATCAGAGACAATCATTTTAAAAAGATACTTTCATCTTCTTTTTAACATTTTTTTGTTTGATGATGACACTCATTGGTCATATTCTCAAAATTTATTAAGGCTCCAATGTAATTACCTTACTGAATCTGACCTTAAAAAAAATTTTTAAATCTGTCACATTTTGAAAGAAATAACATCAAACTACTGCATTCCAGCTAGTGAAAGCATTTCTTTGATGAACACTAAATGCTCTATTGTGCTATATGGGAAATGTATGAACACATCTTACACAAAAAAAACCCAAATTTTTTCCATAGCTGTATAGATGCAAAATTCTCTAAAATTATGATTGGTTGAAGGGGTTATTTCTACAACTGAAGCTTAATCTGAAAATAATCCTTGGTGCATATTTATTGAAAAAGGGTAAAAAGGGAAGAAACATATATAGCTTCTGTATTAACTAGAACATGGAGAACCATGTACCATTTAAAAGCAGTAAGATATTTCCTAGTAGGTGTGGGTAGCTTTACAGTTATTAATATGTCAATAGTTTAAAATTTCCCCTTCTGAATGGTAATAAAAGTAGTAGCAGTTATTACTACTACTGTAATCATAATTGTAATAATTGAAGCAGTGTTACAGACATCTGTGGCTAATCCCAGACTTTGCCATTCCTTCTATTATAGCTTTTCTTTAAAAAACAAAAGTAAAATTATCAAATATTAAGAAAGGAAATAAAGATGAAGTGAGCTGCTCAGAACCACAAAACCAGGAACAATAACCACGGGTCAACCTGCCTGGACACAAACACTGAATGACCTTGAAAGGTTTGCATTTTCTTAGCTCATGAAAACTTATGAAAACAAACATCCTCTCTCTGCACCCAAACTGGAAAAAATCTGAATGGCCACCAAGGAGAATGTTTAGGAAAAATATATCAGAGCATGGTACTTACCCCAGAGACAGGAGATTGGCACTAACTCTCAAGGAGAAACAAGTGAATGGAAGCTGATCCCTCCCATCTTTACCAAGTTAAACCACCAAATTAGTCTCCAGGATATAGCCTTTCCTCCATTTGCAGGTGCAGCTCCCCTGAATGCTAATGTTGATCACATGTGCTTACAAGGCAAAGAAAAGTCCCCTAAATTTCGTTGGGCTGGACAGAGCAATATTTCAAAAAGCAGCTGTTGTTGGTAGCGTTCAAGTTTATTGGCAATCCTTATAAAACTACCCCCAAAACACATACTGTATCTGATCTCATGTTAAGAAGGCTTTTCTCTAAAGAGTATTGAATCACTTTAATGTAGATTCTAATGCTGCCTTACTCCGCTTTCAAGGTAGCCAGTAAATTCAGCTTTACTACAGTACTATAAAGATGTGAAAGAACTGTAACAGCATCTAAAAATGAGCTGTTGCCACTATACTGTTGAGTTTAGAAAACTCTAAACAGAATACTGATGAAAAATGTTAATGATAGTTTGCTGAGTTGCCAAGAGAAATGAGACAAGACAATTCACTATATTTTTGTTATAAAATGTAAATTATAATATCTTAAAGAATCTGCCACAACTCCAAGAAGGACTAAAAGGAAGATCTAAACAACACAGTATTTCAGTAATTTAATTTTTTAAAAGAGCTATCTAGCAGCCATACTTATATAACCAGTACAATCACAGCAAAGACCTCAATATTCACAGGATTTTAACTCTTGAAAAGTCCTGTCTATTGCAATGAAATACCTTAAAGTACTTAAGACACCTTGCTGAATTAAGGCCTTAATCACATATGTATACACCTCTGAGCAGTTTGCATTAGATCACCAACACAGTCTCAATAGACTGGATAAGTAGGAAAATACAAAATGCTCTAATAGGAGAGGTTTAGGTTGGATATCAGGAAAAGGTTCTTCACCCAGAGGGTGGTTGGGCACTGGAACAGGCTCCCCAGGGCAGTGGTCACAGCACCCAGCCTGACGGAACTTGAGAAGCATTTGGACAATGCTCTCAGGCACATGGTGTGATATTTGTGGGTGTTATTTGTCCTGTGCAGGACCAGGAGTGGGACTCAGTGATCCTTGTGGGTCCCTTCCAACTCAGGATATTCTATGATTCTATGTGAAATGTTAGAAATGCCCCCTGAGCCTGTGATCCTTTAGCTTTGAGGCAGTGGCTTGTCTCCTTTATCACACCCATGTCTCTGACCCTGAATTTCAAGACTAAAAATGAATACTGTCTTCCTTCGGTGATGATAATGAAATTATTTTACAGCCCCAGCCCTTCCCCAGACTCTGTAAACTAATTCCATGGCATGACCTCAGTCCTACAACTCACAAATGGCACAGAAGGTACGGAGAAAAGGCAGAAAGGAGAAGCACTGTATCCCCTGGCATCTCTGCATGGCAGCTGGTGAGACAAAACAAAAAAAATCAGATCACTGCCTAGAGAGTCTATTGGCAACTCTCAGTTGCATCTGGGAACAATGACCCATCAAAGCTAACTACGCATTGTTAATATCCCTACCTAATCCAGGCAACGGGAAAGAAAAGTACAAAGTGCGCTAGCAAATCCTACAACCTTCCAATTCACTCACATCTTCGTTTTCCTGAGTCTGGTAAGCATATAAACAACCATTGTAACAGCAGCGTCCCCAGTGCTGCCATAAACATTATCTGGAGCCAGGCTGGGGGTGAGGGTGCATTCATTGCTGCCAGAAGTATTTATTCCATATTTTCACAAAATACAGAGAAGCCAAGGAGGTCCCATTTCATTCTTCCACCTCACCGGTCTAGGAGGAAATTAATGTAGTGCAGAACTTCCCTACAGTGAAATACTTGGGTCTGGGAAACATGATTCTGAGGGCTGGATTATGATTTTTGAGATACAGAATTTTCGAGCTATTGGGTTCTAAGCCTGCACAGTCTTAAGCTTGCAGCTATTGGCATGTTTGACATTTTAAACTATGAAATACCAACCTATTTTGAAATTGTCCAAATCATTAGTTGTGGAATTTTCCTAGCACTTCATGAATACCACTGTTAATTGGGCAATTAACTCAAAACTACAGAATATGCTGTGATGGCATGATATGATATAAGCCATGTAAAAGAAGGAACAGCCAAGCAACTCAGTATGTTGAAAGATATTAATGAAGTGGCAAAATCTGCCAGAAAAATAATAATGGGTGATTTTAACTACCCCAATATTAACTGGTTGAATAACACATCTGTACATGGTTTGGAGAAGCAGCTTATTGATACTATAAATGGCTTCTTTTTGGAGCAGCTCCTTCTGGAGCACAGAGGAGGAGGAGTTCCACTCAGTTATTAATTTGTGTGTGTGTTTGTGTAGAAAGCAAGCATGGGTGTTCTGCTAAGCAACAATGGCCATGGGACAATGAGTTTGAATCTCAATGATGAACTATTTCAAGTGGTAACCAAATAGTTAATGGCAGGTGGGTGGGTGAGGAAAAATCCATGAACAACAGACATCTCAAAGGGATGGCTGTTTTGGAGGAACGAAGGAGTTTATTCACACACAGAAACAAAACACCAGAATTAAAAAGAGAAGGGAGGAAAATATATTTTAAAAAAGCTAGGTTAGCATGTTTCTGGGGTAAAGTACAAGAATCTATGAGGTCTTGAAAAAACAACTCTCTTTGAATGCGTGAACTCTGCCTAAATGCTTTAACCAGGACATAACATTGATTATTGCTATAACTTGCTGCTCAATATTACACAATATGAAACAAAACCATAATGCAAACTGTGGCAATCAGAATGTATAAATTCAGTTTAAAAAATTACAGGAAGAAAAAAGTTTCTTTTTACATAATTATATAATTATTCAAGTTGACCTGCGAGCAGGATGCATATACGTTATCTGAAGTACAAATCTGGAATCTGGAGTAAGAGCATACAGGTCTTGCAAGTGTTTTGAGGAATCCAGCAAAAAAAGATAATTGAATGCATATGGTTATGCTTCCCTCATCGTCCTCTAAAAGTTACCGTTATGTCCACAGGAAAACAGCTTTAACAACAAGAGATCAAAAACCAAGTAACTAACAGAAAAATTATACACAGGCATGATGGTAAGAGCCACCTCCCAGATGGGATTATCTAGGAATGGGACTGCCAAGGATCAGATATGCAGATTGTTTGTTTCTTTATCACATTTCAAGACCCAAAAATTCAAGAACATATTAGGTTCCCATAGTGGATCAGAAAAATCTTGGAGCAGAGAGCCACCAATATCTGATATTTCAGAGGTGAGTGAATATACCAGAGTTTGAATCAAACAAATCTTTGGGCAAAAGATTCCTTTCAAACCTATTCCCACTTTTACTAACACAGATATACTGTCAGGCTTTAGTGAACAGAGTAAGGAAATATATGGACTATTTGCTAGGGTGGGATGCTACCTTAAAGTATAATCAATTAAAGAGGCCAAAAACCTGGCAATGATAAAAAGTTGCCCAAGCAAGGTAGGATAAGAGATTTCTAATAACTGTTCTTTTGTGGATACAGGGCATGAGGGAGATTCAATATGGTTGTAGTGTAAATGGCTATTCAATAATTTATGTTAAAATCAGTATCCTGATTTGGAGGAGGAAATGTTCCAAATAAGGATATGACTCCAAATAAGGAAAACTAAGACTTTCTAACCATACTTCAAAAATACTGGGTTAAGAAGCTGCAAAGTGACATGAAACTTTGTGCTGAGAAATAAGAAGTTGCATCTTAGAAAGAAAAATTTCAGCTATTTAATTTCACTGCTGGATTTTGCACAAACTGTAATCACTTGGTAAAGATGGAACAAAGAAATACAATGTCAAGAGTACAAACAAACCCTAAAGACATACAAAAAGATAAATTGAGAGGGTGTATTCAGTTAAGGTAGGGTGCTCTAGTCCAAAATATATCTCAGAAATACAGGAGAAGTAAGAATGAAATAATGGACATCACAATTTTTTAGTAAATCAGGTAAATTCTGGAACATCTTTACTTGCCTTTAAAAGGCGAAGGGCTGCCTGGTGTGATGTTGATAAAACTGTTGCTGAAATAGAATCAAGAATTAATAACATACAGTCTGAAGTTAACCACACTTCTGATCCCTTGTGCCTGCTGTAGAACCACCGCTCAAGCTTTAGGTTCTTAATTATCAGGGTTGAGAGGGGAAATTTTTGCTTCGCTTTCACCTTACTGAGCTTGGCTTCAGATTCCTGAGCTTTACTCTGATCAGTTCAGCAGATGTAACTGTAGTTGTGTTGTATCAGTGACCAACTCCTTTCAGAAAGTGTTACATTCCAAACTAGTAAAGCATTTGAGCAGAAAAGATATACTAAAGTAGGAATTTCATATACACAGCCAGTTTGCTAGCTACTCATTCCTCTTCACTCTGCTGCCGTACAAGACTTTGGATCTTCTGCAAGACCATGTGTCTCAGCTCCCGAAAACAAGAACTTTGAGTGAAGTTTTACACTTTGTGAACTGCTTCGTTGGCAAAGGCTGAAGTGAGTGATAAAACTCATGTAACCTGCTTTGTTTGAGCATTGAAGAATTGGATTAATTACTCACTGGGGCTTTTTGGATCCTGCAGGGAGCATCTTTGAGACCAAGTTTCAGAGCCAGGATTATATTTACACAATTAAGTGTAGCCTTTGAATCTTTTATGATGCACACTACTGAATCCATCACATGCATGTATTAAGAACAGAAGCTGCTCCCTCTTACTTCAAATTGATTTTTTCAATGTCCTATTAATGTAGACACACAAAAATATCCATTCCTCATCACTGTGCATGAACTTAAACTCTTAAAAGTTAAAAATTAACGTTTCCACCTTATTTGTATTTTAATTATTAATGAAAACATTGCCAAGAAGAAAAAAATAATTGATGGAAAATTAATTTTTTTTAAATGCACTTATTTTTAAAACTGACCTTTATACTTTATCTTATCTTTAATATCTTAAAGTAACATTTTTAATGTAGGCTTCACTTTGATCAGCTCTTTTTAATTAACTTTAGAAATGGGAGTGTTTTACAGCACAGTCTTTATCAATTTTTTTATTTATCTATTAACACCTAGGTTTTACCTTCAGCAGACCATTATCAGATTTCTATCGAGTCAGGCTTTGGTATATAGCAAAGATCTTGATACATCTAGCGAGCAGTTAACCTCTTAGCCTGCTCTCTCTCGTAACTGTGATTATGATGAATGAGTGGTTAGTTGTAAGCAATTCTGTTTTATGTCAATAAATGAATCAAACAGTCATTGGTATATGGGCATTAGGAAGACAGAGAGAAAATGAAGCTGTCTGTGGACACTTTATAACCCTCACCCTTTTAAGTAATATGATTTAAAAAGTTAATGCTGACATCAACTCTTGGTATTGTTCATCCATACTATAGAATAAGACATTCTTTGTGTTATTTACATAAAATGAGAAATACTCTACATAATTTATTACTCACTGCATGGCTTAAAGAATATTCTCTTTAAAGATTTCTTAAGATACTGCATTGTGGTTATTAAATTAACTGAAGCTTTGGGTTTGTAATGAACAACCATTTCTTCTAGAAATACTTGGGCTCTGCAAAATGACAATCCCTTGCTGAAAACCTGTCCAGGTATGGACTTGTGCAAGTACTTTGCTTCTACATTCTTAATTGAGCTTCTTAACACAAATATTTCCTAGTCCTCCCTCCCAAGCATTGCACGCAACTTCAACGACATATAGAATTGTTTGGATGAGGATTTGCATTTTATTGCTTAGCACTTTTGCAAAGGAGTTTTTAGACAGCAGATGGATCTAGTGCATTGCACAGATCTCATCTAGTACACATATGGAGCAGCAGCAGAGCAAGGAAGCCCTCACTTATATACAGAGCATGACAACCCTTTGAAAAAGAAAAAAGCATTTCTGGCAGCAGCTTCACTAAATGGTTCAACTTCATCAGAAAGTAAGCAAAGACCACACGTGTGATGTCAGGAGCTGGTTGGATGGTGCTCTTGCCCGCACTGGTGTCCTCGTTCCAGTAAATGCTAGAGTCCTATAGCCTGAAACCCCCTGGCTTTATGTGAATTAAAACTGTTATTTTGTGTATTTTCTCTTGTGTCATACATTTCATTCTTCATAAAGAATTGAAGATTCCTGTGCTACGGCTAAACATCAAAATCTCAAAAGAAGTTTAAGTGCACTATTTGTTTACTATAAAAAAAACTGTCTAAAATGAATACAATGCTTTCACAACACAAGTGTTCTGTGTACCTATTAATTTGTTCACTTATTACCAAGGAACAGCCTGTATAGTCAATAGAGAAGCAGCCAAAATAATGTCTGCTGCACTCAGAAGGTAAATGGGAAGTCAGATAGGAGCAGGTTTCTGTGCCAGCATCAGGCAACGGGCTTTCCCTCTATTAGAACTAGAAGTCCCCAGGTGACCTCCCACAACGACACAGCTTCAGATGAAATCACACAGGGGAGTCCATCAGACATCCCAGCTGGAAGCACAGGCTGGGGAGAGAGAATCGGATACTGAAAAACAAAGGGAACTTTTAGTATTCGAGTTCTGTCCTGTTCTTAGCAGAGGGGTGGCCCAGCCACCTTTCCCTCTCCTTGAGTCTTTTTCCCACACCTTCCTCTCTTCAGGTACAAGTATAAAGCTCTGGATGAATGCAACTATGCAGCTATCAGATCCTCACTGGTAAATGTGTTTGGGCACCAGGTTTTAGCTGAGTGTAAAGAAATGCTTTTCCCACTTTCATTATCTTTTCTACTCAACCTACTCTCTCTTAAGAATATCTAAAATACGTATATTTAGGAAAGTTTTCTCAGACAAAAAAAACTCTTCAAGGCAGGTGTCTTCTTTTCTATTTATTCACCCCACATGTTAAATATTGAAAATTTGTTTCTTACTAGAAAATTTCCGTGTTACAAGCCTTACATAAAAACAACAAGATAGGATTCCACTAGAAATCGATTTTATATTCACCCTTTATAAAATAAACCCAGGAAAACAGAGCTTCAAATTGCTGAGAGTCTGGTTAAATGATGGTTCAACCAGATCATTTTACATTAGCACGTCACAATGTCAGCAGGAAAGGAGGCAGAAGAGGATAAAGGCCTCTGATACCTCCAGCACACACATGCCAGAAAAGGCAGGGATGTGGCGGCAAACAGAGATTCCAGTTAGGCATCACTTTCCTTTATTAATAGGAGCTTTGAAAGACTCAGCTCATTATAGAAAGAGGTATGTGATAAGCTGGCAAGTATCTCCTTGACCAAAATGCTGCTTAACAGTCCTGTCTTAAGAATAGAAAAATGGAGATCAACTTTTTAAGACTTGGATTCAGTACATTGCTTTTCTAGAAAGTAGAGACCATATATTTTCCCAAATATACGAACTGTAATTCAGTAGAACATGTTATCAATTAAACCCGTAAGGTAAATAGTACCAAAGACATATATTGTCTTCGTTTGCTCCAAATAAGCTGGGCTTTCTTTGATTTTCTACCACCAATATTCACAGTTAAATAATTTTCTCCTTTTAAATAAGCTGGTATAAATACAAAACAAAAATCTGCTTGGTCAGATGCTCCATGGTGTAAATAGAAACAGTCCAAATTAAACAAAAAAAGTATAAAAGCCTTAAAAATAAGATTGGGGAAAAATATTAAATATTGAGTTTGAAGCAAAGCATGCTTCTGTTGATACGCTGATTAGAGCAAGTGTTTGAAAAGATAAAATTTACCTACCCACAATGTCAGTTTTGTTGTGTCATAATGTGTGTGCATGTGTGTTTTCCCTAAGTGTTTCTGCTTTTGTTCTCAAACCCTCTTTGAAAAAAAGTCCTGGTGTTCATTTTTAAAGAAATTTTACTTTATTCCCAAATACAGTTATATTACTTTCACCATGTTTTCAATACAGGTTTTTCAAGACACTGAAGTTTCATGGGCTTTAACACCTCTCATTTCAGGTTTTATTTTTCTCTCTCTGTCAGTGTTTTCACACTGTAGCCAAGTCACAATAAAACGTTTACACAGAAACTCAGCTGCTAGTAAAAAGATATATCTAACTGCTGATGTACAAGCAAAATTAGGTTTAAATGCTCTGTTATTAGAGGACATTTATTTTGCCATCTATATCTTTAAATAACTATTGCGGTTTACTACTGGACAAACCTACTTGAGAAGAACAATTAAATAAATTAAACCATGTTAAAACCACATTCTTGAAAAAAAAGTAACCTTTAGTTAGGACAATTACTCTGTGGGCATAAAACAAAAGCACAAATGTCACATTTTCCATGAAATTTACTTTTGTATGAATCATCAATCCTGTTTTCTCCTGAACAAAACCAGCCAAATATGACCAAAAAATCCCAAAGTTGCCTGAACTGGATGATCCAAGTAATTACATGTTACAGCAGACTGCATCTATGACAAAACTTTCAAAAATTTGAGGAAAAAGTTATTATAGCCCCTGGTTGAAATAGCTTTGGTATAGACCTATAGCAGTATTTAGCTGATCTTGCTGTATTCCCATATAAAAATATGCACAGTTTCAAAGATCAATCTTCCTAGCACTGATCTGCACTGCTTCCCTTTGGAGTACAGATCAAACAAACACGCTATAAAAACATGCCCAAATATTATAGCATAACATGAAAAAGGTATACACTTCTCGTTAGCACTTTTTAAATACTGCTTGGAATCGAATCTTCCCAAAACTCCTGATATATGCAAACTTTTTGTCTTCCACGCCAGCCCCCAAAGCTACCATCTTCTCCTTTGCTTAGGGCCTATTTGTTCAGCCTCAGGCCCTGATCCTCAGTCCATCAGCTTCAATGGTCAGCTCACGTGCATAAGTATTTGCAGAAATCAAGTCTTTAAATGGAAAGGTACCTCAGGTCACAACCTGTCCTATTAGTCTATTTTATTAGTTCAATTTATGACGCTGTACATAGTCCTGTTAGTGCATAGTAAGAGTCTGTCTGCCTGACTCATGTACAGAATATTTGTAAGTTTGGAGAGGTACAATAGAGATGATTTAAGAAGATCTAATCCTGTATTACTGTAGAAGCTGTACTTCGGTGCTGTTCTCAGTATGTGAGGAAACACAGGGCTGGATCCATCAGTTGTACCTCCTACATTTTATTTTATTTTCAGTTTATGTGAACTTAAGGTTAGCATATGTTTCTAGATATATAGTGCTAAACACTAAAATAAGTCCTTTAAGCAGAGAAGAACAGACAGCATAGTGTTGGCTTCTCCAGATATTTGTGTCACTCTGATTGAAGTCTGGGTTGCAGAGGACGCCTATCACGGGCCAGGCTGTGGCTCATCATTTCATGCAGCCAGCTCCATTGCTCAGGCTGCTGAACCACATTCCAGCTCTCATGGCCACAATATGTCAGGTGTCTCAGCTGTACTCACAACTTTCCCTGCAACAGCCAGGGTGCAGCTGTGTGATATTAACACTCCATACTTCTCATGGAAGTTTAAATACTCACTTGATTGATCTAAACACAAGAACGGTTTTCAAAGTACTTTTTTATGCCACTTTTGTTTACCACAGCTCTTTGTTGATGTCAGTCAAGAAGAGCAGGACTCAGACCAGCAGTCCACAATATAATTACTAAAGCCTTTTTTATGTTTGTAATACTACACGAACATGAACTAAACAATACTTACAACTTCTCACCCAATTAGCTTGGTACACAAAAAGTTCACCATGAAACTACCATTGAATTTACTCCATTGCTTTCCTTGGAAAATGTGCTCTATACTGAGGTATAAAGAGGAACTGTTTGTATAGACTGATATATTACTTTTTCCATTTTTAGAAGAGAAAAGTGAAGAAAAGAAACTGATTGCTTAAAAAATAAAAAACATGCAGTAGCAAAGCCAGAAAGAATATAACAAATTCTTCACTCTCAATTCAGTAGTCACTTTATATTGCCTTCTCAGAACTATTTTCAAATGGTAATACTTGTTTTTAAGCTGTTTATCTTATTTGATAATATTTTCTTTATCTATGACTGACAATGCTCATTAAAAAAATGCTGACCTGTAAATGAAGGAAAGTGCAAATAGAATAGCAGAACTATATGTGAAAATGAACATTTGTAAAGAGGAAGGGTTAGTACAAATTGAATACATTTCAATACATATTGAGAGGAGAACCAGACATATTTTTTCCCTGATGAATGCGGTTTTGTTAACATCTTTTTCCACAAATGATTGAATAAATATTTATTCATAAACTATATTTGTGACTTAAGAGAACAAGCTGCATAGATTGGTTTCATTTATACTACATCATACAAGAGGCATTGCAATAATTTATATCATGCCAGGTCTCAGGCCCATCAGATTTTCCTTATTATACTTGACTAAAACTGAGGTCTATCCAAAACAGCAATTCCGAAAGCTTTCTCTTTGGTGCATAAATAACTATCTCCCTCCCAGGTGCTCTCCTCTGGCTTTCCCTTTCTCAAAGAATTTCTCTTTTTGTGTAGTCCCATTTGATGTATTTGAACTTGGGCATACTCTGAAACTTGTTCTTGAGCTGTGGCCTAAATGACCAAGGTTTTGGTGCAACCATAGACGTCAGCTTTCCCCAAGGGATACAAAAATGTATTCCTAGTTCAGCAGATGCTGATCATCCTAGTGTTTCCTCAATAACACCATACAGCATTTCTTCTAAAAGTCCTGTCTATCTTGAGTCACAGCCCCAATTCTTTTCTAGAAATTATTTTCATCACAAAAACATGACGCAGGGGTGACATTAGCAAGTGCCACCATTGATGTGTTACTGTAAGCAGTTCTCCCATCATTGTTATTATTACAAAAACCAAAATTAAGCTTGAAATAATATTTACTGTTAATTCAGTATCTGTAGCTCCTCTGAACAGCAGAAGCATAAGTTGGTAGCAAAAAACCTATCAAAAGTTTAAAAGTAGTGAGGTCAAATTCTTGATAAATGAACATGCTAGAACTGTGATACAACAGTGACATCTTAAAATTGCTTCCATTCCCCATGTCAAAAGAGTAGTAGAAAGATGTACATAACAGAGAAAATAATAAATACTTACAAATACACAAGAAAATCAGCCCCAGCTCCCAGAAATCATGAATTCATGAAACTGACCTGAAAATATAAAAGGGGAAAAAAAAGTTGAAACGAAAGAAAGCCCAGGACTGATAAATGTTACTTTTTTATTATTGTAAAATAGTTATGACTTTTAACCATGAACTGAATAAAACAGAACACAAGACTGTTGTCATGCTTTCAGCCAAGTAATTTACACAGAATTTGTTTCCAGGAAGCCAATACCGAGAGAAACAATTATTTCATTGTTCTGCATCTCACACCATAGCAACCCAGTCCATTATGGCTTCTAAGAACTGTCATAAATGCAAGCATGGTTATCTTTTAATAAGAAAAATAGCTGTGAGGGGGGTTTTGGCTTGGATTTTTTGCTTTTTTTATGTTCTCAAGTGCTACAGAACATTTATTACTTTTTTTTTTATTTAAGTAGTTTGTTAACAGCATTTTGCAGCTTACCTGGTGTAAAATTATTGTTTAGGTCATTTAATTGGAACCCATCTAAGGCGAAATTTATACAAAGAAGAAAGACTAACGATTTTGTTCTCTTATGGTCTAGATCCCAGTTAGAAGCTTAGCCTAAGTACAATGCAGTCACTATAAGGCATGATTAAACCCAACATTCTTTTTCCTGCATACCCCTCAGTTCTAGTTGGAAAGGTAACAGATGCAACTCAAACCCACAGAGCTCGCCTTATAAAATTCTTTAACTAGCACAATGACTCACTTTATGCCTCTAAATATCCATGGTTTCCTCTCTCCAGAACCCCCATGCATTAGAAGGTAGTTCAGTAGTTTATTTTTATTGTTTGGTCTACATACAGCACATTTTTAGTTCTTAGGAAAACAAAGAAACTTTGTTGCACTGCCCTTGTTTTCTTTCCAAAATGTGAGGATGGATATGGGTAACATTAAACTGAAAATAGTAATGGAGCCTGGGCAACTAGTTTAGGTCAAAACCTTTTTGTTCTCTGGGAGCTATCTGATTAATTTACAGTTCATAAAACAGTGGGTGTAAGCTCAGTTTAAAAACATGTAACTATATTTAAAGATGAAATCGTCATTTTTGTTAGCCCCCAGTAATCTTTAAGAAACACCTTCCCACAACATTTCTGTATCCTAAAGTGCACCAGCCAGTACTGCACGGTGCCTAGAGACAAGGAGAGAATACCAAACTTATCTTGATGCAGAATATCCTCCTTATTTCATACACCCACCCTGAAGTGCATATTATTCATTCCAACCAAGCCCTCCCCCATCCTGAAAGTACACATTTAATTGTGTCTTCTCTCCTGTAATACCAACAGAGAGTCAACAAATCTCATTTGCTCTATCAATGCAGTGTTGTTATTATATATTTTAAAAGCAAGTCTGACTCTCATTATCAGCTGATTTATGCCATTAGTGTGCTTTGGAGCCACCAATTAAACAAGGACAGTGGTTCATGAGGTCACAGTTAATTAATCTGAAAGTATAAATACACTTTAATGCACACCACCTCACGTAGAGAATTTAGGAACAAAGCACCAAACCTTTATTCTGGGCAAGCAATTAGAGGGAAAGGTTAAATATACAAAATTTTAAACTTAGCTTTAGCAGGAAAAAAGTTCCATTTGGTAAAAAATCCTGCAGAACCACATGTATGTGAAACCTTGATTCTTACAGCAACAGTGCAAGTGAGGGAGAAGGCAGAACAGGGCTAACTGTATCCAGTGATCCCGAGCAAATGAGGGCTTATTGCCCAGATAACACCTCAGAACTGTGAATCAGCTGCAAGCTTATCCATTACAGAGCTAGTCAGGGTGGGGGGGAAAAAAGCCCAATCCTAAAGAGCCTGGTCTCTTCAAAATGGTCTCATCAGATCTGTCTGTTGCACTTAGCAGACTGTATAAAACCGACCTTTCCTTCAACCACTTCCCCTTAGTAAATTTAACAGAATGGTGCAATAGAGGAAGGGTTCAGTTATACCCGTAGTCTACCAACACAAGCAGAGTGCAAGGAAAACTCTGAAAACCGTCTAATTGACCAGAAACTGTTATTCACAGAGACAATTCAAGTATGAGGTATCTAGAGTTTACATGGAAGAAAATACCTTTTTCCCACTGCCTGGACTCATTTTACTTTGCACAGTTCTCTGCTCAAGAGAAAGACAATATAGCTAACACACAGACACACAAAAGTAAACAACGCGACCTAATTAGATGGAGTAGTTGCTAACAAGTTTTTCTTCTCTTGCACTTGTAGTCCTATATTCTATAGCCTCCATCACTTTTATTTTTAGATGCCCAAGTACTCTTTCTTAAACTGAAAATAAACCCTATTTTCTTATCCACGAAGAAAACTTTCCATCCATCAAACACTAACATCACAACAATAATAAAAAGTTATTCTATTAGCTCAAATCATTTACATTTTCACTTTAGATGTCCCGAGTTGAACTCCAGGTGACCACACAGGTGAACAGCTGTTGCATAAACACATAAAAGAACAAAGTTGTCCTTAAAGTATTCTGTTATTTTAAGTTGGTACAAATCCCACCAGAAATTACACTCAGATATTTTGCAGTTTAAGTGCTCTCAAAACACTCTGAATACCTGCAATTTCTGCATGTTTGGAAGGATGTTACCATCCTTATCAAATATCTGCTCTCCCAGTGCCACTATGAAAGGGGAGAAATAAATGTGTAAGAGCAACTTACGCTTTGATTTCAGGTACCTTTGCTGAAGAGTTACTAAAGGTAACCACTCCTCATTGACGTTACTAAGAATAACACACAGTCATCCAATAATTTAACAGAATCCTTCAAAATAACCCAATTTTCAAAAAGCTAAGCTTTTGCTTGCCTTGCAAGTACATATTGACACCAAGAGAACACTGGACATAAAACAGATTATGGACATCACTAAATGACAGTAGGACCTTGTTTACCCTATATGTTATGAACCAAAGAAAATTCCATAAAAAGCCAAATGTCAGTTATCAAATAGTCATATTTTCACCCAGCCAGCTCTTAATAATTCCAATAGGCCTCGGTCTTCAGAAAAAAAAAAATTAGTTGGTTTTGGAAAGCAGAAAAATATTTAGTAATTTTAAAAAATCCTTGATTAAAATATTCTGATTCTTCCAAGACAGAGCCTCTACAGGTAGCCTGTATTTTCTGTGCACAGTCACCAGTGAGCATGAAGAAAGCCTGGAAGCAAAAAATGGAAGCAGTCATTTAGTAAAAAGCATGGCATCGTGTTATATCATTTGAGAATGTGGCCTATCATTGTGGGCTGCTTGGACTAAAATATGTATCATTTAAAAACTGTTAAAAAACTATTTTCAGAATTATAGCATGATGTGAAATGAGAAAAAGGAATAATATAGAAATGAAACTACACATTTAGGGCCTGAATCACATAGCAATTTCACACCCTTAAATGTGCAATATTTCACAAGTAAACCATCATTAATGACCTGTAAATGTCTAGACACAATCACAAAAATTAAAGAGGGAGTAGGCTGATTATAATGAGAACCTTTGAACTGGATTTCTAAAAATCTTCCTTGATTCAGGTTAAGGACACAGTTTCAAGATGGTTCAATGAAAAATGTTTTACTTGCACACAGAAAATTCCTTCATATGTTCTCATTTTGAAACAGGAAAACAAACACAGTAATTAACCACTATGAGCAAATTTCTCCTATCTTCTGTTTGCTTCACTTCTGTTCAAAGACTCAAGGATTGTATTTTATTGCCTTTGCTGGCTTGTTTCTTGAAATCTTTACTCTTCTTGGTTCTATGCATAGCCAAAAAGCCCCAAAATCCCCAGACAAATAAACAAACAAAAAATCCAACCAATACATAGTAACTGCAACATTGTTTCCCTATTGCTTTTCATTTTAGAATAGTCCCTCTGCATGATCTGCATTTGGATTTTTGTACTCCCTAACAAAGATTGCAGTCAAGTGATCCATCAAAGAAGGAATCAGAGAACACCACCTGTTCCACAAGTGGTCATTTTAAAACACGTTGCATCACAGTGAGGTAAGAACCACACCACAGTGCATTGAGTGTAAAAATTGGTCTCCAAAGCTCTGTACTCAGTTGTTGCTTGTGTTACAGATTTTCTGCTCAACCTTTAGCAGAAGTTGCTTTGTGCTTCTTAGTTCCTTATACACAAAAAGGAGCTACTATTTCTTCCCTCTGTAGCAGTGATGCTTTACAATTCTACACCCCAGAAGCTGTGATGTCGTTATTACAGAAACGAGGCTCAAAAGAAGGACCTAAAATAGGCTACATCTCCACAGTTTTGCAGGGAGATATGAGCTCACTCTGCCCACACTTGGAGATGACTGGCCACAAACCCACTCTAATCCAGTTTAGCTCTGGTTAGCACTTACGTAAACTACATGACTTCCAGTTTAGAGCAACCTCACATCTGCCTACAGAAAACATGTCAACATACACATACAATGATGGTGTTTCTGTAAACTACCTCTTAAAAAAAGGAACCCCATAAACATCACCACTTTTGCCAAACTCCACAGGCAGTGGTTCCCTGTCTTTCCCAAAAGGGTGTCACTCGGTAGTGGCACATAACCTGGCAGTGTTACATTATATAACTGGCTATAAAAGCTCCTTATCATCTCTTCTCTAACAAATAGTTGTGTTATTGTGTAAATGTCTTCAAAAGGCAACTCGGGAAGATTTCTCTGCTGTCTGCTTGCAGATCTATAAAGCATCCAATCATTACAGGATGTGAGCATAGAATACAAAATATATGTAGTATCACTACATAGCATAGCATCAGCTTAAGTCTAAAAAGGATTTTGATGAAAAAAAGTATTGCATATCTCCAACAACTAATTTAAATGTATTATTACATCTACCACTAAAATTACACTTGAAAACGCCGAAAACCTCTACTTCACCATGCAGATGAAAGAAATACCTAAATATGTATTTATTCCTTCATATAAAAAGCAGGGTGCTAGCATTCCAGATCTGATAAGCTTTGTGTGCATACTTTTGAGCAGATAAGAACCACAAGACATACACCACGCTGCTTGGAAGGCTGAAGGGAGAGGAGGAGCTCCAGTTATAACTCATCGGCTGCAGACAGCAAAAGCCTCCTCTGTTGCCCGGGGAAAGGTGGTAAATGCTGTTGGCTCCCTGCTCCCACATCAAGGGACTCAAATTTCCCTGGAGTTCCTGCTTCAGCCCACTGCCACTCACACGGAGTGCTGGGACACAAAAAACACCTCTGAACTTTCGGTGAGCTACACGGCATTTTCACAGCCACAAGCTGGGGTGTTCCTGATCAATACCACTGAATTAAAGAAAACAGAGAAAGCTTTCACAACAGGGCTGCTTCTGTAGTGTTTACATGTGCAGATCCGTGTGCTGAAGGCCCTACAAGGTAAATTAAGCCCTGAATGAAAAGTTACAACATTACGAGCCCCAAGTAGTATGACCGGGATTCCAAACACAAGAAACCCTTGCAGTACACAGTGCTGTTGGAAGGATGTAACAAGTACAGAGAGAGCTTTACAGCTAACCCAAACTGTACTCCAGAGTTACTCTCTACACCTGGAGAAGCCGTGGGCTGCAGAGGATGTGGCTTGGAAGTGACACCCAGGGTCACTCTGCAGAGGTTCACTTTTGTCAGGCCCCTGTGGAAATCAACCACACAAAGACCGAAAGGGCGGCACTGACGTTGACCTGCATTATAATATTTGGTCCTGTTTTTCTCTTCTCTCTCTCTGGGCTTCAACTATACTCTCACCACGTGGAATGATAGCTTTTTAATCTCTTCCTATGGGTGTACTTGCAACTATAGCAGGGTCTCCAGGCACGACTGTAATACAGTCTCATAAGGGTTCTCTGGATGCAACTTTAACATGAAATAATAACATTTTTGTTCATTATATAATACTATCTTTATGCAACAATACCAGGAGCTGTTAGCTTACCACTCGGATGTATTTTTTCTTGCCAAATTGTACTAAAATTAACAATACTTTCAGTAGTTTTTGGCTCCCTTTATCTTTTGAATACATGTGTCAGGTTCCCTTCTCTTTCATATGCAGACCAATGTTTAAAATAATTTTGCTGAAGACTTGGCTTACTGTGTTTAAAAGAGGGTATGTTCTTTCAGCTCAGTCATATGACTGAAAACAACAGTATAAAAAATATAAAATATCATTCAAACTGTAATTCACCATGCAGTTAAGTCTCTTTAATGAGCTTCATGAGCTCTGGATTGGACTAAACTGAAATTCTGTTACACAACAGAATGGAATTGCACTGATTTGTTATTCAAATCAACTGTCTATATTTACAGGTACCTATTTATCCTCAATATTTTAAAATCTATTACCTACATATATTTTTATATTTAGATATAACTGATGACCTGTTCTGAGCAAAAATGAAAGGTCTTTCTGGAAAGAAAAATGAAAACAAATACCATAACTGTATTTTCCGTGCCAGACAAAGCATCAAGACTTATGTAGAGTTGAGAACACTTAGATAACTTGGGAGGCTTTGAGTCACTGAACATCACTCAGTGCCTGATGCTGTCGCACTCAGGCCACAGAAAGGGTTTAGGATACATCTTCATCAGGTTCTTTCACTGCACTTTGACTTAAACACCTACTCAAGTGTACTTGTGCTACATTTACCAGATGCAAACTCCTTGGTACATTTTTTTTTTATAGTGTAACACCTACATATGCATAGACAAGGCTTGGAATAGTAACAGGAAACTAAAGCCCTTGAGCAAAGATATATACGGGGCTGGGGGAGTGCCCGGTTTTACCATTTTACCAGTATTTCCAAGAGTTAAAAATGGTGAGATAGCTGAAATGTTTAGCTGATATTTTAGAGATATCAACAATAATACTAGTGCATGGTAACACATCACCATATTTACAATTCCAGCATAATTATCCCATATAGCATGTGGATTTGATGGTTCCCTGACAACTGGAGATTCAACCTGCCACAACTGTGGTGCACTTAAACAATGAAAAAAACATAGAGATGTCTTGTTTTGATTAAATTAAAAAAAAACAAGGAGGAGAAAAACGAAAAAGAATAGGAAAAGGGAAAAAGAAAAAGGGAAAAAGGGAAAAGAAGCTAAGTCAGCTGCACACAACTAACAATTTTTCTGGCCCATCTATTTTGTAACATTATAATATAAGTGTGCCATTTGTTCCCACTGAAATTAGTACTAATCCAGACAAATATTGGGGTTCTGTATTGGAGAATCCCATGTAACTGAAGCCATGATTTTTCAAAGCTAGATAAGTAGGACATAAAAATCAATTAGAAGGCCTTAAGAATGTCTGCCTTCAGGTCTACTTCCCTGGATTCCCTGAGGGACAAAACCTCCTTACTACATATCTTGGAGTTTTCTTTCCCTGAAACCCTGACACATAATAATTATAGCTAAAATCCTTTTTTTTGTTAGTCGTGTACTAACTTCCCCTCTCAGCTTCCATTTTTGAAATTCATTTATCCTGACACTATAATCAGAGAAAAGGAGGTCCAGGTGCTCTAATTGTCATTTCACTTTAGAAAAATAAGTCAATAAAATTTCTTTCTTCCAGGATCCGTTCAATTAGGATCCCACTTCACATGTGCATCCTCTCTGAGAAAACTGTTCCCAAGTGTGTGGCACAGAGTGCCCCAGCAAGGATATTGCTTTATATTCTGCCCAAAGAACCCTTCTATTTGCGATTATCTACAATTATCAGTCCTGAAGATAATTAACTCTCACCTGCTGGACAAATAAATCACACCAAAACAAAATGAACCACATTGTCTCATCAAGCCCTCAAAACAAAAATCTTTTGGCCTCCTTTCAGTGTGTCCTAAAGCCTGATGACTTCATTAGTTAAAAAAGCAAGAAACAAATTGTGTTAATTAAGGAAATAGTGCACCTTGAAACAGAAATTTGCCTTCAATGCTAAAGCTATCAGTTTGATAAGATTTCACCCTTTGGAGACTTTACCAGGTGTAGCCCTAGTTTCTCTGGATTTTTCACCTACAATATCTCTGTCAAAATCTCAACCGAGATTTTGACAAATACTTGTTGCTTATCATCTGAAGATTTGGACTTCCTATTTTTTCTGCAACATTCACCTCTGCAAGATATTTTGAAACCAGGACTGACATATGTTCACCACGGATAGAAATTCTTGCAAGCAATACTCCCCATCAGAAAAATGTTATGATGAGCCCTTACTCCAATTTATGTTAAGCACAGTCCTGGGTACTAAAGTCAAGCAGGTTAAAATGCTAAAGCACTACTTTCTATCAGACAAAAAAGATCAGTTTCATGTTCATAGCCTGGTTTTTGTACTGGTTATAGGAATCACATATTAGTAAACTCAGAGTTACCCTACACTTTAAGGCAGAATGTCCCAAGCTACAAATTTAAAGGCGAGTTTGGGGAAGGATTCAGTTTCTCATGTGCTGAAAATTATTTGGATAGTCACAGCCTCTTTAGACAGTCATATAAAACCATATCTATAGGCATTTACCAGCATTGCTTGACATCTATGAGCCCCAGGCTATCTGCACCTGCCCTCAGCAAGATACTGACAAGCAGCAATGAAAAGTTGATGGCTAGAGGGGTGGTTACTAGGTGCTTTGCATGTGATATTTCAAAAATGTAAGTGGAATACTGATCTTACTAAAAAAAAAGGAATTTTTTTTTTTGAAATCGCGCTCAAGAAGTTGGCAAACCTAAAAGTTTCACCAAATTAACTCATCAGCCTGACATGTCTCATTACAAGATCTTATCACTGCTTTAACTAAACAAAAGAAAGGAAGGAAGAAAAGAAAAATATACAGAGAATAACTTATATTTCTCTTAAAAAGAAAGTACTTCTATAGGAAGTGCTTCAAATGTGTTTCTGTTTTATGCTAAATGAAGCAGGTCCTGCTGTGGAATTTTAGGTTGGTGTTTTATCTGTTTTCTTTTTAATGAACACCAGAGTGAACATTACAGCAACATGCATCAGAAATCATTAGAGCACAAGTTATAACTACTCCCTGGCACCCATAAAGTATGTAGGTCGCCTTCTTTTTTAATTTTTTATTTTTATTGTAAAATTTTCCAATTCCTCTATTTTACTTTAACTCAACCCACTTTGCTTCTTTGAGCCAGAAATTTCCCTTTTTCCAGGTGACCCCGCCCTCTTTTTCTGGCATATGAACCCTTTGGAATGCAGTGCAAAGTTAAATATCTATGTATAAGTAAATTTATAAGAAAAATTTCTGGGAAATTAAGAAAAGAGCAAATGTTGAACTTCTACTTTCAAGAACCAAGATCATGTTCTTAGAAAATCTCTCTGACTTTTAATTCTTATTCTTCTCTTCCTTATTCTCCTTTTTCTTCATTTAAGAAACTGTGAAATGCTAGTTATAGTTCCAATGGTCACATTTATACTTTCAATTATTTTATTGCTAACTACTCCTTGATCCCAAATAACTTAATCCACTTTCTTCCCAGCTAAGAGTTCCAGGGTGGTGCTGCAGGTCACAGTTATATCCAAAATCCCATTGTTCTCGTGGCTGTGTAAATTGTCACAGAGAGACTGAAAAGTCTACAGTTCTCAGAGGACAGGAATTTTCAAAATATCAGCAGACGCAGTATTCAGTGTGAATAAATATGGTCCCTCAAAGAAATACAGCAAACCCTAGGGATTTCTCTGAATTCACAGGGAAGCATGGCTATTTTGGGGACACAGGGGTAAAACCATCCTGGACTTGTTTATCACAGAGCAATGAAGAGTTTAATGGATCTAGGATTTTGCCCTTTATTCTGCCATCCCAAAGAGGTAATGAACTTCTTAGAAATTTCCAGAACTTGACTGAATTATAATTACCTGGAAATTCACTGCAAAGTCAGAAATTACTAGTGCTAATCACCACAAGAATGTATTTTGAACCTATATAACACTTCCTAAAGAAATTTTAAAGTACCTTACAAGGAAACAAATATTTGAAAATACTGGAGCTGGATGACATTTTCCTCTGCACAGAGTGCCAACATAAAGTTTGTGGAACTTTCAAGCCATAATTTGAAGATCTAGGAACACACATTCCTAATACTGGTGCCCTATACTGGGTGAAATAACAAGTCACCTCCTTGAAAATCAGAGAATAAGATTCTACTTAATGAGATCAGAAACAGCCAAATCCCAGTCTAAGCCACATAGAGCTTTGCAAAACTCAGTAAAAATACAGTTAAAACATTTTAAAAGTTTTAAGTTCAAAAAAATTACGTTACTCTTAGAAGTCAGATGAATCCTCTGTGTAAGCATACTGACTCCGATTGAGATGAACTCATCACAAGTTGCTTAAGTGCATATACAAAAATTAGCAGATAATTATATAAAAAAATTTGCAAGGTGGCTCAATGCCAAAAAGAGAGTCTCCCATCAATCATATATGATAGTTTTCTTGATATCTCTCCCCATGTGGAGAAGCAGCTGTGCTCTGTAGCAAGTCCCAACAATTTTTAAAACCTGACTCTTGCAGGCAAAATAAGATGGTCTGAAAACAAAACCAGTTAGGCCCTTCTGGTTTACCTGCTCTTATATGGCAACACAAGCTGCAGGATTCCCGCATTTTAGTGAATTCAAATTCCACAGCACTTCAAAGATCCAGTCCAAACCTACAGAAGCCAAAGGACTTGCATGGTGTGAATGATGGCTGTATTTGGACTCATTACCTCAAATATGCCTCATCTGAGATGTATTTCAACAAGGCAACCCTGTAATCACACTGCAGTCAATGGAGAAACTTTTCGTTGTTTCAGTGACAGTAACAACCAGAGTTTCAGGCAAGGGTAATAGTATTCCTGTGTAAAAACTGGAAGCAAATACTACCATCACTAGGATTTAGCAAACATGTAGAAATGCATAAAGAAAAAAAAGTCACACGCAGAACATTTCATTCAAATACATACAAAGCCCTCTGTGATTACAGCACACAAATTACTGCTATGCTGTTACCAGCCTGGACTGGAAGGTATTAAAATTAAAAGCCAAATTTTAACACTGCAGAAACAAATCAATCAACACTTTCAGCTTGAATGGACTCACTTTATGAAATCAAGCAACATTGCAGGAGTTAAAAAGTGTGCTATGTGATCTGTTATTTAATCTTTTCATTTCTTTGCTCTAAATGTGGCCTGTCCAAATTCCTCCAATAGGAAAATTTTCTAGAAGAACAGACCACTCTTGAGCCATTTCAGTCTAGATGTGGAAAGTAAACAACACTGCTATACACCTGAACCCAAAATATAGGCTATATTCATATTGTGGGAGAGTTACGCATTAGCAGCACACTACGAAAACTGGGCATGCTGGGAAAATATCAAGCTATTCGAACAAAAACAGTATTATTCATAACATAGTTTTTCCACTTTGGAAACATAACTTGGCACACTCTCTATTAGGCCCAAGTATTCTGAGCTTCAGATACTCCTACAGAGAAGCTAAGTAGGTTTTATTCAGCTACATGCAAAGAAATATAGAGTTATTTCTTTTCTGTGTCTGAAAATAACTTGTCCACTCCAATAAAAAGTATGCTGCTAGAGAGGTTGATAATTAAGCTTTTGGAGTTTGCCATCCATTAAAACTTGATGATCCCACCCAAAGCGCTTCATCATCGGAACCATCTGGTGCTCTTTCTGCACAATTACCAAAATACAGAACATATTTTGACTTGGCACTTGCATTTGGTAGACACTTTAGTCATTTTATAAGCAACAAGGCAGCATCTTGCCAAAGCACGGCCTCAAAAGGAAATTTCAACACACCAGAATCTGACTTCTATCCCAAGAAGTTCTACCAGGGTAGAAAGAAAGAACGTCTTCACCTTTGGCTAATGTCCTCACCTTCACATACAAGATACCTCTTACGAAATTCATTTCTCTGTGCTACCTTACTATGTTGATTATTCAAAGCATTATCTAGCATATTAGAGGTAAAATGAATGGCATCTATTTTGAAAACCACTTTCTTTGAAGAAACCTGACTCTGAAATCAAACTAATGATCCACCAGAAATCAAATTATTAGCAGTAAAAGGAACCAAAGGCATTTCACAATGATGCTCTGAAGAAGAATATCGAGAATATTTCACCTTAGACTCTCCCACCACATTTTTTTTCAGTGTCTGCACATACTGCAATAGTGTGAGCACAGCTCTAAATGTAGGAAAGCCTGAAAAACAACGGGAGAAGTAGGGTATATGGACTAATATTGAATGATATTAGACTTCTTTTTTTGCTCTTAGTTTCCAAGATTTTGTACAAAAAAGAAAACATGATGAGAACATGGAACATACTTCCAAAAGCATTAATAGGAGTCTTTTCCAGATTGCCTTTAATTCACTTGTTTTAGTCATCTCTGCCAGAAAAATTTGTATCAGAAGTTGAAAATTTCTATGCAGTAATGATGTTATTCTCAGCTTTCTCACTACAGTATCGCTAACATGAACAAACAAAAATCAGAGAGCTCAATTGAATTGAATCTCAAATCAGGACATTTGAGTTACTTTTAGGAATTCTGAGGATAGGTACATTTAATGTCCCTCACCTACAAACATTCCATAAGCAAGGACGCAAAATGATGCAAACCTATTGGAACATATACTCTAAGGAATTTACTTTATATATTATCCCTGGTGGAAATAAATGCTTCTCTCAAAGGCTTCTGTTTATTGAACAAACAAATTATTAACCTGGTTGGCATCAAAATGGGCCAACTATTCCCCAGTTAGTGAAAATATATGAAAAAAGAAACAAGCAAATATATTTTTTTAAATACTACAGCATAGGAATACAAAATCCCAAATGACAACTACAAGTTCCAGAGCAAATAAATAATTGTTGCACTGCATAGGGCATGGAAACCACAAAAAGGTATAGACCAAAAAACACAGGTTTTCAAACCCAATGGTCATACCCGAACATGGATTTACACCCATCAAAATTTTCATACATAAAAATTGGGCTGCAAAAAAATTAGAAATAACAGATAAAAGATGGATAATTGACAGGTAAAATAATAAAAGATTGAATAACTGTACACACAGAGAACTGAACAAAAATTTATGAAAAAAAATAGTAAGAAAGTTACATAAGAAATTCGGGTGGAAATTAAGGAAGCTATTATTGCAAGTAACATTGAGGGGATAGTCCCTCAACAAAACAACATTCTGAAGAAACGAGTTTCATGAAATTATAATAGAAAAATGCAAAAAAGGGATGTATAAAATACGTGATCACACAAAAATATATCTGCACAAGAGAATAAGGCATGGAAGTAATGAAAGTGAGAAATTAGAAACAGTCAATTTGGTCAAGAGATCTTTGGGTACACGTGGCAATCTGAGGCATCACAATCGCATTCATCCTTATTAGACAAGCCATCAGACAGGCAAAATGTAATATATGAGCAAGTAAATAAACATTTGACTACATAGAGTGTGATCATCACTGGGTGACACTCCAAAAAGTCCATATCTCCCTGTTAGCAAAAACAAACTGCACATTATATCCTTATTTTTAAATGGGATCTCAGAGCAGATTTCCTAACATCAGAGATTTTAAAAAATAAATACAGCTTATTTATTTCCCACAGCTTTTTCCTTTTTAATTTTATCACAGCCAACGATATTGTAAAAAGCAGAAAATTGCCATCAAGCCATAGGCCTGTATTTTTTGAGTGCCAGCATGACTTTCTTAAGTCTCTACCAACAAGTGAAAAGATCAAAAGTATTTACTTTCAGGAAGACTAATCAGATTACTGCCACCTTACAAAAGCATTACAGGATGCCCCTGTTATTTCAACTATTTCATCACGGTGACATGTAACAACCACAATGTGATGATAAAACACCAAACCCAAAGGGATCAATCCAATCGAAATTCATAACAGTTAAGAGAAATCATTTAACATCAGAAAAGCTTTAGAGGGGAAAGATGCTGGTGCTTGCAGGCCAGTGGAATTAATATTTTGGTTTAAATTTCACAGCATCTAGAAAAGGCCAAATCCAGCAGAGCAGATTCACTAATGTGTTATTTCAGTTTTATTATTTCTCAGAAACAGTGGAGCCTCATTTGCTTTGATACACAGTAATTAGATATAGAGTCTACATTAAAAAGGAGACAACCCAATATCTCCATCTGACTTTAAAAATAAAAAAATATATATACGATAGGTCCTTACTTTACCTATTCTAATAAATCTAGCAGTTTACCATTCATAAAAGTGACATATTCTGGCATATTTTTGATGCAAATTCTGTACAAGCAATGACATGAGATAGTAGTAGACCTAATTTCCTTGAACATATCAAGACTAAGTTGCCAGTTTTAAAAAATGGGCACTTTTTGCTAAGCAGATGAGCTCATCATGAGCCCAGTGCATGGTTTTTCCTACAATTATGTTCTAATGCAACTGAGAAGCTGGTGGATATAAACAGAGCAAGATATTTCATCTGGCCCTATTCTTGCCTACCCAAATAGGAACAAGACCAGCAGAGATTTCCCAAGTCCTTCCCATGCACAAATATATTCATTTCTATATGTTTTGGCCTTCAAAACTGTGAATCAGAAACCAGGATCAGACCAGAAATAACTGCAGTCTGCTTTTCACAGAAACACAGTTTTCTTGTTATGCCTTGCTATAGTTATCTATCTTGTAATGTTATTCTTGTCACATCCTAAAAATCTGCATCACTTTTTTTTTTTTGCTTCGGGATGAATTCTGCCTTCAGCTGCAAACCAGGAGTCCCCACAGAAGCCACAGTGGCTGCACACTGATGTACCAGGAAAAACAGAACTTGCACTTCCAGTTAATCATCTCCTACGTATTAACACACTTTTATAGTAATATAATACACACAGTTTATGTTGTGATTTAAGAATTAAAAACTAATCACATGTAAAATTGGGCCATTCAAGAAATAACTGCCAAGTAAGTTGGAATTAGGGCTGTATATGAACCATCCGATGCTTGCACTTGCACCAGTGAACTGGAAAAGCTCAGTAAGCCAGCAAGGCTTAGGTAGAGAAGCTGACACTCCAGCAGCTTCCACAATCCCCTCTCCTTTAAACAATTAAAACAATCCTGCCATTTAATGGCAAGGAACAGGGAAGGATCATAGAGCAAAAAAAGGAATGAAGGATAAGGAAATAAATCCTTAACAGTGTAACCCACAAGGATCATTTTTTTCAGCGTCTGGTCAAAAATTATTCCATACTGTTTAATTCTGAAAGCATTTGAAGTTCCTCCTTGCCTAATAATTAATTATAACACAAAATTATGTGGAACAAAATAAAACCTTTTCTCAACCTTAAAAAAAAAAAAAGCAGAAGTTTGCCAGTAAAAAAATATATTTATCCTTTTCTAATATTTATTTCTCAACTTCCTGTGTACTTATTAGCAAGCTCTTTCATCACTGTCTGGCTGAAAAACGTCTGTATTGAACAAACAATGCTATTTTTCACTCAGCGCAGTGGTGATATTTTCCTGGAATTTAGAACTACAAGTCAGTCACATGACAAATTAATTTAAAATATCATCAGTTGATCCATATATGATCAGGTTACAGCCAGGCATATTAGTCTTAGCAAATTATTGTGTTGCTCATCCTCTGGCATCAGCAGTCTTTACTTTATTTTTCTAGCTATTTGGCTGTCAGTTAGAACGAAATTTTCATTGGTTCTTTTGATGAACAGCAGATATAAAAGCTGAACTATATCATCTATGACAGGCCAACTGCTTTTGGGGCTATTATTTTAGTTAACAGACAGTATAACTTCAAATTATAAAAAACGTTTATACACATATATTTACATTCACAGCTAGCCAGATGCACACAGAATACTCCTGAACTGAGAGATATTCAAGAAAAATGAGAACACGACTGTTTACCTTTCTTCAACTTTTAAAATCCTACAGGAATCTATAAACTTGGGGGTGGAAGAAGGGTGTGTTTAAAGGGGGATTTGTCCCTTTCTTTTATTTCCCCCACCTTTTTATTAGCAGTAATCCTGCCGTACCAATACATTTTTGGCCGGTCTACTGCATTCAAAATTCCCCTTTGGCTTTCAGATAATGTTTCTAATGCAGAGCAAATATGACAGGATGAACAGAAGCCTGTTCCTGTGAATCGGTAGAAGACAATGTAGAGAAACAGGGACATGGGGAATCCTGAATATGCAAAAGGAAAAGATATCCAAGTCTTTCAAGGAATAGAAAGCTGAAATCAAATTATACATAACTTAACCAAACTGCAGCAGCTATTTAAGGGTACTTAAAATGAATCTGCTCTTAAAGTAGTTACTAATTTTGTAAGACTCCATCTTGAGATGACCCTGATTTTTCTAAAGATGGTGCCAAAAACTGGTTTAACAGAGTCTCAAGTTCAATTCTAAAAACAAAAGCACACACAGCTGATTTTGCATTGAAAATGTTGACATTTCATATCTTGTGTGCTGCTGGAAATATACTGAATAAATTCCTTGAACTTGTAAGCTAGGTAATAGGTATAAGGAACAATCAACCATTATCAAATGAATTCAAGCAATTTTAACATAGCTTTAAAGAGAGAAAAATGCAACCTCTTACAAAGGGAGAAAAAAACCCCACATATAACTGGCACTAAAAAAAAATGGGTTATGTAATAAGCCTAAGAAATAACAACATATAGTAGCATATTTGGCCTGCTTTAGGCCCACAGCAAAAGTTTTCATCCTCTGGAAAATGAATGGAAATTCACAAATTCAGGCAGAGATGAAATCTATTCTATATGTCCTTTCACAGATGCAGTTATATGGAATACAGTATCTAAATATCTGTTTAATTATGGAGGAGAGAGCAAAGGGTACTTAACAAATCGGAGAGATCGAAATCTTATTGAAAGACCCTGTTCTTAGTGGAAATCTGGACTAGCCAGATGCTGCTGCATAAATGGATTAGCTGTTTGTGTATGCTACACGTTGGGGACGGTCTGGCAGAGTATCAGGGCTGGTAGGGCCACAGACCTGATGAGAGGCCATCACTGAGGACCTGCAGCTAGCAAAGCCATAGAGCTTCTGTATAGGCTGCAAGAGACATTGAGACACACCACAGTCCATCCTCTGATTCTGTTCTTGCCAGGAATGCCACGGAAATTCATTTGTACAATCCCTGGTAAGCCTACTCTTATTTGCAAAGCAAATCTGTCCCAGCGTTGCTGCTGGGAAGAGTCGGAATTATGCGCAGGTGAAGAATTTGACTTTCCATCCTGAAATACATTCGACTGTGACTTGTGCCAGTGAGGTGCCTGAACAAATTACTCACCAAACCAAGCTTAGAGAGTGAGTCAATCACCTTACCCCTATGCAAACAGATGAGTGGTACCCACACTTGTGGAAGATGCATCAGAGCCCAAGCTAATGCTTTCACAAGGCACCTCTGGTTTTGTCTAGCGTTACCTAAAGTTGTACCACAACTGTCTTTTAATGCCTAATTTGAAAGACATCTGAAACATCCTTATTTACATAGCACATCATGAGTACTCAATTAACCAGGAAAAAGGTATTTTCACCATAAAAGATCAGTAATATCGAGCCAGGTGATGTCTCAAATCAAAACATTGATCCTTACTCTTTCAATGCCAAACAAAATGAAAAATAAAATTGCTGATAACAGTCAAATACAGAAGTGCTTTATTTTCAGACCTTAAGTATGCAAGACTTCTCTACCATAAAAACTGCAAGTAGAACACTTGTGAATTATGAAGGTCCTTCCTTTTTAAACAAATTTAGAAAATGTAATCATCCTTCACAGGTGAGATATTCTGTTTATTCTATGGAGAATCATTTCAGTCTAAATTAAACTCTTCAAATGGTTTTGATGATTGCTGCAATAAGGACACAACAGGGAAAAGATCTGGGAAGAGAATAACACGTGTTAGATGAATGGCTGACAGAAATATTTCTGGTATATGAAAACCTCTGGTGTTTTTTTAACCAAATAACAGTATTATTTTTTCAAAGCAGAAAAACTAATCCTGCTTATCTGTACTAAATAAAAATGCCAATTTGTACTCTCCTCTTGAATTATCTTCAAATTGTAGTGAGCATATCAAAGAAAAATTAGACATACAGGTCTTTTCAGCATTCAAAAAAACCCACCACTGGTACGAAGACACCTTCCAGATACCAGTGTCAGCAAACCCTGGCCATTCACCATGTAAAAATGAGGCCTTCTTGGATGTCTTGACCTTAAGTAACCAGACATAGGACAGAATGAAAATGACTCCTTTGTTAGCAATCTAAGATGTAAGTCCTGCTACAGATTGCTTAGAATTTATGCAATTCAGAATCTAAATTAGATTTTGATAAGACAAGTAGTGACAAAAAGCAAAGAAAGATGCTAAAAACACAATATATGGCATTCTCTGTTTATTCTGACCCTAACCTCAAACCTCACAGACAGAAGGAACATAACCAAATAGATACCCAAAACACTTGTGGAAAGAACTGTTTCATATATTCCTCTCTTCCAGGCTGTCTCTACACTCATACATGTTTAAGTGTGATTAAGAACAGTACTGCCAGCAGACATGGAAAATTCTAATATGAAGTCACAAAACTACATGATTACTGAAACACAGGTGCAAGACATCTTACTACATATTTGAGGGCTTTTTTGTAGTATATGACATGCTTACCCATTCATGACTTTAATTATCTCAACAGCAAATATTTTTATAAGAGAAATCTCAAAAGAATAATGAGGAATACTGAAGCCCAGGTGACTTAAAAGCCGTGTGAGACACCCTATAATCTGTCTTTTCAACCTATATAACTTGATCATCCTGCTGCTAACACTCTTATTCCCAAGGTATACCCAGTGATCCTTTACACATTGCTCAAGGTGAACTGTAGTAAAGCTCTGTTTGTCAAGTGTCTACTGCAAGAATCATTTGTCTTCCTTAAGGACATTTGCCTTCTGTAGCAATGTACGTTCTGGAGGCTTCTTGTACACACCAAGCAGTCAACAAATGGACTGAAGAAGAAGGAGAAGGCCAAGAGAGGCTCATTTCACCTCCCTGGAGGATGTTTGCATGGCGACTCTACAAAAGCCAATGCAGCTCCCAACTGCACCATTTGCACTTTTAGCCTCCTCTGTAATGAAAAAGTCTCACTGAAACCAAACTGTTCCTCCTGTTGGAGTTGCAACAGGCACACTGAGAGATCAGATCCACACACACACACAATTTCTGCATGGCCATGCTCAGTCTCCTGCTGGTCCCAAGAACTTTGCCAGGTTTATGGACAAGATTTGAGGTTTAATGTACAGTGTCATCTTCATTGCAGTAGGATAATGGGGAACGCAAGATTTGAGCCCTCTGGCAGACTCAGAGCAGAGGAGCTGAGCTGCAGCTTAGGCTTAGACCCTTAAGACAAGAGAAGGAACTGAGGAAAAGGACCTGGGACATTGTTCTGGCTAGTGGGTCACTTTGAGATATGGAGATTTTGGAAGATAAGGAGTCCAACCTACACAAGGGTCACAGGTCTAAAGTTACCATTGTACATAATTAGGCAATAAGCAGCTTATTACGTGCCCTCATAATCAAGGGCTTGTTCCAAAGCCTGTTTAAGTCAATAGGAATCTTTCTACTGACTTCAAAGGGGCTTTTGATCAAGCCCTGCCTACTTAGTAGGATACCTCTCTCCCTATGTCATAACTTAGCAGTTGCCATCAGGAGGAACTCAAACTGACAGGCTCGTGGCGCAACACAAAGGTGCTGCTGAGAGGACACTCATTTAAAGACAATTGACCCCCTTTTGTAACTTCAGCCAACTGCTGATATTCAGTACCTGGGACGTTTACTGGGTATGAAGAAAAAAATCACTGACCTGAGGGAAAGGGTAGCACTGAGAGACCTCCTGTGTTCACTGGGTCTAATTTTTCTTGATGCATGTACAGCCACAAGAATATTGCCACAGAATGTACAGCCACGGAACGTACACACGCATTTCTCAATCCAAACAAAAGGAACAGAGGAATCACCAAGTTCCCTCTAATACACATAATACATCATTTATATCCTTCCTTGACCATTAGGCAGTATCACATAATAATCATTTATACAGTTCCGTATTTCTACATACATATTAATTCTGAAAATGCATACTGTGTGGCCACACTGTAACTTGTCACTGACAGACATTGTGGAAATCCCATTTATTTCATGGATCATTGATCCAATGTGTAAATCCTTCTTAGCTTGCAAGCCATTGACCAGATAAACCATAAGGGCTCCAAAGGGAAAGAGCCTTTCTGGTCTGTCGAGCAAATTCAGCAGTAGCACACGTACTTCAAACCCACATGTGCAAACCTCTTTGAAATTAGGGTCCTGGTCCTGCAAATCCTTATCCCATAACCTAGAAGGCATCCCAATGAAACTCTGATACATTTATCATGGACCCCTAGATAAAGAACATGTTAAATGTTTGTATCCAGAATCAAGAACCAAATACAACCAGAAAAATAATGTCTAGAATAACTTAGCCTTTTAAGGTTTTCCACTCAAAATAAATAAATACTATGCACTACATGAAACAGGAAAAAAATGTAATTTTTTAAATTAAAAACTGGGAAAACTTGCATCTATATATACGGACTTTTTTTAATTTATATACTCTCCTAACTTTCAAAAGAGCTAATTGGACTTTCCCACCATCTTTGATACTATTAAAAATCACGGATTTTAAGCCAATTCTGCAGATTTACAGCTATAATTCAGCAGCTGAATGCCTTTGAAAACATATCTGCTAGTAACACAGACAATACTCTTACAATATTATTTTGCCTTTTAAGCATTTTGTTAGATAACCTATATTTTCCTTAATTTCAGTTCTGAGGCAAATACAAATTCAAAGCACAGAAATACAAATGTTGTTTTCTGTGGTGCTGGCACGCTGCTATTTTCCAGATCACCCTAACATGAGGTAACTATTATCGATTGTGAAAGCACAACAGGTGGGTCACATGAAAGGTCACATTAGTTTTGTTCACAGGGCCAAACAGAAGGTTTTCATTATCCTTAATAAAAACAGAAGCAAGTAATAAAATATATCATTGCAATAACGTATCTCTCCATTCATATGCAATAACCTCATACATTAGGTCCTACCATTTCAAAATACTGCTGTTGGCTCCAGCAGCATGATTATTTTTGCGGTTGCTACTTAGAAAAATAATATTATAAATCATAGTTTGACTTGCAAATTTCCACACAGTTCTTTTGAACTGCTTTTTGAAATGTTTTTCTGGACAAAACTCCTCAAAGCATGAGCTCACTTAAAAATATTAAGTACTCTAAATGGTCAATAAGGCAGCAAAGATTTTTAGTAATTCCTGTCATTAGTGTAATAGCAAATCATGGCTCCTAGAGGTAGTCAGGCACCTTTTCAAATCCTGATGGTAAGTTACAGTAGAGTCATAACTCATGCGTGGTGTAAAAAAGTCAGAACATATTAGATCCTTTCACAAGAGTCTTCAGGACAAATGGATTGACCAGCTCCGTTCTGCTTGTGACACACGATGTACAAAAACACACCAGTGCGCCCGCATGGACAGCAAAGGCTTACAGCTCAAAGTCAATGTAACATATTGCTGCACCAACTGAAAGCATATTTTATTTCTGTCACTTAGGTATCTCATATGGATATCATCCATCTTAAATATATTTCAGTACAAATTCTAGAAGGCCTGTGTTTAAAACTACATCGGTTAGTCACATTTAGCATCTATATCAGAGAAAATGGTCTATGTTTTCTGTTTATATCTATATTTTAAACTTAAATTTTACTTTTATTTCTTTCTAAATGATGCCTAAATATTTCTAGGCTGAACAATAATCAGTACACTGGTTTTTCTCTCCTGCTTTTTTCTAATTAGACTATTCTCCGGTGCCTTCTTTTGCAGATGTGCATCCTCACCTCATGATGAATATACCTGGATATTACATAGAATTGAAGCCAAAAAGAAAAAAAAACTTCTACTTGCCTGAAACATTACCCCAAAATAAAATGGGATATAGGCATCAGTATTAACAGTCCAGTGCCTCCCTGCTGATAGTGCAGCAACAAAGAGACGTCCTGCTCCTGAAAGCAGCAACTTGTTATCAGAGAGCAACATGTGTTATTGGAAACAGCAAGTGTATGGAACAATGTATGGATATCTGCACACGCAAAATACCCCTGGGAGAATGACTTTAGAGTCCGGTTCCAAAAAAGTGAGCTGCTTATCAGTCTGTTACCCAACTGTACAAAGCTCATCCTGGGGCATGTTGTGTCTGCGGAGTGCCCGGCATTCTGGCGGCGCAGGGCCTCCCTCCCCGCAGTCCCCCAGTCCTACCAGTTGGAGAACAATGCCTTTCTTTTCAGAGCCACACCTGCTGCCACTTCTGACCAACTATTCCGTCACGTGCTTCCTTAAGAGGTTTTCAAGATCTTTCTCACGATTCGAAAATACAGAGTCGCAACTTCACGCTATTTCACGCCTTTCCTCCTCCCCCCTCACAGCTTGATGTGCTAATATTAAAAATCCTAGAACATAAATCAGTAAGTATATTTCCATGTCGGGTGAGGCAAGGGTGAAGAGCATCTCAAGCATTTTAGGTCAGGGGAAAAAAGTCTCCTCAGTTACAGTCTATCTGATACAGACACACTCTGTGTGGTATTCTCCAGTTTACAGGCTATGCCAAAATCTTTATCTTTTAAAAGTAGTGGCAGGTAAATAATTTAGACGTGAAAAAAATGCATCTTGAAAGCATAGTTTGTCCAAAGAGAATGTGTTTTATTATCTTTCTGCTTAAGCTGAAAATTCCAAGGAGTTATTGGAATTATTCCAATCAATTTAGATAGCCAAATTTGTATTTCAGTTTTTACTTGCATTTCTGTGTGCAGTGTACTGAAAGCAGTTTTCAAAAAGAAATATAATCCAAAAAAGAAAACTCCTCTGACTGTATCTCTGAATTTTAGAAAAAATTACTACTTTTTGACAAGTCATCTAAAGCCAAAACTGATAAAGTGGTAAAAAGACTTTATGCCTCCCATATCCTAGAGAATTGTGAAGCTAAATGAACCTAATCTAAAACCTGCTATGTAGCTACTTTATGTAACAAAAACTTACTGTAAAAAATAAATATTGGAGGAAATTTTTCCATGTCAATAACATGATTTTTATGATTAACAAAAAGTCAGTCATTTCTGGACAGTCTTTTGAAAGATTTACAATATTTACAATTCAGCTATTCCTACATCTCTCATGGTATCAGCACACCAAACTGAACGTTTAGCTTAATCAGGGCTCATATCAAAGCATCATCTACATTAAATGTAAAATGGGGACTAGTTTATAGTCAGGGATTGTCCCACCTGCACATGGAGAATTCCTCTGGGAATCCATGAGCGACCAGCTTTGTTACAAGTGTACAGCGAATTAAAAATTCTGCTGTGGTAAGACTGACACCCTTGGGAGCCATTTCTAAAACATAGCTGGTAAAGGAGCTGAAACAGGAGCACCTAAAGCAAGATTGCTAATCCTAAATTCAGTTGTAAGCCACCAAGTCAAAGGTGGCCTGATTTTGGAGGCTCTTGGCAAACATCTCCGATTCCAGCAGCAGGCAAGTTTCAGAAAACTATCACACCTACACTTTGAAGTGTTGGAGTGAATCATAACTCTAACTTTAGATATTCCTACTCCGAAAACATTATCCCAGTGTCCCTGGGATCACGCATTTGGTCAAAGGTTGGACTTGATCTTGCAGGTGTTTTCCAACCTTAAGGATTCTGTGATTTCAGTAAGACTTCCCTAATGAGAATTTGCAGCGTATGATTGTTTTTCCCCTCTTAAGACCTTCCCTGATCAATACATAACATGGCAATCTCATTTCCACCACCATTCCTACCTCCCCTATTTTCATACAGGAGTTTACACACTCCTGCATTTAGCATGTTTCTGGTCTGACACCAATTGGGTTTTTTGGCTCGGCTTTGAATCAAACTATTGCCTAACAGCAAAACTAGCGCTTCCTTCCTTCAGGATCAGACAAACGTGCATGCACCCATGCAGATATTTTTGATGTATATATACCCCTTTGCAGGGAGAAAGGCAAGCTCCCTCCAAAAATATATGAAAACAGATGACAGGCACCTGTTGCACTCAGTCCTTCTGTAGCCTACAAGATACAGACTGAAGTGCTTCTGTATTGCTCCTATTTGTCTGCCCACATCACACTGAAAGCTGCAGGCATAAATGGTTAGTTTCAGAAATAAACATTATTTTTCATCCAACAAAGGGAACTGGTAGTTTAGACTAAAATTTCCAAAAGGTCAGGAAAGTCTGGAAGAAAGCCAATGCATTCCACACTCCAAAACTGCAAAGCCTGTCTAACAAATCTATCCTCCTCCCTCTCACTTAAGTGTTGTTCTTAGGTCTCCAATACATTTCTTCAAAAGCAGTGAAAGTGTATGCTAACACAACAACTTTGTCCAGCTGGAAAAGCCATCTACAAGACCAAATCAGCAGCTTAACCTTTTAATTTTACTTGTTTGATTAACATGTAGTGTCTATAACCTTGATAGCAGTCATGTGCTATTAATTAATTCCTCTAATTCAGGTAGCATTCCCATCAACTTGAGGAAATTTCAGACTTTGGTCAGTATAAGAAATTATATTACATCCTGTGGATGATGAAAAAAAGGAAGGAAAAACCTTTGTACCTACCGAATTGAGCTGTTGTGATTTCAAATCAGTTGTTCTGCACGTACGGATATAATGACAGGAAAAAAAGTAATTATAATTAGGTGTCTATTTTGATTTTTCTCTTCATAGTATCCGTACTGAATGTCATTTGATTTTAACAAACTCTAAAGTCATTTCAGGCAGGCACTGTATATCCTTGCTGCTACCGGTCTACTTGGAGTCTCTAGTTTATTTCTACAAAATTTTCATATGCAAGCATTTAAATATTTTTATTACTTAGAAAAAGAATACTTAAACAGTAAGCCGATAATCTAGAAAGGCAAAACAAAACTGATCTGAGCAATGTATTAACAACTGTTTTAAAGGAGTGATGATGGAGAAACAGGAAGAAAAAGAGGAAGGGGGAAGAAAATAAAGACAGAAAAGAAGAACTCAGTGGGGGTAAGGTCAATTAACAATCTGATTTTACAACTGGAGCTACACTAAAATTGAGCCCCAAAAAAAGTCTTATTTGACTTTAATGGGACTCCATCATGTGCCTAAGAGACTGTAACTATAAGCAGGACATTCATTAGGGTTGAGTCCTTCACTTGCAACAGATGTCTTCATTGGAATTAAATTTCTATGACCAAGATGCCCAGTTTGCTACTCTTACTTGCCTAGAAATTTTCACTAACATCAACTTCATTGGCAGCAGTAAAAATCTACTCTCACACTCTATCATTACCAAGAAACTGATAAATCAGATGAAATGATAAATCTTATCAGGGAACATTCACACCACATCGCTTCAGATATCTAGTGCAAATGCCTAAATGAGGAGCTAAGGCTTTCCACACAGTTACCGATGTTCTCAGAATCATAAAAGCAACATGAATCAGAGGCCTTTCTCTACTCTGCATGAAGAGCTTGAGGTTAGATAAACTCTGCATACTACACAAAGAACATTTTCATTTGGAAGACAACAAAGCTTCTCCAGGGAAAAAAAATTATCTCAGGTTAAATGAAAGGAATATTTCTACAAAAAAAAAAAAATCTAACAAGTGAACAGAGTTCAGGACGCGTCTAGGAATTACACTTCGAGAGAAGTTAGACTTGGCATTTTCAGTAAGTTTTAAATGCAGATTTTCATCACAGGATGTTCTGATTAATACTGAAGATTCATCACTGGAGAAAAAAGTTAGGTAAAGGAAATTAATTCAATACTGATTAAACAGATTCTGATAATAAAATCATCAACGCAAGGAATGTTTTCCCAGAGAAAGCAGCAAAAGTCTAAGAAGTCCATGGATCATTTAATAATATACAAAAGGTGATTAAAAAATATATATATAGGGACTGCAATAATGAAGAAATATTTATATTACTAGCTGTAGAGTGTTTTACTAACTTCCATTTGTTATGGTACTACAAATGGGAAAAATATGTTTCTTTAACAAAAGTATTGTAATAGTATCCAAATAGTAACAAAGCAGTATGTGCTCTTATTTGAAATACAAGCTACTTTTAATTTCATGGGCATACAAAATGCCATCATTTTTAATCTGTACCAGACTTTCTGTTAGCTATGTCCAGAAATTAATCTAAAATTTCAGAGCTAGTAGCACTGAAGGAAGTACTGGAGCTTCCATTTTACACTTCTGTATCTCTGCATTCTTCTACCTCACAGTAACCTGGGATATCTGTAAATAATCCTTCTTTATGTAGTTGTGAAAATTAAAATTAAGATGGTAATATTACTTTCATATCAAGGCAAAGTGTCACTGCCATCACCTTTATAAGTGGACACCATTCACACAAAACTGTTTCAGATCGCAGCTTTAGAAATTGTGCAGTTTATTTAAAAAAATGTTAATATGGCAAGATGTAAACTTACTCCCTATGTCCCTGTCCTTTTTGTTCAAGTTAAAGACTTTGCTTCTTTTTCCTACCATAATCCCTCCTTAAAATACATAATATCACAAGTTTTCTAATCCATGAGAGACTTCCAGGGCAGTAACAGCACATCTTAGAGAGCTGGACTTGCATTTAATTGAAAAGCAAAAGTATTTCCAGCATAATTTTACTTCCCACCCCACCTTCAGTCTGATATCTCCTTCATTTGTTCTTTCAGACCAAGCCAATCGCTTCTTAAATGCTATGTTTCATTTTCTTTTCCAGGCGGTTCCCAAGAGTCCCTGGCATCGAATGAGCTGTGAAACTACACTGAGGACTCAGACTCAACATCTCAGCGACGGGATGTTCGCTGTCTGCTGACCTCACAGCAAGGAAGATTCTACCTTAATCTTCCCGAGTGAACAAATCTTTTTAGATTAGAAATACTGAGAAGAAAATTACAACCATCCTTTTTGAGTTTGCATCCTGTAATCTGCTCTCTTTACTAAACACAGATTATCTGACTGACAAGTTTCCTTCTCCATTTGTCCAGCCTAGTCTAACAAAGAAAATAAAGTTGGCGTGGTGAGTGTTTTTTCACACTCCTTGACTGAATGCTGTCTATCCCAGTCCCAGAGAAAAAGCAGTTGGAGTAACCCTAACCTACTTTTCTCTACTACTTTTGCACAAGGGCACCAATTAAAATATTGAATCTGTGAGTTAAACAGGAGGTGTCTTATTCAACATCAATGACAACCCCACACCACACATAGCCTGAAAGTTAAAATGCATCTCTTTAAAAAAAAAATTAGTTTTTAATATCAGCAAGAGTGTTAATTGTGGTAAAATGAACAATACTTAAGTTGTTTGAAGACAGAATTAAATTTAATGAAATTCACAAACAAACCCCTTTTAGAAAGTAACAACAGTTTTTTGAACATTAAAGAGAAACTCATTATATCAAGACAACTCCAATGTAAAAGGCAAACCGACTTCAATCACTGCATATCTGCATGTTAATGAACTTGCTGTGTGCAGCAGGGACTGAACAGAGTAAGTAATGGGAAGACTGTCTTAAAGCATACAGTACACTTTAAAAAAAAACACGCCACCTTTAATCAATGAAACACCTTTTCATTCGTACCTTAATAGCAACTGAAATGATTTCAAACGTAACACAAAGGGAAGATGATACTTAGTAAAGGTTTCTTTAAGACATAACATTTCTTGCACATTCTTTCAGCATTCACATGCTGTCAGCATCACTGTGGCAAAGACTTTCAAGTTTCAGCAGACAGATACCGCCTAGTACAAAGTCTTTGTCATAATAATTTCATTGCAGCCCCCTGATCAAACATCTAGACAAATCTGAGACTGAAAAGTGAGAGCTAACCAGTGACCTTTGATTAGAACCACAAGCACCGGTTTTAATAAAATGCCTCATTCATTGCCTTCCACTGCCAACAAGGAAGGTGTGTTTGAGCCTGAAAAATGTAGTCAATATACCATTTACACCCATATAATGATTCCTATTATTCACAGTTAGAATTTGTGACTGTAGCAAGTGAAACATAGACATCTTAAAATAGCTAAATGAAAACACACTGACAACATTCTACCTTTAAAATATATTCAGGAGCCTGCCTCTGCCTTTCTGTTGCCTGCTGCTGGCTTTCATGTCTTGCTGATCGTATTGTAATAGGGTTGGCTTTTTTCCTCCCACAAGCCTTCATTTACACAATGTTTGGTTTGTTACTATTTCTCAAAAATCTATGACTGTTGGCAAAGTCCAGTTTTAAGGGGCCTTTAAATTTGTACTTCACTTAAGACACAGTGCCCCATTCAAATATACGCTTATAAAGCTGCCTTTTTTGTGTATTATACATGAATATTTATATATTAAATTTTGAAAATTCAACTCGTTTTTGGAGCTGAACTTCCTATCTAGCTCTGAGGGAAGGTTGTAAAAAGACCTAACAAACTTTGCAGTTGTTCAACACATGTTTCTGCTCAAAAGCATCCAAGTTGCTGGTCTCTAATACAGAAGTTCAAGGAAATACAATTAAAATCCATTTCACATATTTGTGCTTTAGCATGTCAGGCAAGAGGACAGAAAGGGGGTCTTATCACATTTATTTCCCACTTGAAAAGCGAAAGTCTTAAGAAGGGTAATAAATATTCAAATGACTTTGCACCACTGAGCTACCATATCAAGCTAATGATCTGTAGTCTGGAGCTCTATAAAAAGAAAGCTTACTGCCTGCCGTCACCTAGAGGTGTTGCTGTAAACACTGTGGGGGGATATTCTCCTCTCAGTGTGTGTGCATGTAACTACACTTAATGTTGTTTTCAAGACAGAATATATTGCTGAGTTGTAAAACAGAAAGACAGGATGAAACAGACGTAGGAAAAGAATGCAAGAACAAGATTAATTGAAAGAAAGTTGCCAGAGATTTAACTTAGCTTCTTTCTTTGCCATGCTCTGAAGGAGTGGGTTTGTATTTCAGGCCCGATTGCATAGCCACAAATAGGAGAGATGCAGATGTTCAGTCATACATAGGGTGGGAGCTCATGGCTGCTTAACTAAGAGCAAGATGAGTGAACTCCACAGGCCTGCCAGAGCCTGCTGCAATCTTGAATTCACTGTAACAGAACTACTGAGGCCCTAAAGTTGAATGGTTCACTGCATAAGGGAACAGACCCCTTCAGGCAGGAAGAAAACAGGAATAAATGACAGATTTGTCATGAACAGTCTGCATCCTCACTAGAGCACAGATCAAGCAGAATTGTGGTCCATCAAAAAGCCATGGAGAAAAGGCAACACCAAGTACATTAAAGAACCATTTCTAACCACATATGTAAGGGTACATAAAGTCTTATCTTTATTAAAAAATATTGCATAAGAAGGAGAGATGGTCTGCAAGTTAAGCACAGGCCTGGAAATGAGCCACATCTTCCAAGTTCGAATTCTGGCTAGGACCCAAACCATCTTGAAACCTTCCTGCTTCAGTTTCCCAACTGGAAAAGTGAGAATAAACATACTTGCCTACGGTATTTCCCTCTCAAGAGTGGAGGAATAATTAAACACAGAGTACTGGTATCTTGTCTATTTGGAAGCTCCAATGCCCCTTATGACCTCTAAACAAACGTAAAAGACAGATTGGAATTGTGCATCTTCCCTGCCGCGTACATTCGCGTTCTAACATGCAAGAGAGCTCAATCATGGTTACGTTGGTTATATAGGCTGTTCAGAGAAAAAGAGGGACTGAAAGAAGACTGCATGGAAAAGGCATACAGAATCAAAAGTAAAGCTCCTCCAAGGTCCATATTTACTTTCCTTTGAGTCTTACTCTTATAATAGCATTAATCTTCTTCTAAACCTGAAGGAAAATGCCTGTCATCAGAAACCCTCAGGTTTCTCTCACCAAAGCCAGCAAATGACAAGTAACCTGGAAATGGATACCAAGGGAGGGTGAAACATTTTGTTTCTTTCCCGACAGAGTGACATAAGCCAGGTTTTTACTCTCTCTGCTTTTTGTTCTTATAGATTGCAAGGCAAGCCATGTTGGCCCAAAGGTGATAGTGGTGCCTTCTTGTCTAACATATGTACTAAGCAGTTCTTTCCCAGTTCTTTGGACTTTTAAATCAGCTGGAAGAGGCAAATTCCTGGTCAGTTATAAAAATTATATACTGTCAGATACCAACTCTTGACCTATCATGATTCCATCAGGGCTGAACTATTCAGGTTTACTCAGCAGCCATTCAAAGTCTAAGACCTGAATCATCCAGTTTCTCTTATACCAGGACACAGAGAAAGGTTCTGTTCAGCCTCAGTAATGAAAGATGGTGTGCACAGGCTTTCACAACTTCCTTCCAGGACCTGCCTATACTATGTCCAGCATTGCTGGCATCTCCAAAAATGGGCCATTCTCCACTGACTTTTTATTTCTGGCAAACAGCTCTGAAACAGAACTATGAGAAAGCAAGTGAGTCCTGACTTTGTGAACATAGGCAAGATGCTCAAAAAGAATGAGAAGCGAAGACATCTAAGACTTTTGTTGCATCTAAATGACCATTGTGACATCAAAAAAAAAAGAGGAAAAGGGAAAAAAGGACCCTTGTTGTCTTTCATTTGAAGGATAAAAATACCTCCCCATTGGTATTTTAATTGTAACTCATGACATTTGTTTGTCTCCCAAAAGCCACCTTCTGAACTGTCCAAGTACGCAGGTCTAGCTCATGCACAGCAGACATTCAAACAGTTTGTAGCTACAGAATTGGGCTCAAGGAATTCGATTCTGTTTACACTCAAAGCCCAAGTGACCCCTGAAAATATAATACAGGTTTAACATCCTGATTCCTTATCTATTTACCAAAGCAAAACTGAATGGCTGAGAGAAGAAACTTTATCGCCTTCTACTGATACTCCCCTGATTGTATTTATACACTTTAAACATGCAAGAAGAGACAAAGACAACTTCTCAGAAGTGTTTTAAGTGCTCTGGAGTCTAACAAAAGCCAGGGAAATCTAGAGCTATCTATCTGAAGCTGCCAAGGGATACTGTCTTGCTGTCTGTGTGTGTACATCCTATACCTTTAATGACTTGGCAATTCTCTTTCATTCTGTAACAAAAAAAGCTACTGCTACCTTCTGACCTATCAGAAGGTTAGATTTCCTAGGTTTTGTTATATGGGTTCTGTACAATCATGGTTTTTAAAACATATTTTAGATTTAAAACAGAATTAGCTTTTGTTTCCTCTAGATAATTAAAAAATTGCTTAATGTCCATTCACACCCTAGATATTTTTTCAACTTTTCACTTGCAGATAACCAAACATAATTACTGCTGTAATACAATATAATACTACTGTTTGTTTCTGTCCTAGAACTGCCTGGAATTACATGACTATTGCCACCAAAATGGAGCAAAACAGACTGTTAAGCATTAGCTCTAAGTTAAGTGGTAACATGATCTATTTAGTGGCACACTTATCAAGTCAGTTCTACTGCTGTTTATTTAAACAGAAATTGAAATATTCGCTGTTCAACAAACTCCAGGCATTCTGTGCAGGAAATTGAGTGGACTCTAGACCTTGCTATAAGGAGAGAATTTTTGACAAGCCTTCCCTAAACAGTTTCCTATTTTGAAGTACAGTAACATCTCTAATAGTCAAGGAAAAAAAAAAACCATAACAAAGCTACAAGAATAAAAATGTAGCCAGGGCAGACACAGTGCAGACACATTCACATAATGATGCTTGCCAGGGTAACAGTCCTTAGGCTCTGCAATTACAGCGTAAGTGAAAGGATACTCTATCCAAAATCGTAAAAGTCAGATGGATTCCTGACAGTACACACTGTTCACTAAAAATTTGTTTTAAAACACAGCTTTACATCATAGAGAAATCTACCTACAACCTCACACTCTTGGAGGGCATTAGAACAACTCAACAAATGCTTTAGCCACAGTAGCTAACCAGATTTTGTCATGTACCTTTATAATCACTTAAAAAATTCTCTGCAAGACCCAGCTCAACTGTACACATTTTCTTTATATATATATATATATATATATATATATATGTGTGTGTGTGTGTGTGTACTTTAAATGTTGTGATTTGAGATTACAGCGCTAAAGGATAATTTTGTATTCCACTGTTACCACCTGTCAGTGAGTATTTCCTATGGGTAGTGCCACTATTCCCAGAGCTTCACACGTCCATATAAAGGGTTGAGTTTTCATTCTAAACTATCTGTCTCTGAATGTTCAGCCATAAGGATTTTGATCTGCTGATAAGAGTGTTGCGATGCAGCAAAACCAAAGGAGAAGTCAAGCAATGTTATCTAAATAAACTAAAATCATTATGCCTGATCAAAGCAACCATACAGCCAGTTTTGGTCAATCAGCGTAGCACAAATAGCATATTCTACTGCAAGATAAAGTTCAGAATTCACCCTGCAAGCTTTCAGTGAACAGAACAGTCCCAAAATAATCAAATTACCTGAGCAAGAACTTCATAATCATACACAAAGACAAGAAAGAAAGACAAGAAAGAAAGACAAGAAAGAAAGACAGACAGAAAGACAGACAGAAAGACAGACAGAAAGACAGACAGATCCCACTACAAAGAAAGAGGTGCATTCTTTATGTAATTTTTCTCATGCCTGAAAGTATTAAATATATAGCAAAACTTACACTGATGTCTTATGTCTTATGACTAAACAGTATTGTTCTTCTTCTTAGTTGTGGTGATTTTTTTTTTTTAACTGGGAAAGTACTACTCTATTGTACACATTTTCATTTTTAATGGATGATTCGCTTGCTTGATACTAAATGGAACAAATGCCTTAGTAACGTAATCAAAAATATGCAGGCATGTGTTTCCAAAATTAATTTTGATATTTCCTGTCACTGAACTTGCCTCATCAGAGCATAATAGTAATTTTATAGTTGTAGCAACGCTGATTTCACCACATAAGAATCTACAGGAACATTTGAAGTTGCGCATGTTCAAGATTTTTTTATTTTTTTGTCCTGAACAGCTACACAGACAGTAAGTTTCAAATTCCTATCGTCTTCCCAGTAAGTCACACAGAAACTGGATTCAGAATCTCCAAAGGGCAATAGTTTAAATTGCAATCTATGCCCAGCTACAGCTCCTCTCTTACAAATGCAAGTCTAAGTGATCACTATTAAGCATTTGCTCACCATTTAAATTGCTTTCTTACTATTTAAAATGTGTATCTCCATCCTTTTAAGTAATTAAGCAATCAGTAAAAAAAGAATTTGGGCTATTACAATTATTTTTCAAGGGTTAATTTATATAAGCACTGCAGGGGCTATACTGAACACTTATTTTATAAAAGACCTTTTCCTCCTCTTTCACACAACATTTTTCAGAAAATAAGCAGTTGCACAAAAATGTTAACATATGGCAGTATTTTTGGAACTGCTGTAGAAATTAAAGGCAATAAAAATTGCCTTGGACGAGAAAGGACAAATAGGCCAAACCAAATAATTATTCTTGCAGCTTTCTTTAACCACTAACTCCATTTTATATGCAGTTTCCCATCTCTCATATTAAATCTGATCATATATATTTAATTCCATTCTTAAAAATTTCAGTAGACAACTTCAGTGCTAACCTACAACTGCCCTGTCAGAAAATCTTTGATGTCACAGCATAATAGCTCCTGAAAGAACAGCGCTAATACTTAATGTAACATGAAACCAGGGCCCTGCAGTGGGCCTGTCTGCTGTCAGGAACAAACAGTTTCACTGCTGTTCCCCAGAAGTGACAAGATTGAGAACTAACAGGGCAGCACCTCCTCAGTGCTACAGGAGACCTGGGCACCAGTCACTGGCAAATCCCGGTTTGTTATTACTAAATAACAAACAAACAAACAAAAACCCACACTAAATAAAAATGTCCAGCACTGCAGCCATAGACGTTCCCTTCATCTCTTGTAAATACAGTTGACGTGAAGATGAATTATTTCCATGCTGCAAATGATAAAACAGGAATCTGTGTTTATGTGGAATTTCCTTATATTTCATGCTTGTAAATAAAGATCCTTATGCTGCCCTACATATCTTAAATTCTTTTCTAGACTTTATTATTTTGCTTGCTATGACCATTGGATCTCTTTCGGTTTTGAGTTGAAATTCTAAGAATAAAAGTATTGCTAGCTGGCCTTCAGCAGAAAACATAAGATACTTTCCTCTGTCGATAACACAGGTGCTTACGGATACACCTATGAACTTATTATCAGATTTTGACTAATGAAAACCATCCCACCCATTGTCAGAAAGCACTGGAAAGATCAGATTCCAAAATCTTGCATGCTCCCTGCTCTGAATGGCACCGAATGTCTCTTGCTCAGTGCCCCTTTCCACGGAGCTAAAGGGTCCCAGAGGAGGGATGAGATACTCACAGAATCGAGTCCCATATGTCTCTGCTTTGTGCTCCATATTTTTACCTCTTTCAAAACATTTTTAAGATTCACGTGTAACGTTGCTTTAGGTCAAAATGTATTACTATACATGAGAGTACCAGGCTCCCATGGAAATCAGTTCCATTTCTGGATTTATTTTCTCTCTTGGAAAGCTGACTACTCTATTTTATAAACTAGCAATAGCTGTATTTTTAAAGTTTATAAAACCTGGCCTCTGGCTAACTTGTAAACATAGGATATATTATCCTTTTGTTTGTAAAGCCTAATCCTACAACTGTCAAGCTGAATAAACCTTTAGAATAATAGTAAAAATATTAAAAAAATAGTCATCACTAACAGAAAATTGAAGTCAGATTGAGATAAAAATGTCAGTGTCACAAGTTTTTGACACATTTGGCACTACTCATAGGAATGGGAACACTTACCACTTAAATTTCTTAAAAGTATTTTTGGGCTATCTGGTTTTAAAAGTCATAAGGTGATAAAATGTTTTCAAACCCTCCTCCTTCAGTGAATCTCTGGTAGTTGACAAAAAAAAGTCATAGTGGTTTAAGCATGTAGGACCTTACTGACACTGAACTGGAAATTAGATTCTTCTGGTGGAGTCAGAGCACATGTCCATACAGCAACATTAAATTTATCTGCTCATACATTGCAGCTCTTAGCATTTGCTCCCAGAACACACTTAAGCACACTAACCACGGCACAAACGCTGAGTGAGAGACATTCTTTATAGCTTGCAGTCCCAGCAGGTTGCACAAGAGGAAAGAAGGGTACTGTGAGTAAGGTAACATGTCAGTAATCACGGTCTGTGGCAGCATCAAAACAATTGATAACGCCAAGTTCTCCTCCCTCGCCCTGAGTGCTGGCTCCCACTGCTCCCCGGGCTGCATCAGAGGCGGGTGTTGTTCCTCCTCTTAGGAGTGCAACCAGAACTGCTCTCCCTGCTAGAACTGGCTGTCCCTCCACTCAGACACCGCATGGTCTGAGCTGTGGTTTCAGCTGCCTCCCTTAGCCACACAGTGACATTGCGTTTGAAGCAATCACACAGTCATTTATTGCACCTCAGCTGAGAGGCAGGAAAGAGGAGCTAAACGTATGATTTCTTCTGTCCCTCCAGCTAGACGTGCAACAACATGCCTGTCTACACTCTAATCTAGGCTATATAAATACTTTACCTCAGCTATTTTAAAGACGGAGCATAAAAAGAAAGACAAACAGTCAAGATTTAAGCTAGCACTTAACTGTACCCCTATTCCATCCTGGTGGGAGCAAGCAAAAACTCTTACAGAGACAATGAAAGTCTCTTCCCTTGGAGGTTTGAAAAGATCAAGGTTTGTTCCTGCTGAGGAGAAATGGCATGCATTACCTTTGCTGGAGACATCTAGGATTTTCCCCCAGCTTCCTTTTTTTTTAATTCAGTTTGTTCAGTTGACCCTTTATGATGATTGGTCAAGAATTTAGAGAATAATGGACAAATATTTATTTAAAATTCATATATAATTGACAGCAATCATACAATAACAGAAAAAGATCCTCTGGCTTCTGTAACACTGCTGAGGTTGTGCCAAGATTATGTTTCTTAACAGAACAGGTGAGAGGAGGAGGAGGAAAACAATTAGAACCATTGCCTTATATGGCCAAGACATTTTGAGTCAAGACCAAATATCTGACAGTACTGCCTAGAGATCTCAGTTCAGATAAAGCTCACTACTAATAATTGTCTGAAGAATGCTGTTTTGGAACAAGTTAAAAAAAAAGGTGGTAGGAAGCAGAGAGACCTTGGAAACAGAAAATTCAATATAAACAAATATAATTTTTTTTCAGAATTTTATATACTAACTGTAGACGGGCATTATTATTTTCTGCAGATAAACAACATAGTTCAAATAAGGAAGAAATAAAATCTGGGTCAAATGTTGGTCTCCTGATCAAAAATCTTAGCAATTTCACATTAAACATAAGTTGATTATAAAGAACATATTTATTTAGCATCAGTAATTATGTAAAATGAGCCATTCCCTCTGGAGATTATCCATAGCCTTCTAGACAAAACAAGCCCCAGAAGTTTTTAATCCTGACCATGTTGCGGGCTGACCATTAAACAAAGGAGCAGGTCAGGGAGGAAATTCATAAGCCAAAAAAATATATAAACCACCACCAGTGAATAAGGATTCAGCTCTACAAAGTGCTAAGCACGTTGGCCCCAATCCAATGAAGTACTTAACTACATGCTGAATTTTAAGCACATACATAGTCTCATTCCCACTGAGATTATTCCTGGGCTTTAAAGCTCACCATGTGCTTATATAGTCTTTTGAACTAGCACCAACGCGCTTGCTATCTTCAAGGACTTGAACCCTTGAGTGTTAGGAGCTGGACCTGGAAGAGCTCAAGCATGAGTCTTCTACCTATCTTAGTCAATAACTCTGAATTTCATTCTAAAGATGAGAACCACCCAGAAATTACAAGTTCTGATTTTTGACACCCAAATAAATATATAATTAAATAAATAAATATTTTACACAACGTCTAGACAAAGAACCAAACCCCATCAACTCCTCTGTCTGAGAAAACACATGTTCTGCTGAGTTCAGCTGTAAGAATCAATATTGGGAATAAATGCCAGCTCTCCAATTCATCACTGCTATTTATTTTAATCCAAAAATGGTGAGAAGAGGCAAACTGCTCTTCACACATCTGATCACAGTCGTTATGGCTCCAACACCAGAGAACAGGCAGCCTGTGGCTGTCAATGGCTTCTGGCAAATGAGAATCTCTTTACCCAGCAAGTGCCTTTACCACAGCTCTGGAATTCACCACGAGGAGAGGGAGGCCCAAGTGTGACACTGAGTATGCTTTCGGACAAGCAAAACAGCAGAAGAGCAAAATGCAAATAAATTCATTTTGCACATCAAACAAATCATGGCTAATATTAAACAGCCTTTTATCTGCATGAAAAAGGGGTTGTTTGTTTAATGTTCTGCCTTTTTTTTTTTTCTTATTTCAGGGCCCTATTCATTGCAAAAAAATAAAAAACAAACCAGCTCTGAAATACCAAATATTTTTAAACACAAGTAAAGTCATTTTATTAGAATCTGAATTTTAAAAAAGCCTCGTAAGATCCTGACACATTAATCAAGTGAGTATTTGCACAGGGAAACTTAGAGGGAATAGAATGAACCACATGCACCTTTATGTCAGAAACAAGGTTTGAAACAAATTGTGAAAGGCTATTTTGTGCAGTGGCTGCTGTGCCTCATTTGGACAACTGTATTACACTGCGGCACAGAAATGAAATAGTGAACATGCATAACCAGTCATAGAGTGATCCTAAAATAATCAGACAGTCGGCTGCCACGATCTAGCAGCTTTAACTGGATGGAACATTGCTATGGGGATCCATTTGCTGGTCCACAGCATTGACCAAGAAAAAGTATTAATATGCTCCATGGCATTTTTTTCACATGCTTAAGAATTCCAATGAAGCCACAGTAATGAATGATCCTCTTAACCCTGGGCACTCTTAGAAGAAACATTGAGGATATACAGATCTTTCCCTGGAAGGTCCAGTGGCTCAATGTCTTTTATGATAAAGCTTCACATTTCTTGTGGTTTTGGACTGGCTCCGCATTTGTTACCTCTGCATCAGTTATTGAAACATGGGCCCAGCTCAGCCTACCGCACACAGCTGGAAGGCTGCAAGCCATGGTCCAGTTCTTTTAAAAGAACTGTCTGTCACAGGAAATCCAAAAAAACTTCTTGCTAAAAGTACAAGAACTGCACTATTTTCCAGAAAGCTGAGAAGATAGGAAAACTCTTTTTCCCTTCTACATAACACAATATTCACAGTTCTGGAGGCTGTACATCCCTGTTATCAACAGCTGTTCAATCATTACTCCCCCTCTAAACTAAATTAATATCCCATTTGATTGTGAGTGACAAAAGGGCTGATTTTGATATCTCATCCTCAGTTCTTGGAAAGTGGAAGAGCCTAAGTCAAGAAGGAGAATAAAGTAATTAGGTATGCCTTGAAAGGCTGCAACCACTAATGCTGATTTGCCCCCACACATCCTAGGGTTTTTTCCTGTCTGTCTGCTTCTCATCCTATCCCCTTTATTCCTTTTGCCCCTCTTGTTTCCTCTCATTCAAGTATTCTCCTTCCTTTCCCATTCCCAGGAACTACTTCAGATTTTAAAATACCTATTTCATTTCTGCTCTGCTTTAGCTAGTCTCAAAACTTTATCATCAACAAGATGAAAAGGACATAAAATAAAATCTTGTTTCACATTCAGCATTCAGACCACGAACTGGTGTGCAAGTGTATTGGGATTACTAATTTACACTGATCATCCAGAATCTGTTAATCCTTTCAAAAATATTTGCTATCAATCAGCTGTCAGAATGATCAGTAAAACACAAAAGTGTTTACAATTCATGCTAACCATTCACAGGCTGATCATATAAATAATATTTATGTACGCTTGCTAAAAAAGACTGAAATGACCAAACTGATCCACTCAAACTTTTCCCAGAAACCTACATTTTCTCGGACAGCAAGGACAGATAACTTGTGTCCCCAAGAATTTGCTGTGAATAACTTGATGAGCAACAGAAAAGGAGTAGAGAAATCAGTCTTGAATACAGTAAGCACTAAAGGGACTTCTTCAACTACTGCATGTTATCTTCTTTAGAAGTCAGCATTACACCATCTATATAGAGAAGTTTTTAAAATTTACATATATCAAGCTATATCCAAATACTATGTGACTACAGAAACGTTCTGTGCATGTTCAACAGCAATACGAGCATTACACTTGCTATTCAGTTCAATCATACTATGCATTCACTCACTCTTCCCTCCCATCTTTGCCCTTTCATATCCCTTCCCCTCCTCTTCCTCTCCCTTTGTTTTTTCATCCCTTCTTTTCTCCCACACACTTTCAAGAAGGCCCAATTCAGCACAGTGTGGCATCAGCAGAGACCAGCGACAGCTGCCGTTCCAGCTACAATAGTGAGTGGATTTTTAAAAAATCGAGGGACAGCTTTAAAGTTTGGAAGAGCTGTTTAAACTGAATGTGTAATAACTCTACTGAGGATTTGGACTTTAGCTACACTAAATAGGGGTGCTTCATTACCTACTTGTGGGAATGTCATTTGTCTGTGATGAGGTCACAGCCTCCTGGCGGTAAATTCCGTATGTGCCGTTTAGCCCGGTCAGCTGAAAACAAACTAGCAGATGCCACCCTGATTTGCATCCAGTTGCTATTGATACTAAAGGAACAATATGTGAAAGACAGGAAGTATCATGTGGGAGCCACACTTCACCAGTGTGAGGGGAAACAAGCCTTCACCTTCTTTATCTAGTCAACCCAAGCTGAATTACTGAAATAGAAAACTCTTCCACAACAGGAACACAGCAATCAAAACCAGTTTGAGGATGGATTTGACTCTCACTGGTTTATTGGTTATCCTAGGCATTTCTGTGCCACTTTGACTGGGATGGAGGGGAGGATTCATCAGAAGTAGAAACAGCAATATCTTAAACCTTGATGTTTGCACTTCTAAGGGAAGTCACCCATACAAACAATTCAGCAAAACAGTTTCCTCCTGTTCTTTTTGGGTTTGGTTATGTTACACTCATATTGTGAAAAACTGAATTCAATCTATCCAAGGGAAGACTTCATATTTAGAAACTCCAGCTAATTGTCAGTAATTACTCTTTAGGCACATTTTAACTCTCTCATCCGTATTTTGTCTTTCCTTGAAAAGACTATGTAACACTCACAGCATTCAAAGTCGTTCAATTTTACACCATTGTGATGACTTTGTGTTTGTAATTTGATCCCATTCCATCACAGAGTTGTGCAATGGTGTTTTCAAATCAACTGTTAGTGGGCACACCCATACAGCCCATAAAACACATGGCACTAAAATACACACCGGTGTAGCTGCACTGCCACTGCTAGTCAGAGTTTTTGTTACAGTCTTAAACATCACAGATGTTGTGTCCACATTCTTGTTCAGAGGAGGTGGCAAAGTTAAAAATAATGAGAGTTTTCACTGACTGAAGAAAAACACAAACCAGGAGGAAAGACTGTGTAGACCAGTAAGGAAAGAAAATCCTTTTGGCTTTCACTAAAGGTTGAGGGAAGATCTTTGAAGCAGGGAACAGGGGCTCACTGAACTGTTTGAATACGCAGCAGACATGGCTTCTTAAAGTCCAGGTTGAATGTTGAGGGTAAGCACAGAGACACATGAGAATGAGAACATGTTTTGTCTTACTTCTTTTTCTAGAGCATTAGGTGACAATACCTTTCTTTCTTGGTCTCTTCTGTTTCACATTTTTCCATCTCACTATTCTTCTCTAAACTGACTCCTCACAGTCTATGTGGCTATCATCCCATCCCAACATCTGTCTACTACCTTCTAGCTCATGAAATCGAGGGGAAAAGCTGATCATATCTAACTTGGTTTGAAAGAAATGAAGATTCTGTTGTTACTTCCAAAGAGAAACACCATGGGCACCATAATTTCCACATGGAAAGAACGAGAAGCGTAATGGGAACAAGGGCCTATAGAAGGCACCCAGAAAGCATGAAAGCGCTTTCCTGGAATACATCTTTGACCTTTTGGTTAAGCAGTGAGAGTAGAAACAGACAGCAGAATGCAAGAATGTATGCATGTAAACCAGAGGTCAATACTAAATCTCACTCATAGGGACTACCATAACAAAATCACTACAAAAAATACGCTGAAACACAACTACTTAGGGACATTAAAAAAAAATTTCATGTGCATATCTACATATATTTGCACTAAAGGTTAAATAAAGTATATTCCCACTGCAGTGGCCTACATGAATCCCTTAGCAGAAGAAAAATATGAAAGGACCTGCAAGAAGATAATCTGCCCTCAGCAGATCAGGTATGAATGAAAGAAAAACAGAGAAAAGAAAAACACACAGCCACAGTCCCCACAATTACAGGAAGCCAGAAAGCCAGCAGTCAGAATCCCCACATGCTGCATAATATACTGTACCAGAAGACCTGCTGAAAGATAGATATGGAGGGACAGTTGGTCTAACATGCAGTTTATATGAGATGAATTCCTGTTAATGTCATCCTAAAGCCATAAGAAACATCATGTGGGCAAACCTGATTCCACCCTGATAGATACCAAATTGTTCTCTACAGTTAATCCAACGCAAACAGGGCCTTGATACGCAAGCCCCCTCCCCACACAGTCACAAAAAGTTCTTTCCATTGAACCCTAAAGGAACTGCATCTTGGCCTAAGGAATGTGATTGTGGCTAGAGTAAAAAGGCACCCTCCTGCTTAAGTAAACAGAGTTACACTGGCTTATACCAGCTGAGAATCTGTCAAATACCAAATTATATCAAAATATTCTTCTGAAATAGTTTAACATTCAAATTCCATATATATCAAATCCTTCAAAATGCTCATTCTAATAACAATAAGCCAGTCAGACATATAGCACCCCTCTTATCCAGAAAGCTCCCAGAATCTGAGTCCTCATCTAGTTCTACCTATCACTTCAACAGGTGGATTTGGTCCTTCTGAGGTAAAATGCTGTGAGTGTCCTTAGCACAACCACTGCACTGACGAAAGGAAGTGAGGATTCACTGAGCCAGCTAAAACTATGAGAATGTAGATGGGCAACTCCGTCCTATCATAGCTGGAATTAGGCCATGACACTGAGGTTAACCCCCCCACTTGTGCAAAAATACCACGGGTTTTCATTAACCACAAATAGTCAGGAGCTCGGTGGAACGAGCCCATCCACAGCAACACCACAGATGTAAAAAGCAGCAGAACACGTCTCTGAAAGGGTGGGATTCCAGCTCAAAGTACCCATGGATACATCCATCAATCTTCACCTAAAACTGGACAAAGCTAAGCCAGGCTGCAAGATTGCTGCAATACAATCACAGTGCAAACATCTGTTTAAGCACGAAGACTTCCTAAAAGCTTCACCTCGGTAGTTCTGAAGCATTAATGGATAGAGCCTCTGTGGAATGAGCATCTCTGAGTAATGAGGAAACTCGCAGAACTCTCTGCCTCCTCCGCACTGGGACACTGACCAACACAGTTTATGAAGTAAACAATTCAACAGCAGCCCTTCCGGAACAGCTCAGGGTGATCCACTCAGGAATTAAAGTCGCATTTATTCCAGAATAGAGTTTCCAGATAGGGAGCACCCTGCAGTATTTTATGTCAATTTTCCCACAACAGCAGGTCCTTGGAATAATATATAAATTTTCCTTGTGCTGTGTGACAGTTAGTCAGAATTAGTAAACACATATTGTTTCATTAAAAATATTATGTTCCAGCACATGCATTTAATTTGCCATAAAGTATGGTATGTAAGAAATCACACCATTTTCAATAAATCTGAAAAGATATTAGCATTTTTGTTTCTAATACAAGATATTTTATGCAAGTCGTAAAATTTCAGTGGTATATGGAAGGGGTCTTAGAGAAATACACAAAAAATATGACTATAAACAAGCCATCATTCTGGTAAGAGGAAATACAAACAACCAGAATAAAAATAGTTGATGCACAAAAGCCATAATGAAGGGGTTGCTCAAAAAATAACTTCTACTTTGAATGGTTTGGATGAAATACAAATTATCCACAGAAAAGTGTGGACTGGCATAAATGTTTGTACAAAATTATAAGTATATTTCTAGAAGTATGCAAGAGGCAACCGCCTGCATGCTGCACAAGGTCCCAACAACGCTCTGCGTAAGTGCTAGTGCACAGAGTCCAAACCACTGCATTTTAATTACTATGCAGCCTCAGATATATTGCCTTTGATATGGAAATGTTCTTGTTCTCTCATCTTCACATACGGTCTCATGCACAGAAATCTTTATCTGATTCATAAAAAATAAACTAGAATCCAATCTCAACACCTGACCTCAGTGCTTAGAAGTTTTTTACTAAGCATGGTGTCACTATAAAAAGAATGGGTAATATTGGTGTAAAGTTAGATATTTGGAGCAATGATATGAAGGATTTGCAGTTAGGAATCAAATCAATACTGCACCTCTGAGGTTTTAGAGTTTCCTATTGCCTTATGTCAGTCTACCAGTGACTGGAGACACAATTGACTACACCTTTCTGTCTAGCTCAAGAAGAAAGAAAAAATATTTAAATGACATCCTGTCTTACCACCGGTGGAAGACATGCAACTCAGCCACTTGCTGTACGGAATAGGTTCTGAAATCTAATAAATCACTAACATCAAACTTTTCACCTTCTTTTTTTTTTAAATTTGGGTGCTACATTCTTGAACACATTATAAAGGTATGCACTACAAAGTTCACACGAGAAGAAGCAAAACATTTCCCAAGCTTTACTTCAGCAAACAAGTAAAATAAACACAAAAATACTTAAAAAAAAAAAAAGTACTTTTCTGTGTCTTATATTAATATGCTGCCCGTAAGAAGGCTAAAAAATTTTGCTTTGACAAATTCTACTAGTCACTCAGAAAAAACATTAAATATTCAGACCAATTTAGGTAATTCTCCTAGCTCTATAGAATTACATTCTCTTTTTCTAAAGAATATGATCTGTGTGAGCTCTCTATTGATGATACTGACCCATCTGCAAATGATTTTGTTGCAGGTTATCTGTTTTTTATCACTGCTAGTACCTGTCTGTCGCTGATATGATACCCTTAAACACATTAACTTGATGGAATGTTTTGCCTGACTTCAAAAAGACATCGATTGATTCATTCTGCACTATAAATTAATTACTCTGATTAATCTAGTTTAACAATATACCTAATTTTATCTTACTCTTTCCAATTCACAAGGTTCAAGAAATATTTGATTGAACTAATTTCCAAGCAATGATTTTCAGACTTGGGATGTTGGGTTTTTTTCTTCTTAATTTAAGAAGACAAAACAGTAAACATAAAACTGATATGAGTATTTTAAAATATACAAGAGAAGGAGAGAAATGTCTGTGTACTGATTCTTGTTTCTTTAAGAGAAAATCCATTTTTCAGGTTCCTGTTGTACTAATTGAAAGAGAATTATTTAAAACTTCACTGAATACTTGAATATACGATGGGTATCTGTAGCAGTTTCACAGGTTCCAAAGAACTCTAGACTTTGTGAAAGACAGTAAACTAAAAATTGGCAGGAAATCTCTTACAATGATGTCACAAATATTTGTTGTTGCCACAGAATAATGTTTTAAAAGAACACCTACTTCTGGGATGAAAGGGCTTTGGGAACATGTAATTATCCAGTTTTATCACTGTAGAAATCGGCTGCTTTCCAGCAAATACGTCTATCAGATCTCTCTCTTCTGTGCAGAACTACATCTAAATAAACAGGCACGGATTTCGTACAGACTTCACACCAGTCCAGTACACAGCCTTAGTAATGCTAGGATTTATGGTATTTTTTTGTTTTCATAATATGATGTAACGGCCTGCAATGACACATGTGCAGATACATACTGTTGGAGAATCATGTGTCTAAAAAATTCCGAATGGCTCATATAAAAGAAAAGAAAATTCAGTTTCTGTGGTTTGGTAATAAGTCCCCTAAAAGTTCCCATTCTTGCTGTTCTACCTGAGGAAAAACAGAAAATTGTGTAAATAAAAATTACACAAAAAGACACGGAAAGGGATGAACAGAAATCAGCTTGCTACAGTACAAACCTGAAACACGCACCCCTGTGTTTTCTGCTGCTACTTGGCGAGTAAGCTCTATGTGAACTACCAAACACATCACACAGCAGCACTTCTCTCCCAGGTTCTGACACCATGCAGAAATGTTCCAAGGCTCTGCCTCTGTGATTTACTGTATGAACTGAAATGTTTTAAAAATATGTCGCTGTATCACTGCAGTTGACATAGTTCACATGTACACAAACAGCCCTATTTACATAACTTCTGAAAACTTTAGCCATGACACACAAGGTCTGCCAAACCAGCCCGCTGATCCCTGGAGTGACACTGCGGAAAAAAAGGAAATATACAACATCCCATCGTATGGGGCGGAAAGGAAAGTGCATCCTCTGGCTTCTCTTTCTGGAGTAATTTTTGTTCAGGGAAGCAAATAAATAAATAAATAAATAAATAAATAGACTGAAGCCTTTGGAGTGTGATCTATACGCTTCCAAGGGGGAAATCAACCCAAGTGTAAAAGATTAATGCATATGCTTCCTGAAGTGGTATTTCCCAAGGTGATCACAGTGTTTAGCAGATAAAAGAGAACTAAGGAAACTTTTTCATGCCAACTGAGAAAAAAAACTCTTTGTTATTGCTGTCATCATGCAAAGCTCTGGCCTTTATTGCCACAAGATATTTCAAGGCCTCCAAGAACTGCAGGGATATGTGGATACTTTGGACTAAAAATACAATCAAAGATGCAAAAAACATGTCCAAAGAGATTTTTTTTTCCTGTTGAGCAGAAAAAGTTCAGCGGGAAGTGACCACGAACAGTTGTTGGCCACATATTAAAAACCACTGGCGAGGGAACAAGCACTGGCAGTTCCCACTTGTGAACAAAATCAAGCTGACAAGTGAAGGCAACTAACTTTGGACATCAGCTATTATTTGCTGCAAGTCAGGCACTTGTGGCCTTACCAGTGAAACTGATGGGCTCCACTTTGTTTCTCTTGTCGCTTTCCCCGGTGTGTAAACGCAAAAAGGAAAAAAACGCAGCAGTTACATAAGTTGAGCGGAGAGTCGGGAATGTGCAGGGAGAGACAGCCATCTGTCTCGCTCCCTTTATGCTGTGTTATACACATGGCACTGGCTTGCACCCTGCGATCTAGCAGAGAAGGAAACCGAGGGAGCGATGAGGCAGCCCAGCTCAGCCTCCCAGCAGTACCGAGACGGAGCACTGCACTGCAGGGTGGAGGGAGAAAATAATGCGTTTAGCAGAGGATGCGAGACTGCCGACCAAAGGGCCTCTTACGCGCTCATCGCTGAATGAATTAAAGTTCGCGGGGAGGAGGCCGGGGGAGCCGGGGCGAGCGACACGAGAAGTGTGACAGGAGGGAAGGGGCCGGGAGCCGCCAGCCGGGGCCAAGGCGGGCGCACGCCGGCNGCTGCCCCGCCGGGCCCGGCCCCGCGCCCCCTCCCCCGGCTGCGGGCGCCCGGCGCGGCCCGGGAAGCGGCCTGGAGAGCGGCGCTGGGAGCGATGCCCAGGGCTCACCTTCCCCTCCCCCCGGAGAAGCGCGCTTCAAAATGGTTTTGCAGGCGAGGCTGGCCAGGCTGCGCTCGGTGCAGGGCTTCCAAGAGCAGTGCCTGGGTTGGTTTCCGTATATTCTTTGGCTTTTAATAGCTAGCTGAGGGAAAAAAAGAAAGCATTATTGTTTTCTTTCTTTCCTTCTCTCATTGCCTATTCTAAATTTGACTCCAAAGTTTAAGCAGTTGAATTGGCTAATTCTGAATACAGTCTATTGAGAGACCAGACACAGCAGTATATCCCTGTATAGCAATAGATACAATGTGCTGAATTGGCAGTCTAATTATAAATGTGGCATTTGGACCTCCTTTCAGACCCAGTGCCACCTTACCTTATGAGGGAACTTCAACTACAGCAACTGTTCAAAACAAAATGCCATTACAGGATCAGCTTCACCCAACACTGGAACCAGCCAGGGGATTGTTTTACAAACAGCCTTTCTCACTTAACACAAGAATGTATTATAAGGAAAAGTTATGGATAGTGCAGAGTCTGAAGAAAACGCGTATGTAGTTTCTGCCAGGTGTCGAGCTACTTCAAACTGCAGCATACTCCAAATGACCTCATTATTTTCTTTTAAATGTACTCACTATAAATAATTATTCCTTAGTTTTACTAGAATGAGCTGCTAGGTACGCTTGCTGTTTATATTCCAAGCGTAGTGTGCATGTAACGTCATGAGTACAGAAACCCACGAAATATCCTGGCTCAAAACAAAAACCTGCAATAAGATCTTGCCAAAGAACCATGGGGTGCTGAAAAAAAGTTTTTTAAAGGGTCTTTTCCAGGGAAATATTTGTATATAATGGCAGGCTACATGCACATATCTCACATTCATTCTTATTATTTACTTTATGGTATTATAATGGCTTAATTAAATGAGTGGGCACAAGCACGTCAATAAAACAAGTCAAGTCAAGTCGAAGTCTCAAAACAGGTTTCAAAATTGCTCCATTACACGAATAGAGAAAGGGAAATTCGTTAATTTTTGGACTTCAAACTCTGTTTGAGGACTGGATAGAACTGTTCTCCTGTCCTCACGATCAGCCCTGAAGATGGAAATGGCAAAAAAATGTTAAAGTGAGGGTAAAAGAAAGCAGTAGGAACAAAGTGCCGCTCGTGTGCCGAAGGCTATTTAAATTTGCTTAATAAACATATACCTTATCTACAAACAGCAGGCGAAGATATATTACTTTATCACAGAAAGTTTCACCTCTCTGTTTTTGGGAAACACCCCTAGGACAGCACTAATCTGCCGTCCCCAGGCTCCCACCGGGCTGCCTTTCCCTGCGGCCCCCCTTCCCCCCACCCCGGCCACTCAGACACAACACTAATTGTCCTTTCACGGTGCTACTTTCACTCCTTCCCGTCCTTTCACAAATGACAAAACCGCAGCAAACCCCACGGTGAGACGGCCCGCAGGAAGCGGAGACAGCTCTCGGCTGGATGGGAGGGGTGCCTGCGAGTGACCTCCGGGCCCTGGCCGGGCTCGCCGCCCCGCACGGCTCGGGCCGCGGCCGGGGGTGCCGGCCCGGGGACACGCTCTGGCGGCCCGGCTGGCGCTGCACGCGTGGAAGTACCTGCTCGCATCACGCCTGTCTGCTCTCCCTCTCCCGTATCTACACCCAGCCGCGACCCCGCCGCCGGTACACGCGTGCATGCATTACACGAGCGGGCAGCGCCGGTGCCCGCTCCTCCCCGGAGCAGGGCAAGCCGCAGAGGCACACTCATTAGCTCCCACTGATGATTCCTTTCAGGATCATGAATGGAACAATTGTCAAAAACTGCGGGAAAAAAAACAAGCCCCGAGACTATTATATACAGACACAGCTTGTGTGCGCGCATGTGACAGTTGCAGGCAACCCAGATTTGGCCATAAACTCTTCAGCATTATCCGAGATAAAACATCAAATTGCTTGTACGGTAAAAGAGTCTTCTTATCCCCAATCCAAAAAAATAAACAGCTTCGAAGGTAGTGAAACCCAGGAAAAGAACAAGCTCTCCACCAGACACACCTTGCCTCACTCGTATCCTGCAGCACCGCCTGTAAACAGCTGCGCTAGCTTGTTGCAGCTGCCACTATTTTATTTTAAAAGAATAACAGTAATAATAGTAAGTGAAATACTTCCTGAAAACTTACTTTGCATTTAGTTTAGGCACTATTCTTTTTTTCAGCTCGCAAAGGAAGCCGTTTTGTCCAGGTTAGGTATTGTCTACTTATGGATCAGCCTCTGGCTAAGGGTTTATTTTAATTTATGGCTTATGCATTCTTTTAAGGTCGATTTGCATGACCTCCGGCAAAGAGCTAAGGCAGCAAGAAATCCCAAGTCGACTGTTGCCACAAAGCGGCACGCATCTCCCCTTCCCTGGGTGTAAACAGAGCTCTCTGATGATGGACTGCCTTCTTCCCCCCTCCTTGTGTATCACGAATTAGGGTGCGATATCGATTTTAAAGTTTTCGGTATAACTTTATCCAAAGGCTCTGCTGGGAGAGATAAGGCGGCGGCGCCGCTCGGCGGCTCCTCGGGACAGCGCCGCGCCGTGGCCGAGCGCGGCACGGCCGCCGCCGCTCCCGCAGCTTTGTGTGCTCCCCGCAGCCGTCCCTGGCCAACTTCAAAGCACTCACCCACCTCAAACTTAGCGCAGAACCCACAAGCACCACTAAACTCCCTTCGCCTTTCTCCATCCCGCGTCTCTCGGGGTTATCCGCCAGGAGAAACCCACGCGAGCACTTCGGAGCAATGACAGCAGCGCTCCGCTCTCAAAGATTTATTTCGGATTTTATTTTTCCTCTCTTTCTCTCTTTCTCCCTCTCGTGTTAGTTCCTTACGTACAATATCTTCCCGCACCATGTGTTCGCCTGCCGTGGGTGATCTTAAAATACAACGCTGATCTGTCACTACATTTTAAAATAAACTCTACTCGGGAAGGATGAGAAAGTGTTGTGATTTCAAGGTACTGGGGTCCCTTAACGTCTCGGAAACCTCAGGATTCAAACAGCCCCGGAAACTCGCATGGGGACGAGACTATAACTACTTTTCCCTAAAGAGAAGGAAAAAAAAAAAAAAAACAGAAGAAAAAAGAAACACAACACCCTCGTGATATAAAAGTAAATAATCGTGCAGGGGGGGGCGGGGGGAAGGGGTGAATTCAGCAATGTTAAAAGCTAAACAACAGATCTATCTCCGGACGCTGCTGCTTCACTCAATTGCAACTAATAACCCATTAAAGACAGCGCAGGGGGAACCGGATTCTCTCCTGCAAAGCGACATAAATCCAGCGAAAACCCATTAAACCACCGCCACCGCCACCAAGCCACGCAGCACTACACACCACAGCAAACAACAGGTATACAACACAATAGGGCTGGTTTTCCTGGTTACCTCCTCGGGATCCAGTGTGGCACAAAGCACTGGGAGAGCCTCCTTTTTTTTTTTTTTTGCAACGCGCTTCGGTAATT
>VXAZ01009811.1:158032-309341 GCA_013399875.1 Gymnorhina tibicen | reverse complement strand
GTGAGACCGTGCTCTTCAGATGCCGCAGACCCTCGCTCCGATGCCGCCGGGCTCTGCGCAGACCGGGGAGGCTGAAACACCTTCCTCCGGCGCGGAGCATCGCGCACCTCCCGTCCCTGTGCCGCTGTAGCAGCGGTTTGATTTATCCGAAACGTTACCGGGACTGTTATTCCAACGAAGGCAGAGCGGAGCGCGCTCCCGNCCGCGCCACCGGGAGGCGGGCGCGGGCCCCGCACCGAGCGCCCGCTGCGCTCCCGGGGCAGCCGAACGCGCCGCGGCCGCGGGGACCTCGCCGAGGGCGGACGGGGAGGGTCGGGGCTCCGCCGCGGGCAGCCCCCGGGCTCCAGGACAGCGCGCGCCGCTGCCTCCCGCCCGCTCTCACGGGCCGCAGAAAGACGGGGAGAATTTAAGGAGAGCTGAGGGAGATGGGAATACACAAAGCGAAAGCACCACCACCGGTGTTTTCCTTAACCCCCTGCCCCGAGACTTTCTCCCTTCCTTCGCCTGTCTCGCCGTCGCTGGGCGCTCCCCAGGGGACTGGGGTGAGTAGGGCAGAGGGCATCCCGGCCCGCTCCTCCCGCCGGCACCGTTCCCTGTAAATCCCCTCCGACCCCCCTGCTGGAAGGCACTGTCCCCTCGGAGCGTGTGCCAGGGAGCACTGCTGGCTCCTCTGCCCAACCTCTTTCCGCCTCCTTCCTCGACCAAAATTGGACCAGTGGCACTGCCCGGGCTTTCCTGGAAGATTTTTCCTTCTCAAGTCTTTTAACTGATTTCAAGTTTGAGGCTGGGGTTTTGATTATATTTATATTAATGGAAGGGGAATGTGAAAAAAGAAAATAAGAAAGACTAGGCTGTCACCACCCATGGACAGTACCTGGGGTGACACTGCTAAAAGTTGTGGACAAGGCTCAGCACGATGAGTTTCTTAGGAACACTCGAGGCACACGAAAGCTATGGCAATGGATCTACTGTAGGAGACAGATCCATTTATATAGGGGCACAACACATCACTTACCTCTCACGAAAAGCTTTAACTCAGAAGGGGGTTGCTCTCAGGAGGCTTTTAGCAGCTGGTGGAAAGCATCCCAGCTACTGAAAAGCATCCATCATGTCAGGGCATCCTGGCACCCGGAAAAGCACTGGCTGCACCGGCAAGGTTGAAGTCACTTAACTCCTAGCTACTAGTTGCACTAGCGGAGTAAGCTCCGCAGATGAACCATGAGAACACTAATAACAAGCTCCAAAAAATGGCAATTACATTCAGCTGTGATTAGCAATCACCTTAAGGCTGGATACCTGATGCTTTTCAGGTATAGCACAAAAGTAGAAAAACAGTAGCGTGACTGTGGAAGGTGCAAACATTTCCACTGAAATGCATCTGCTCCTCCTAATCTGGGAATTTCACCTAACAGCTGGATTTGTCTGTCATCTTAATCATTTTTCTACTCCCATCTCTGTACAACAGGATGATCATAAAACACCGCTAACATACAGAAAAGCAGCTCAAGATTAACAGTGATTTTAAATGTACTTTTTCAGAAGCAACCCAAAGCCATGCAAGAGATGGTTAAAGCAATCATCACACTCATACTAAGGCATCTTTTCCTTGAGCACGCACCTGTGTACCCTCACATATTACACCAATTTTCCCAGCTTCAGCTGGGAATAGCAGAGCTTGTCTTGTGAATGGAAGGACAGGAAGATCTATGTCAGGTAGAGCTATATCTCCACGCACCTTTGAGGGGCTGGGAGGGGATTCATGCTACAGGACCCCCTAACAGCCCACAGAAGCCCTATTCTATATTCCAGCCCAGAGTAAGCTCTAGGTCAGTGGTGAACATGAAAGTTGCTGAGGATCTTCCCCTAGAATCTCAGTGACAGAAAAGCCCTTGCTAAAACATAATGACTGCAAACCCCTATCAGCACACCACGGTGCTTTTATTTTCTCACTGGCAATGTCCCATTCTGACAGCACATGCTGGAATTCAACAGAGGGTGTATAGGCTTTCTATTGTAATACTGCAATTATTCCATCAGTTTATTTTTGTTTCATGCACCCACCACCCTCAAATAAAAAATAACACCACCAGCAAAGCACAATTTTCAAAGTTCCTGACAAAACTATTGTGCTACAAACAGGATAGTGAGTTTAAAAATCCAAACAAACAAACAAAAAGACACAAATAAAACAAAAAAAAATCAAAAAAAAAGCCCTGAAGGCTAGAATAAATAAACAAAGCTGTCTTTGACCTGAAGGCTGGCCCACACTGCAAATAAATGTAGTACTACTTAGCCACATATACATGCCACAGGAACAGAAATAAAAGGAATCCTCAAGATAGGCCAATGATTTTGTATTTTATATTACTACCACTGTGCACTTATAAATTGCATTTAAGATGTCCCTTTGGATTTGTAACAATATGGCCTAATCTTGTAGGCTCATGTCACTGCCAGTTGTTTAATCCAGAAGCTCAAGTCCTGTGTATGTAAAGTGCATGCTTCTTATAAAGAGAATCTGAATGATGATGCCAGAAAGGATTAACAGTTTAGAAAACACCAAGACAAGAGGTTAAAATGTCTACCAAGAAATTTTGGGGCACAGAGTTCTTTCAAGCTGTCCAATTTTATTTGGAGCTTATAAATATCATGGCATATCCCACATGGGTAGTATGGCCATGTCCTCCCTCCTCTCCTTTTCGGGCACTTCACATTTTCTTACCCAAATATGCAGTAGTAACTTCTTGCAACAAAGTTGACTAAGAAGCAGATCACTGTATAAATCTTTCAAAAACATGTTTAAATATAGCTTAGTAAACCGGGAACGTTGGGCAGAAACTGCTGAAAGCATTCATACTGGTAAAACTGAAATGCGACGTGATCTCCACGTACTCGAACATTCAATTATATGAAACGTTTTTCCAGGGTAATATCAGATTTAAGACTGAAGCGAAGTAAATGTGATTTGACTGTTTTGGAATCTTCCTAAGACAAATGACTGAAAGATCAAGGTGTTTTATTTCCTATCTGGATCAATGATCAATAAGTCTTATACATGAGAATCACGCATTTTGAATAGAAAACACACTTTTTTAGTAAGTGCAAGTTAGACTGAACAAAATTGCTATGTTAGGAGAGCAAAGCTCACTATTTTTTAAGTCATTGCAATCTATATAATTATGAAGTAACTTGAATAAGGCATCTTACATTGGTCCTAAATTTTTTACTCAAGTAAAACACTCATTGATTCCAACATGAGTGTTGCCTGAGTAATAGAGTTCCCTGTCAAACTGTTAAAATCAGCTAACTTCTAAAAGCCTGCAGATTGATGGAATAACGTGATTATACCAAAGGTATGTATTTAATACGGAAAAAAAAAAATTCAAGTTACCAGGCAAAGCCTTTTCACACTTCACATTTAAAATAAAACAAGGCAGTAATATAAGTAAATATTTTTAGGGGGTTTATAACTCTGTGCCTGGTCCTGAAGACACTTAAGCTTGTGACTTTATTTATGTAAGTCATGCCAGTGAATCAGAACTCTCATGTAACAAGCATTTGAGGTTTAGCATCTAGGACAATAGGAACAGGAATAAATTGGCTTTAAATATTCCACTAGCAAAAACAAGACTGGTTTTTGCAGTGGATTGCACTGTTAAGAGTTATTTTGGAATGTTGTGTTTAAAAGTTTGTGAGTGATGATATACATTCTCTTTGTTTTGAGTGAATAAGCTCGTCATCAACATTACATAGCAGAGTTAGATTTTAAAAAGGTTCTCATAGAAAGCCAGAATTCCTTCACAAAAAAAAACAGCATCAGACAGACGAAAAATACTGACATACACCTTTTTCTGATTTTTTTAAAATGAAGTACTGAAAGCTTGATTCTAATAAGAATATTAAGTAAATAAATGTTAAGTCTACTCAGTGCTATTAGCATAGTTGAAATAGTAGTTTATAAATTTTTGAGAGCATCAGCATCATGATATGGTTGTCATAGAAACTGCAACGATATGTCATTTCAATTAATTTTACATGCAGTGATACTGAGGTCCGTGTAACAATTCTTTTAGGAAGTTCTAGAAGTAAATATTGAATAGCAGCAATAAAAACATTAATAGGTAATGGTACCCTTCAATTATTATTTAATTAACAAAACGGGGAGAAATCTAAATGATTCTAAAATGATGACTGTGCTGGAGGAATTAGTTAAGCAGACTTTGACTTCAAAACACCAAAATGAAAGACGAAAGCTACGGAAACATTCAAACTTTAAGTGAAAAAAGTATCTTTGCCCAAATGAAGCAGATTTGGAAAAAAAAAAGTAAAAAAAGATTTAATCCTGTTCAAGAAATATAAAACATGAAATAGTTTTAAATCATCAATGTTCCTTTTGTGTGTGCAAGAAGCAAAAAGTGAAATGTTACAAATCCAAGACCATAATACAAGATTTTAAAAAAAGCTTTAAAGGTAGGAAATGCAACATGAATAGATTTATTTTTCTTGTATAATGCAGCTACTGTGTGTTATGAATGCTACCTTAAGTAAATCATTGCCAGACACACTCAACTGACATTAATGACTTGATTATTAGAACAGAAAAGCTAACCAAAATAAAGGCAGTGTTTCTAAAAAAATAATAATTGTATTGTATTAGTGTGAATTCTTTATTTATTATTTTTTATGTTATAGGGCAGTATGAACATATACTCCTGTTTTCTTATTGCATATGTATGATACAATACTCAACCTGATAGTTTATATATGAAAGAAAATACTGAGCAGATCATAATGAGAAAAAAAATTAGATTTTCAACACATTTTATACAGCAATCAATAATTATATAGTATATTTTGTTTAAATTTACTGAGTTGCCACAGCGACTAGAATGTGCAAGACCTTTCAAACTGAGATGTGAAACAAGCTGTAAGTAAATAAAAACTATCAATATTAAAAAAATAAATAAATAAAAGGAAAAAAGAAGAAAGCCCCCAGCCTACGGAAGCTATCTGCAGTGAGAAAGCAGAAGCATCTAGAGCTCTCCCTTCTGATAGGATTAAGGAATGCTACAAAAGAAGCATTTAAATCTCTAGTTTTCCCTGACAATTAACAATGAAAAGCAGATGTTTACAAAGCTATTTTACATGCTCGTTTATAAGATGCTAAAAGATGGTTTGTGGATGGTAAGAAGGAAGAGCTGGATAACTGCTTGTCTGGTGTATATTTAAAAGCATTTTCATTGGCTCAGTTATTGTTAATAATGAAAGAAACACTTTGTGCTGTATAGCTGTGACTATAGAAAACTGCCGTCGTAAAGTCCTCAACAAACTCTTAAGATGCAATTTACAAAGATAATAATAACACAGAATTATTTCACTTCTCTGAATGCTACACATTTGCATACCAGGACTGTGTACAATATACTCATAATGCACATTCATAACAACAAGGACTTCTTAACATTGCAACAGCACAAGATCTGTGCATTAAAAATCTACAGTTCCAAGTTTTCCTTTTTGGTGGGAAACCATTTGTACAAACCAGATGCTCTGCATCTACTCAGAGACAGCTCACGTTCAGTTCTACACCTTTATTGAATGGGATCATATCAAGAAAATTACAAAACACTGTAAGGTAGCAGCAATATTAATAAATTCCCCCTCATACAGAAACATGGCCAATTAAGTTTTCACACAAATTTGAGCAGAAGTCTGGTCTATAACTGTGAGTCAGGAGATGTGGGTTCTATTCCTGGCTGTGCTACAAACCTACAGAGTGTTTCTGAACAAGTCACTTACACCAAGTCACTTGAGTAGAAAAAATGCTAAGAATGCCTGCCTCAAGCTCAATTTAGACAGATCCATATCTGCTTCTATCGATGCGTGCGAATGTGGGCATATGTCTCTAAAAACCTGGGGCCTACCCTTTTTGGACTTTGCATCTTATCCTATTTCTCTACATGGAGGGAGCCTGTTGGGGGGCTTAATTCATGAAAGACTCCTCACATACCAATTATATTTATGCATAACAAGATTCCCATTAAAAGCCCCAGCCCCGTTTTTTCACGCACACACATTTCACTTCACACATTTGTAGGAGTCCCATTTACTCTAATAGAATTATTCACTCTCTGTAATTCTGGGTGTCTAAACTTCTGCAGTATCAGGAACTAAGTTAATGGAATAGATAATGTGTAGAAATACTCATAGTTAGTAATGAGCTTCAGCCTTCACACTTAAAATCCTGCATCACATTCGATAGAAGGATTTTTAAATATTGCTATTACAATGTTCTGGAACAAGTAAGATGATGCATAGCTGACTCAACATTAAAAATTTTTGAAATATTAGCATATCTGCATGCTCAAAACAAACAAAGCTCTCTTTGCAAAGTGTAAAATAATTCCAAAATCTGCAGTTCTAATCATAAAAGGCACTCATAAATCACCTGTGTGTTGCCACCATCCAAGTTGCTTTTGGTTTCTGCCTCAGCCACTGAATAAATTCTAGTTTTTGTTAATGCTTATGTTATTCCTACCACTTCTCCAGTTGTGAATGAATATATTACACTAAAGTTCAAAAATATTTAATTCATATTAGTTGGCCAGATTTCATTTCCTCGATGGACTCTTCCGCAACTCAGACTTCCCATCTCCGGGACACTCTCTTGGACTAAAATTGTGCTACATGCATAATGATATGCAAAGTAGGTCAAGTTTCCAACGTGCAGCTACAGCCATCCTTAACTTCACCCAAATGGATACTGCTCACATGGTGAAAACTAAACATGCATAGAAATGTTTACAGAATTGGGGCTGAAAGTAGCAAATGGTCTTCCTGCCCTGGATGGATTTTTACCATAACACAAATTATTTACACAGAAATCAAACAGCAAGGGATAATTGAAAATATTTTGTCTACCTTTCAACAAAACACCATGGGGAAAATACCTTCCCAGCAGCTGTTATTGGTAAGGCAGAAGGGGACAAAAGAAGGAAACAGCTTCTCCTTCAGTCAGTAACAGCCTGCACTGGTGCTGCACTACTGCCAAGTACCAAAGCAGCTAATAAAATGCAGCTCACAACTGCCCACTTTTTCTAGTACCGCATTCCCCAGCCGAGAAACACAAAAGGTATCCTCCCTTCTCCCTCCCCTCCTTCCCACAGAAATTACACTCCTGGCTGGGTCCTTGACTGCTGGCCTGCCACAACCACAGAGGAGGGGACACAATTTGCCTCTGTCTCAGTATTGTGCTGTTATTTTAATTTGATGGTATTTTAATAATATGGAGTGGTTAGACTCCTCAGACTGCCATCTGAAATGTTGGTGACTAAGGGTTCTGTTCTGGGGAGGTTCTTTCTTTCCTTTTTTTAAAATTTTCTCTTCTTTTCTGGTTTGAACATTTCTTTCAATTAACTTTCTCATTTAAGCAATAGAAAGGTACGCCCAAAGTTAGCATTACAGGGTTGGGTATTTTTTTAAATTAACTTAGGAAATGTTTACGGTGTTCATCAAAGGAGCTCATGTTCCTGGAAGCTGGAATTAAAAGAAAAAACATGTTAAGCAAAAAGAGAGCACTTTAGAATCAATATGGTCACACACACCCCAGATCCCCAACTTGTATAGTCAGCAAGCAATCATTTCTTTAGTATGGCAATTTTCCACTTAAGCACTGAAACCTCAACCTCGATTGTAAAGCAGTATTCCGGGGGTCATAGCTTCTGCCTTTGCTTTTCTTGTCCTTTCTAGAACTTAGAGTTGCAAAGGAAATTTGTCATGTTACGTTTTTTAATGTACAAAATTGGGCAGAGCTGAGTGTGGAATTAGCAATGTATTAGATTTGAATGCACACATTTATCACAGCCACACAGGACGAACCTTTTATGGAACATCTTCCACAGTCGTGATCAGCACAGGGAGAAATTCCTGAAAAACAACACCAAATTCTCTGACATGCTTCGTAAGGTTCTGGGACAAAGGAAGTGAAACAGGGATTTGTCAAGGCCTATTTAATAAATCTGAGAAAGGAAAACACTAAAATCTGTGGTTTACATGTAGTACACTATACCAAATCCTTTTTTCAATTCGAAAAAACTCATCCCTCTCCTATACAGTATTTGGCACACTTGTTTTCCAAGAATGAGATTCAAACTTTTCAAAGCCCTTACATAAGGAACTTGCTTCTTTTTGCTCAAAAAATTAATGAATGATACAAATCCTTTGAATTAGAGACAAGCTTTATATTGTGGAGAATATTAAGAGATTTTACTGTTGATATTTCCACATTAATATACATTATTTATCTCCACAGGGTGGCGAAAAAGAGAAAATTGCAAAGACTTACTGGGTGGCAGGAAGTGGGATTCACTATAATCAACAGCAGCAGGGGACTCTTTGAGGTTGTGTTGCAAGATATATTCAAGATTTCAGCAGAAAGAAAATAATTGCATTTAATATTGTGTTGGTGGGAAATAACATATGTTCAATCTTTTCCAGCTTTTACACTTACATTTAGATTTAGACTCTTGCCCTTTCAATGCAGAGATACTACTCCTTAAAATCTGGATTTATTTTTTTTTAAATTATTATTTTTAAGCACACTTATGCAGAGAATATCCTGTTATTAGCCAGCTAGAGTTTTATGCTACTTGAAAATTTTATTTCAAAAATTTACTGAGGTTTCATGAACCTACTCAGTGAACTAAATAAATAGGTCTATGTTCAATAAGCCAGCTATTGCCAAAACACAGTAAAGTTTCCAGCATTATTTTATTTTAGATTTTTTTTTTAATGTAAAACCCAAAGATTATATATTTTCTCTGATGTTTGCTTAAAATTTCTTTCTGGTTCAAATCACTACACTTCTTAGAAATTCAGAACTTCTTAAAAAGGGATGTACTTCTGTCTGTGTAAACAGTAACTAATAAGTTGATGAAATATTTGCAGTTAGCTAATACAAAAAAGCTGACAGTCATATAAAGGTTTTCCACACTTAAAGGGAATAAAAATTTGTGCGTATGATAATTAAGCTTCAATCTTAGTTTATAGCTCATAAAAGTTCAGGAAATTAAAAGTAGCTGTCTAGTTTAAGTTAATTGTGCAGAATTCCTTTATAATCAAATACATACATACAGAGAGATATCACCATAGCACATTTCAATATTGCCTGGTTTGCCCATGAAGGAGAAGAGAAACTGGCACTGGAAAAGTCTGTCCCTTTCTCCCACCTTAAAAAGGACCTAGAAACAATTAATTTAGGCTAGATACCGGTATTTTAGAGACTAAGGCAAGTGAGATGAATTCTAGCTTGCACAATAATTGTGACTCTTGTCTAGTCTCACTGTTTACCTTTAGTCATCCCCTGCTTTGTGCTACTCCAGAATGGGGATCTCGGGGCAGATACTCCTTCCCTATGAATCTAGTTACACACTTCAGGGAACCATATGAAATTACTTTTCAATGAGAATCTGTTAAAGTTGTTATTTTTTTCATAACCCTATTGCTTTATTGATTTTCTCTGTAAATACAAATGGAATTACATGTATATATGTGTGAAAACACATAATGGATTTCTGGAATATGAAAGATGCCAGACCTGGACTTTATATTGATAGGGGCTTGCAGGTGGCTACCAAAAGACTTAAGCTGGGAGCTGTGTGTGGCAGGAGGGGGTGTGGGAGAACAATCTTGCATTCAAGAAGAGTCTTCTTAAAAGCCATGTCAAGGCTAAACAGGCTGGTTCATTGGTAAAATGTTATATATATATATACTTCACAAGCTGCAATTCCATGGTCACATTACATGGCTTAATGACTGGCATTTACTTTTTTTACTTTTTTACTATTTTTAAAAAATATTTACTTTTCTTGCTCCATCCTCACTGCCAGCAGTAACATTACATGGCTCCATGTTCTGTCAGCTGAAGCAACTGCTGTGGGTTTGGGGGGCAGGGAGAGGGAGTCTGTTCTGATTTGGAGTAGTGCAGCCACACAAAAACTAGTGCTGGCCCCAGAGGGAACAGCGGCAGGGAATGGGTGCTGGTGTGAAGATCAGCCCAGAAAAAGGGTAGAACTGCAGCCAGCGGGTGGGATCCGATGGCACCTTAAACCTATAAAGAATTCAGGTCGTCAGGGCCTCGTCTACCAACCAAGGCTTTCTATTCTTTCCCTTGCCTCAGCACTAACACCCACGTAAGTGTGCAGGAGCCAACCCAGGGAGGCTGCTCGTCTGTAAGCTAACCCCACAAAAGCAAAGGAAGAAAAAAAAAAAAAAGAACAACGAAACAAAAAAACTTTTCAGCCAGATCTGCTCCAAGGAGCAATTCACAGAAGCATCGGACAAGAGCCAGTGCCAGCACAGCGCAGAAGGTGGAAACACAGAGCCAGAGCCAACAGAGGAGAGGACAAGGCAGCCCAAACTTAGATCAACTCCAGCTGTGATGGACCCAGAGCCGGAGCCAGCCTGACCGCCTAGAAGCTTCCTAAAACCTCTGTACTTTCTCTAAAAACACCGAGATAGAATGAGTAAGTATACGGAGTTTAAATTACCAAGATACCAGAGAAATAAAATCAGGATTCTTACTTAAACCCTGAACGGGTCAAGAAGCAAGAAAAAGCCCTCGTGGTCTTAAAGCTATCTAGCAGAGTTTCTGTAGGGTGAAACAGGCCAGGAAAAATCCTTCCCAAGCTACACAGATCACACTTGTAAGTAAATTTCTCCTTTCTAAGCCTTCATTGTGTAGATGAGAAGATAAGGTAGAGACCGTTTGAGAAAATTGAAAAAGACTGAAACCAAGAACAGTAGGAGCTAGCATTTGGAAAATTAATAGTGTGGAAGACAGTAAGTTTTTTTTCTCTGTGTAAATATCTAAATTCTGCCATGCCACACCCATAAAATATGAATATTTTCTTACTTGAGGATATGTAAGTTTTTAGAACAAACAGATTTATCTGGCTAATGTTTGTAAGGGCAACTACATACACATGATGAAGTGTTGGAAAACTGAATTTAAAAGAAAGGCAAAAAATACTTAGGAGATATAAAGTCAAGAACAAGATTTCTAATATTACACTCACATTGTAAATAAAACAGACAAAGTTTAATATGGTGACTACAGCAATATTAAACAATATTAAGAAAACAATATTAAGAAAATATTAACAATATTAAGAAAAAAATCTCTGTAAAAGATCAATTTGGTAATTGAAGACAAAAGCTTCAGGAAAGCTACAAAGGTTTGGTGTGTTAATTCCTAAAAGAGAATAGGCTATTTGGAAGTACATAAATAAACAGGTATTAGTCAGTAGGATTCGCTTTCCTATTGAAGATTGTACTGGTTGGAAGGAAGATAAAATCTGTCACTCATTTAGGAGAAAACACCTAAAAAAATTTAGAGAAGTTTATATTGACCATATACTCGCCAAAAAGGCCCAGAATGAAGAATTCTAGCTGACAACAAGGTGACATATGGACTTTTCCCAGATATACATTGACTAGCAGGCAGGTCTTTGAATCTAACTAGGATAAATCAGATACTTCTGTGCTCCCACTTCCTGTCTTCTGCTGATAACTTAGGAAATCAGTATAAACTATTTGCAGACACAAAAAGAGATGTCCTAAAGGTAAGTAGTGTAGTCAAGGTATGTTAAAAGTTAACACAAACACATTCTGGAGGACAGCAGTGGAGAGCAGTATGGAAAGAGTGTAAAGGATACTTCAAGGAGAAAATGCTGGAAATCAGCTTTCAGATGAATTGCAAGAGAAAAAAGAGCAAAAGTAATTCACATGCAATCAATACATTTTCAGATTTGGAGAATTATTCGATGACAGATTGCTAGAAATAAAAGTTTTTCAGAAATAAAAGTTTCATGTGTTATGTCCTCTGATCCTATGTACAGTTATGGAGGAGAGGGAAGGTAAGGAACTCGATTTTTAAAGCTTTGATTACTGGCCTGCCCTGGCTGAGATAATAAAAGTGAAGTTTGGTTAATCCAGTTTGGATGTGTATTGATTTGGTGTTGTTGTTAGCAGCATTGCTCTGCTGTACTTTCTGTCTTCTTGATCAAGCAGAAAGAAATCTGGGAAGGGAGAAATGCATGGCATGGGGAAGAAGAATAGGATGGCATCCCTGGGGCTGGGAAAATGTAACATGGGCTTTGATGATACAGCTACAAAAACACCTGTAAATCCCATGTCTTTCTGCTCAGCTTTGTTTATACATATTTGGTAGCTGTCCTCAAAACTGGATTTTTGTTACTCAAGCAGATCAAGTCAAGTTGAACTCAAACTGTAGGAGCACAGCTCAAAGATTCAACCACCCATAGTGGATGGACTTAATTAGAATCAACATCTGATTCATTAGATTCAACATATTTCCTTAGGGAATTTGTCAGAAACAAGACATTTTTTAATTGTTATAAAAACAAAAAACCAAAACCCAAGAAACAAAACAGCAAGCAATGAAGCAGAAGTTTCTTCTTAACAGTAGATCTGTGAATAAGAATATAAGGACCACAGAATGTCTTTCCCATGTACATTAGTTTAACCTAGAAACTACAACTCTCGTCTAAGCCAGTCTCCACAGAGTGGAGATTTTACCAAATATTCTCTTTAATCAGTATGTGTAGATATACAACTGTGTACTTTTGAGGGCAGCCTGGAACTGCTGTCGTCAGAGCAGATGATCCAGACAATGTTTGTCAGTTATCCCATGCTGGGTTGTTCAATCCAGCATGCTTCCTCACAGTCCTGCCATCACAACAAATTATGATATACACATAGGAAACTTCACAGTAATACAATTACGAACTAACCACCTTAATTTACTAGAGCACATACAGTATTCCAGAACAGTAACACATTTCTTACCTTGAAAGGTTATTACAAGCGGGCAGAAATCACTGGTCTCCTGTTGTAATGAGTTCATGATATCAAATGTCCTCTTTATTGAATGTTGGTCACTGGGAAAATTCATGGGAAATCAGGGATCTTTTAAAATCTGCTGGATTGCCACTCATCTCCTGTAATACCTTAAGAAATTTTTCCTTGCCTGAGTAGATGTTTTGGTACCACAAAAAGCAAGCAATAAGCCCCCCCAAAACACAGTGAATTTAAGATCTGCAAATGCATATCAGTACAGCAAATATAAATTGCCTTATTTTATTAATTGCCTTATTTTAGTATTATAAAAACTTTAAAGTACTTAACCAACACACCAGGACCCTAGAAACTGAAGCTGGCTTTTTTTTTTTTTTAACAGACTGAAGCCATCTCCAACTCATCCAAAAATCTTAGCTCTCCTGTGGAAAGACAGATAAAAGTTTAAATCCTTAGAGAACAAAGAGAAATCCCAAAAAATTCCTTCATCCTAAATTGTCACCAGGATTGCAAATCAACTAATTACAATTACAAGAATATGAACTGGGTTGCTTATAGGACAGTGTGCAAATATAAAACTGCTCTACACTGAAGGCTATTTTTTTATTCACACTGTGCTGGGCTAGAACCTCCTTTCCTGCACAACTATTAAAAGTACCTGCAAGTGTACATACAATCTGCATGTTTCTCAGGAATTACAGAGATGAACATTTCAAGTTAAGAATTCTTGATTAAATTATAAATAGTTACATACTATCTTTTGGTGTCTTTCTTACAATTTTAAAGTTATTTTAAATATACAGTACTTACCTATTTACACACTGAAAGGTTGTACTTTAAAATGGAAACAGTTATGGTTCCAATCTGCTACTCATAACATACAAAAATAACAGATATACATAATTCCAGTAGGCACTGTAATTTATTATTTTAGCCTTTACCAAGAAAAACATTTTCAAGCAGGTTTTTTTGACCAGAAGTTTATGAACTAAAGTTGGAAAGGTGGTTCTATAAGCCAAGTAAACAATTTCACTATCAAGGACTTTCTCCCTTGCTTCCAAGGATCTATTGCACACAGAGACTTCATTAAAGCAGACTGCAAAAAAAAAAAATTGTGCAACAATGTTTGCCTTTCATGTTGCAGCTTTAATTTACTTCAGTATATTATCACACATTTCCAAATAAGTAACCTTAAATTCAGAATTCCTTACTTTTTTCACCAACAAAAAAAAATAAATAACTTTAAAAGTCATTGTTCTTTTAATATGATAAATATTAATTTTATTGATAAAAATTAATTATATTGTTATCCAAGAACAACAGAGCCACCATCAAAGATAAAAATAGCCATTGCCTGCATGTTAATTTCATTACATATATAAAAGATTGTTATCTCTGTTCAATTGCTCAGCTGCTCAACAGTCAGAATTCATTTTTATCAGCCCAACAAAATAAATTCAGTCCCTTTGAGCTGTGATACAAAATGACCAAAGACTAGAAAGCCCAGCTCACAACTGCATCCCATTCTACCAGGCACATAGACAGAAGATATACAATAAAAGACAGATTCTACCCTGAAAAGTCCAGAGTTTACCAGACAAGAGAAAGAAAAGGCATGAGGAAAGAATGCAATGCCTAAATAAAGGTGTGGAATATTGGGAAAAGAGAAAGTAAGAAAATGGCTATATGGTCACAGCCATTACATTACACATGCATACATTTGCATTCCTACATGTGTATATATATGTATATTTATATATATTTATACGCATGGAGACATAGGAAGACAAATACATACATAGAATATACACACTGATGATTTTACTTCCTGAAGAAATCTAAGCATTTTGAAAAAACAGAAAAACACCTTGCTTCACCACTCTCGTTACCTGTTAATGAGCTTCTAGTTAAGACTTAGCAAAATGCATGGTCACAAATTTTATTTCAGAATGTTTTCCCAAGAAAAACCTTTGTTCAGCAGATTTCCAATCATACAAACTAAATATTTTTGTTCTATCTGAATGATAGACATATCTTTTTGCATATGTGTTTTAATATTTATAATCTCAAAACAAAACCAATTCACATCTTTCTAACACTTACAAGTGAAATTAGTGCCTATTATAAGAGAAGCTGATAGGGGCCAGCCCAGCAAAAAAAGAAATTGGGTTTCTTTGTGGTCTTTCTGACACACCTCTTGCTATGCCAGACTGTGCAATGCTCTCTTTCATTGGCTGTTTCTCTAATCCTAATCCTTGCCTCCACGGCAGAAGACACGAGTTTTGTGGCAGTCAAAGCAAAACTGATCAGTAGTACAAGGTGTATGCTCAGAGAAGGTCAAAACACTCATGGAAGTAGGGAAATCAAAGCCCACTCCAAGATCCAGCACCACCCTTCAAAAGGACTTCAGACAGAGCTCCCCTGCTTGCCTCAGTGTTGTAATCTTTGACCAACATCTCTGTCCCATTTCAAACACGTATCACCATTACAGTCACCACAGGTATCACCACCATTACAGTCACCAAGCTGCTGCTGAGGCCACAAAGTGATAGTTTAAAATGTCATTGTTTAGCAGAGATGGCTAAATAAGATAAATTATTTATTCTGCTGAGCTCCATAGAGATGTACTAGAGCCACGAACATCCTGAAAGAATTCTGCACCTGCTTAAATTCAGAAAAATCTTCCAACAAAAGGTAAGATTTTATTTTAGGTGCAATCTATCTTTTTTCTTCTGCTGTATTTCTGCAAGCATACTTGTCCATCATTTTACTTTAACTATAACCAAATCATATGTTTCGTTCAGCAGAGATTTTGTCATTCTTATTGTTGCCAGAACAATAAACAACTCCAAATAAGTTCCCCTTACACAGGCTTGGACATGCTAAAAACTTACCTCTTGAAGTCTGATCACACATGATCACACTGAACTTCATCAGTCCTTAAAACAGAAAGTTTTCATTTAACCTGACAGAAACATGAGGAAATATAGATAGAAAATTTTATTAAAAAAAAAAAAAAGACGCATCACTTAAACACAGAACTAAATGTTGTATTTCTCAGTGGCAGTCAAGGAGAACACGCTGAATGCTCATTTAAAACAGAAAGTATATATGAAGTATATACATGAAATATAATGCATAGACTTGTCAAACGGAAGCAATATTATAACAGCACATCCAGGGCTGTTCCTTTTTATTTTCACTAGTCCACAGTTCTCCTGATTTACATTAACAAGACTGCTGCCACTGGTAAGTCTCTTTGCATTTGACATGAAAATTAACAGAAGACTAATTTTAGGAATATTATAAACATACTTCTAGAAGTGTATCACAGGGTTTTTTCAATATGCAAAACCTTTTCCTCCTGAATACCAAGGAGAAAACCCTCATGCATATAAACATTCATTTTCTAAGTTCCTCTTTAAAAGTCTAATTCTCCCACATTTCTCGATATTAGGACAGCTGGCCGTCAATAGGGAACAGAGGGCTGAAATTGTTAAAATAATGGACAGGACACTGTGCAGACTCCCAAAGGCTTTCTGGAATGGGTGTCTCCTAAATCAAATATTAGAGCATTTCCTTGAGTTTATAACATGTGTGATACAGTTCAATGGTTTGTTTATCATGGTAATTTTCCTTCTCTTCTGTTTTCAAGTTCCTTTTTTCTCTTTGGTACACATTTGTGTCTATTCCTGTTCTTATAACACAGAATCTATGATAAGAGCTTATCCAAGAAACACTTCATGGTAAGAGATGATCCAATAAACACCTTTTTAAATGTCCTAGAATAAGTTACACAACTCACAAAGCACCCAAATAAATGGTTCATGCATTGAAGCATTCAGCATCTTTAACAGCAAACCAAAGTTGTTTGAACAGTTGAAAATGCAGAGAGCAGCCTATACTGGTCCATCTCAAACACAACTGCTTAAGCAGCATGTCATCACTGTGGTTTCCAGATTCACTAAGCAGAGATTCCTGGTAGACATCACTTTTTTGGAAGAGCAGCATTGCCCATTATGAAATGTCTTCCAAATCCCAACGCTTAGTGGAGCCATTCTGTACCTTTAAGGGTAACTACACACACCTTTCAAAAATATTAAAACACATCTTGTAGCAGCCCACTGAGTGCTGCCAATACACCATTGTTGTACCTACATGTGCTGTACCTACAGAGAAACAGAGATACAAAAGAAGGACTTGATTTACCCCACACACAAAAACCATCTGTCACATAACTGCAAGGAAAACTCTGACCTCTCAAGTTCCTATGCCTTAACCACTTGACCAACACAGACACCCACTCCTTAGTAATTATTTCCTAAGGAATAAACATAGCATAGTTGCAAAACTGTAGTAGAGATAGACTGAAATACTTCTTCAGCTGCTTGTACTTACAGATATAAACAGTACACAGCTCATAATCCATCTGCAGTTTTCAGAAGGTTTTGATGTCAATGCTGTTCAAACACATTCACTAAAATGTTGAGTCTATAATCCCTCAATATGTGTCAGATAAAGGATTCCTTATTGATTTGAGGTCAGGATTTCAGCGTAATGAAACCCATGCAAACTTAAGGCTTTTTATGTTGTTTCTTTTCCTTTGTCTGGCTACTCCCTTTCCACTTTTAAACATGCAATCTGTGATCCATGAGACTTAGGAAAAAATCCAAAACTGTTTTCCTTGTAATTCAGTACATCCAGATAAAACCATGCTAGAAGGTTATTATTGATGCCTTGTTTGCTCGTGCTATACTCACAATCTATCATGTGTAATCCCTGGATATTCTGAAGAATCATTACTAGAATTATAGAACCTTTGTTTGAACTTAAAGTTTTCGTGAGTGAAAGGTATCTGCTAATAGAAGACAAGCTTGGAAAAAACCCGCAGAAAACTGTATTTCCTTACTGCTACTACTTTTGCAAACTAGCCACAAAAATATCATCCTAGGTAACCTCAAAAAATTGGTTCAGGTGCCTAAGGTTAATATTCACAGTGTTTTCCTGGGACATATCTTGCCCTCCTTAACATATCCAGTGCTGCATCATTAACTCATTAAGTTTATTTAAAAACCCATCTCCCTGTTTGCGTGGTAGGCTGCAGCTAACAGTCTGTTTTGTAAACTGAGCAAGTTTATTCTTGGTCTGTGTTCATGCAATGCTGAAGATTTGTCTACATACAAAAGTTATGCCTAATTACACTGATTTAATTTAATCAGCTCAAGCCCCGTACTGTGATGAGATCATAAGGTTGCTTTCTACCTGGGAAGTTCCTCACTGGGGAAGATGGACACGACCCCTGTACACTACTAAAGTTGCATCCACATGCTGGCTACACCTGCACAATTAGTTCAATAAAACATTTACAGCCAAAGTATTTACACTGCTCTACAACCTTTATTTTGAACGCAACACACTTCTGAAAGAGTACATGGCCCTTAGAAATTTTGGTAAGAGATTTTACTAGGAATTGAAATATTCTTTTTTGATGTGTACTATTTGAGAGCTGATGGAAAGTTTCAGATATAAGAGTCAGTCTCTGGTCTGAATTCTGACAGAACCAACTTCCTGAGCTTCTATGGCATCCAAATAGATGAGAAGGTGTTGCAGTTTTCACTGGGAACAATCCCTAACTTCGGATGCTTTTAAATAGCATTCAGGATGCATTTCTACTTGCTGCTTAGAAAACTGAAAAACTGAAGTTGCAAAGTCACCTGAGCCAACATAACCTAGTAAATATTTGAAATTTTTAGAAGTGCAGAAAATATTTCAGATTTTTTCAACTTAGGAGGAGATTCTTTTCAGTAGATTGCAAAAAATGCAATGGCTCTTTGTTACATGGTAGCACTGAACTATAAAACTATGTATAAATAATATGTATATGTATCTATAAAAAATGTATGAAATAATAAAACAATATATATAAATAATTTTAAATTTTATTAATGGAAATACCTAATCAGAATATTTAATCATTGACAACATTGCTATTTTTATAACTGAACAGGAATCTCTATTCTAGGGCACTAAGACCTGAGGAAAAATAACGTTTAAGTATTACAAAGCCCTAGAATATGTAGCTTCATTAATGGAATTTCAACAGATACAAAATGTTTTAATAAACAGATTGCTCCATAAGCAGTGGAAACGTTCATAGTGTGGCTACCATGTGACTTGCTGCAAAGCAATCCTCTACTTCAATAGTACAAAAACATTATTAACTCCATGGATATAATGACAGAAACATTTACATGCTAGCAGACTGTTAAAGCAGTATGTTATAGACTCCTGAATTACTGGAGACAAGGTTATGGAATACCCTATATGAGTTTTCAGTGCTGGATAAATAATATCATTTGCAAGTGGAAACATTTAGGTATAATATTACTTCCTCACAACATTCCTGTAGATTCACAGAGACAAAAACACAACAAAAAGTAAGAGTTTTATATACATATATATACACATATATACGCAAATCACGGAGTGTGTGAAAACGACTATGTGCTGTTATTCGTGTATTATATAAAGATTATAGATGCATATTCCCTGAAAAATTGAATATCTTACGAAATTCAGTACAAGATAATGAAAATACAGATGGAGCAAATTCCTGTTATCGACCATAAAGCAAAAATAGTCTGAAACGGCCAAACCTGTCTACAACAGACACAGCTTTTCTAACCAGATAAATGAAAGATACACATGGCCCAAAAACTTTCAAGTTATAAATCACTCCAGAAATAATGATGGATTTATAGCTCCCTCTCAATAGTGCAGACAAGCACTGCTCTGATCCAAACCCCAGGGATCAGGCAGGTGGCCTGATACACCCTCACTCCAGACCGTTTGGATGCACCCAAGCATCAGCACTGAAAGTTATTAGCAAGGCATAAAGCATTTGGAACTGAAGCATATTTACTATTGTTCGTATTTGAAATGTTGGTTTAAATATTTGGTGACTTTCTGAAGTTTTATTGAGGAACATTTGTTGGTTATTAAATCACTCCCCCACGCTGTTGCTCTATAGAACAACACTGAACTCTCTTGAAGGCTTGGGTGGCCCAACAGTCTGTGGCTGCTCTCGGACTTCCCTTCCTAGATATATTTACCTTACTTCTACCATTTCATATGGAATTATTTGTTGGTTTCAGTGCCATTCCTTCCTCTGAGGCTGCACTCTCATCTCACTGAATTTTTATCTTTTCGATTCATTTTGCTTCTTCAAGGGGTAAAGAAATTGAGGAAATGATTCCAAATGTAACTTCCTATGCTTCCATCTCTTTGTGATTAGCAGGCACATTCTGAAAAGCACAATGATAGATTCCTTTGTATAGTGATTTCTCTGCAGATCTCACAAATAAGCAACAAAAAAATTCTCAGCTAATATGGAATTTCAGCTTAGATGGTCACAAATTAACCAGAGAAGGGTGTATGTTAGTTTAAAGAAATTACTCACATTTTCCATTTTTGGTCTATAGCATAAGAAATTAGATAGTTAATTTTAAATGCAAAACTTTGTACAGCGTGCAAATCATGTCTGTATGTCAAAGTAAAATAACAAACCTAATGAGGAATGTTAAAAAAGCAAGACCCATTAGTTTAAAGATACATGGAAGCAGCCAAAGATGACAAACATGCATAAAATTCAAAACATGATGGAAAAAGGAACAGGCACTGAACCACATAAATCAGTGTTTTGAATTCTATTTCTCTGTGGGTATAATTGTACCTTAGTTTCTTATAATGATTTATTGAGGTAAATAGTCTGTATGGTTTAACAGCTACAGCTTCAAAGTGTCAGGCACAGACTCTCCTTTATTCATGAGGCAGCTGAGTATTGGGATGTGAATCAGCTTCTGTATTCTGGGACTTGGCAAAGTTTGTTTTTAAGGTCCTTATAAAGGATTCATGTTGATGCAGCTATTCAAATGTGAAAAACACTGTGCCGTAATGGATGAAATAGAAAAGCTTTACAGTAATTCTGGAGGAAAAAAGTAAAAACACTGAAATAAACCATTCAGAATTACCTTCAGGAAAAGAAAGGAACATCCCAGAGTTAATTTTAATACATTATATCATTTGGGGGAACACAGAAAAAAGCTAATTTCTTGATGAAGCACAAAAGCATGATGGGATTCCAGAATTTACTTTTAAGTTAAAATTAAAATAAAGTACAAGAAAGAAATGGGAGAAGTTGAAGCTGTGACATTCGCATTTTGGGTTGATTGCCAAACCACACGTTCTACTGCTCTCAGACCAGGATAAACCAACCATTAACTAATCAAAAGAATCATTATCCATGAAAGCTATGATGGCATTTTAACAGTTCCTAATCTATTAATAAGAAAGAATAATTTGCAAAATATATTCCCTCTTCTGTTTACATTCACAGGGCCATTCTTAGCAGAAATTATATGTAGGCTCCCATGGTGTAGAAACCCTATGAAAGCCATGAAAATTCACTAAGCTTCCTTACGTCCCGTGCCAAGATATTCAGCAGGAACTTTGGTCGTTGCCAAGAAACACGTGTGCCTCAGATACAGAAGCTCTGCGTGTACCGGTATTTCAACATTCCTGGAGAGAAATGTGACCCCTTGATGCATACACTGGTTTGCTGGCATGCTCACATTCCTCCCCATCTGTCAGAGTGGCATGCTGCCTTCTCGCAAGGTGGGATGCCAGTTCTGGAGCACAGGTGCCAACCAAATATAGGTTCGGACTAATACTCTGCAAAATGTGGCAAATGACATTTCACCTGCAAGAGGACCGTCCTACCTGTGGCCCATGCCAAATTAGGATTCCATGCTTCATTAGCAAAGGGGGTCATCAGCTGAAATTCACAGGCAGAACCAGAAATGCTGGCTTTCTGGATAATGTCTCCTAGCTGAGAGCCTGCAGCACTGAGGTTTAATTTACAATACGCCAAATTTTCCTAACATTGCAGCCATACAGCCCTTTGGAGCAAGATGCAGCAGACCATGGACAGAGATCTGTTGAATTCATTCTCCCAGACTCATTTCTGACAAATTCCAAGACTCTTAAAAAAGGCAAATGAATTAACAGTGGGGGAAAAGCATAAATAAAGATTTGTGTTTCCTCTAAGGGGGTTACTAACACCACAAAGAAAACCACCTTCATTATGACTGTCAAAAAAACCAACATAAAATTAACTGTTATCAACCAAATTGTTCATATAATTCTAAAATTCTAAAAGTCTATAAAATATTTTTATGAAGATTGACATACAATATAAAAAGTCAATAGTTTCTAGTTTGAGAATTTATGTACACACGTAAGTCATGAACAGCCATTATACAAAAGTCATTCAACATGCAATGATAAAACTGGATAATATTAAATGGTATTTCAATACCCTCAGAATGAAGCATAGTTTGAACCCTCTCATTAATAAAAATATTCCACACTATATTAACCTAACAAGAAAAGTTAAATATTCAGTTGATCAATAACCAGAATAGCCAGAAAGTAGTGTTGGTTTTGCCTCCAAATTAGCACAGCCTACTCATTTATAAATGTACAAAAGAAAAATGAAGCATTGCTAGTCTGAAAAAATTACCAGCTTTCAGGAAACAATTCTTTATCCTTTCTTTGGTAATTTACTATGATTTCTATAATTTATTTATCCCAGGATGCACCTGATATATCATCAGCTTTAGGTGGTTTTGTTAAACTAGCTATCCAAAAATGAGTCATATTACGCATAATTTTGCATTATTTAGGTTATTCAGAAGGCACATCACTGCTATTCCCAAATGACAAACCCAAAGCTATTAATTCTTACAAGCACAAAATTATAACTCAATACATTGAATTCTATAATTACAATTCAATACACTAAGATGCAAAGTCCTGCATCTGAGATGGCATAACCCCATGTGACAGTACAGGCCGGGGGCCAACTGGCTAGAAAGCCTATTTGCAGGGAAAAAAACTGGAGGTCCCTGTGGACAAACTGATCATGAGCCAGCAGTGTGCCCTGGCAGCAAAGGCAGCCAACAGCATCCCGGGCTGTTTTAAGAGAAGCACTGCCGGCAGATTGAGGGACCTGGTAATTTCCCTCTTCCTGGCGTTTGAGAGACTGCATCAGGAGCAATGGTCCAGCTCTGGTCTTCCCAGGACAAGACAGATACTGAAACAGTGAAGCAAGACGACTGGGAGGCTGCAGAGTGATAGACAAGAAGTCGAGAGAGCTGGGCTTGCACAGCCTGGGGAACAGCAGCTGAAGGTGAGACTTTATTGCTGCCTGCAACTGCCTAAAAAGAGGGTGTAGGGAAGATGGAACAGGGCTCCTTGTAGAGGTGCACAGGGACATGACAAGAGGCAATGGACACAAGCTGAAGTATTCCAACTCAATATAAGGAAAAAAAATTACCTTGGGGGTGGTCAAACACTGGGCTAAGTTGCCAAGAAACACTGTGGCATCAGCATCCTTGGAAATAGTCCAGCTTGACTGGAGATGGCCCTGTGTAACCTGCTCTAATTGGACCTGCACCGAGCAAGAGGCAGAACTGGATGGCCCCCGGGTGGTGCTTTCCCATCTACATATTTCTATGAAATATGTGCTAGGATTTTGTATGATACACATCCCAGTTTTAACAACATACAAGAACATTTCAGAGTATCACACTCCAGGAAATCACTAAACTATTCAGGGACAGCAGCCAGCCTTACATGTGCTTTTCTTGTCTTTTCTTTCAAACAAAGTCTTCAGTCTTTTATACAGAACTTATTTCTAGTAAATTTACAGCATTAGTTATGGCATTTCTACTACACCTTCTCACTTTGGATCCCAAATGCTTTAGAAATGATGCGTTACTTAACATAGAAGCAGGCTCCTGTTATGCCCCCAGCAAAACAAGGAAAGTGGCATAAAGTCAGCAGAACAGCATATTTTTCTTCCTGGCACACTGTGCCTCTATGTCACAACCACTGTCCTAATGTAAAGGAGACTGTCCTGCACACAATTCCACGGCAGTCTCGGGCCTGTAATAAATACCACCACATTAAGTGGACATGCTCTTTCATGCCTTGGTTAATTTATTTAAAATTTATTATTTCAGATTATTAAAAATATCCTGATGCTTGGGCTGCAAATTTCCATGCTCAAAGTCAAAATGTACATAAATTTCTGCAGTATTGCACCTGCAACTTATTGTCATTTATTATAAGAGTATGAATACCAAAATGGTAAAGTCTACTTTAGTACAGGCAAAGTGTACAGTAGGTTCTTGGCAATGCTGCCAGATAGTTTAGAGTTTATTAATAGACTGTAGATCTTGAAAAGATCACTACATTAATTTTAAAGACTTGATGTAAGAAGTAAGATGTTGGTGTTAAACAGGTAAAAGAGGGTAATGAATTTCCCTTTTATTTTTGTGCATCTTGCAGTCACTCAAAGCCAATAGGCTGTGACTGAAACACAATTAATAACCCATGAGCCCAGTACAGGGACAAAGCAAATATGTATTTTTATGTCCTTCGTAGAGCAGAGATCTTCCAGTAGCTTAGAGGAGTAAATATCATCATTGCCAAGGAGACACTCTGCTTGCGTTTTAAGGAACACAAGTCACAAAACACATCCAAACTGGCTAAACAAGAGGTAATGAGTGATCACACATTTTAAACATATACTGTCAGGACACAAATTAATGGAACTGTTTTTGCAGCAGGAAAAATCTTTCTGATGCAGTGGCAGTAGACAGTATTGTGATATAGCTCCATCAGGGAGGTGCAGATATTGACAGGGAAAAAAATCTGCAGTCTTCAAAGGTTATTTGGATATTGGGTACATATGAAAAGTCTACTGCTCTACTGATGATGAAAGTTGAGGAGAAACATTTCTTTTCAAAAAGGACCCTGACTTGGGAACTGTGCAGATATATCATAGCTTTAGCACACCTTTAAAATATTTCTCTAAGGATCAAGTGAAACCAGCAGGATAAAAGATACCGGGTGCTATTTCTTATTCCTTTCCACTGACCACTTCCACAAATGTTACTGAAATCCCTAGGGAGAAGAAACTACTACAATCATACAGGGTTAGGGAGGAGAACACACAGAGTCACAGTTTTTCCCATACCACTTACATTTCCTTCTAATTTCTTTTTGTTCATCCAAAAAAAGATTCAAAGATGTTAGGAATAGAAACAGTTATATGAAGAGACAAATTCTGTTTACAGATGATTTTCAGCAGACTTCAAAGACTTTGGCTTTCACAGCACTGTGTGACTCAAAAAAGAACAACGTTAATCTTGTTCAACCTTTTCCAGCAGTGTTACTCAGCAGAGTATGTTAAGCAGTGGTTTGTCCACACCATTTTCAAATTACTCATAAGTTAAATTCACCAAGAGAAACAGATAGAAATGTTAAGATTCTCCTTTCCCTAAAGTATTCTTATTTACTACAGATGGATGAAACAGTATACCAAAGGAAACAGAAGATACACCCAAGGATCTACAGAGTTTTCACTCCAAACAAACACAATTCATTTTGATAACACTGAAGACTTTCTCTTCATTCAGACTCACAGTAGAATAATTGAACTTGGCAGATGCTTTCTGTGAAATGTCTTGTCTTTATTGGGGCTTTTATGTGTTAGCAAGCACAAAAGAAAAAGAAGGAAAAAAAGTAATATATATAAAGCTGTATCTTCATTGCAATAAAAATGATTTTTATCCAGGTACAATATTCTAGCACTGTACCCTGTGCAGAGGTAAGTGAAGAGGCCTAGTCAGTTTAATACCATGTCAAATCTTAAGAAAACAAAACACTGTATTTCCTTATTTTGGGGTAGCTGGTTCACATCAAGTAGGAGATACATTGTTGGCCTTGACTGGCTACACTGATATAAAAACTACCTTGGACCTGTCTGCCCTGGGACTGTACCAAAACAAAGGTTCTTAATGTATCTTTTATGATGTTAAAAAATGGGAATTTTTGAAAAAAATCTTCATAGAAGCCTAATACATGCAGGGTTCCTAGAAGTCTTCACAGTGCTAGGTTCAAGGATATAATCTCTCCATTCTTTGTTTTCTTCCTTTGTTAAACTGGGGCAACAATTCTTTTCTTTCTGTGGTATTGAATAATGGCCTTTTCTGCTAGTCCAGAAATAAAAGTAAGTGAGGATAGTCTTTGTATTGATGTGCTGTCTGTCTTGTTTATGATAGAAAGTATTTTGGTTTTAGATGGGAAGTGTTCTAAAAAAGCTTTTACAACAGGTTCAGAAATATAAAAGCCATTTCAGGATGAGGGTCTCTCTATCCTTTATTTTGTTAGTCCTTGAAAGGGCTTTTTAAATGTTAACAGCTATGACTGCCTTCCCTCAACTGATGCTCCCCTCTCAGCAGTCCTGCTGTTGACATCTCTTTGTTTGCTCTTAGCTTGTCTCTCCTTCTTCCCAACCCCTTAAAAGAAAACTTAGCAAGAGCTTGGAATCGAACTCTTGGCAGACATGGGGCCACTAAAACACATTGAATAAGTTTGTTGGGCAAGTCAGATTTCAGTAGAAGAGTTTCTTTCCTCACTTTCGGTGATATACAGAATATTTTCCACTCTTCCCTGTTGAAACCTCCATGTATTGCAGTGACAACTACTAAGCAAAGCTGCTCAGAAAACAGGAAGCATTTTCAGCTTAAATAGGTTGAAAGAGATGAAAAGGTAGGGTAATGTCGTGTTTCTATTTGATATGAAATAAAGCTTTTTGCCTAAACAAAATGTAATTTAAACTGCGCACATAAAGTAGGTGTATGTGTACATACATTTTTTTTTATTTCAAACTGAAAAAAATGGCATTAGTTTCCTTGTTAAGCTTTCTTACAGACAGGTACTGGCAGCATTCCCTGCCTCATGGTGATAGCTACGTTGAGTATCAGAAGTTCATTAGTAACAATTAAACATTCTACAGCACTTGAGAAGAGGTTGATCCTGTTTTATAAGCCAATGTCAGTGAGCATATTATAAATTACAGTAGTCCAATTACTCTACAGCTAATATTTAGCACTTATACTTTGCTTTGAACACACACTCTGCAACTGATAATTAATTCTTAACGCTGGCATGTAGATATATTACCCTAATTTCACAGATAAAGCAGAAAAGTGAGATAATTTGCCAAAAGCCACTTAGTCTTGAGTGGAGCCAGGACTAATCAGGGGAAGATTCAACCCTGTATCCATGGCTCCCAAGCCAGGGCTGACCAATATCTTGGTCACTATGTGACAGTTTTATTATTGTAGCTTAGTCAATCACTGCATGGCAAAGACATCAAATTATACTGTGAGAAATTATATTGGCTGTCAGATCTGGTTCTACTTTAATCTACTCTACCTCTACAAAAAAAGCTAAAAAAAAATTTAAAAATAACTGTGAAGATTTATATCAGGATCTTCACTCATAAAACAGCTTCCACAAGTTAGACCTCAACTTTCCCACCCCCATTCCTTTCCATGAAAGAAAATGAAATCTCATGATTTCAGTGAGTACCATTTCAGCAAGTTTTCGCTCATTTCACTGCACTTCACCTCATGCCATTCCATTTAATTGTTTTCACTTCATTTCAGAATTTTCTTTTTTTCCTTGACAGGCTTTTGTCTGCCTGAAAGGTTTTATAATGCAGACTGCCGAGCTTCAAAACGTGGAACTGGCCTGGGGTGGGAAATCCATTCAAGTGGTTCTTCTGGCATGTCCTTTAACAAAGCTGGTGTGCACCTACCCTGCACCCGCAGAGATGGGTCCTATCCACAGACTGCAGCTCACCAAAGCAGCAGCAACATATTGAAAATCTAAGGGGATAATTGTACATGACAGCAAAACAAAATCATTTTGTTACCTTACTTGTCATTTCAGCTCATCTCACTCTTACCTTGCTGCCTCTGTTAACATCCAACGGGAAACCTCAGCATTCCTCCCTCTTGTGTTTTAGCTAAACTGGCAGCCATTTACTTGAGGTTCTGTTTCCGCATCGTAGCTTGTGCTTCATGACAAAATCTCACCTCCTGTGAATTGAATGTTAACTTCAGGACAGTGTATTCAGAGGGACTGTGTCAAAGAAATGTGGAAAACTCACAAAAATATTGCCCAGAATCCTTAGCTATTGTTTTGTTTGTATTCTAAAGCAGCCTCAGAGATTGGAGAAGACAGGTGTCTTCTTAGAAACTCAGTATCTCTTGTTCTCCTGCAAATAATGTCATTTCTCAGTTGCTCAAAAGAATACAGCAAATATAACACTGAATCCCAGCATGACAGGATTTTCAGAACCCCTTTCTTACCATTTATTACTGTTACTGGAATTATATAAAGCTCATGAGTCACATGTCCTCAGACTTATCTGTAATATCTCCATAAAGATAAGCAAAACCTTTACATAACCATTCTGCTACTGAGAGAATCCACATTTTTGTTAGCAGTCAGATCATTCCACTTTTAAGTTATCCCATAGGTAGACGGCTGCCTTTTAATGTTTAGGATGTCTTTGTTTAGTAAGGTACCTCTTCTCTGCAAAAACAGAGCATTTTATACAAAGGATCAATAAACCAAGGCGGGAAAAAGATTTGTAAAAGCCTCTCACTAAAATGTCAGCACCACGTCATTATTCAAAATGTAAACAAAAACAAAATCAACAACCATTAGTCGGACACAAAAACATTAGTTCATTTCAGTTGTCCTGAAAAAGACTTGAACTTAACAGTAAGCCACAACTAAGACACAATTATAATAGCTGATTTAAACAGTCTCTTTTTTGCACCCTTTTTCCCAAAGAAAAACCTTCTCTGTTTGTCCCACATGGGAAATGTAGCCGCGAAGTTAAAATTTCACACTTGGTTTTTATTGAGATACAGGTCTTTGAGCATAATAGTACAAAAACTCTAATAACAGCCTAACTTAAAAAAAATTGGGAAAAGTACAGTTTCACTGGTATTAGATTACCCCAATTCCTATTAAGTTAACAGACTAAAAATGCTGACAGATATTACTAAAAAAATCGAGTGTTTTAATTTATAAAGTAACGTTTTTTTCAGGGTTTTTTTGCAATTTCCTCCTCTTGTTAGAAATAACTTTTAAATGCTAAAATTTAAATTAATCCATTACTACAGTGTCTGTATAATAGTCTGTACATTTAAATATATGAAATGAGGCTAAAGATGCAAATATATGATTCTCTCAGATTAATTATAATTTCTGCTCTTTTATTATTGTTAAACAAGAACCACGGAAGCTGTAGAAAGCAGATGTAACAACTGTGCCTTTCTGTTTGGTTTTGCACACTCGAGCAGTGCAATATATGCAAACATGAAATAAAACATCACTATCCTAGTGCTATTCTGTATAAATAGCAGTTGAAAATCATTCCATACCATTTATCATATCAGACCATAGTTTGGGTTGGAATGGACCTTCAAGACCATCTCATTCTAACCCCCTGCCACGGGCAGAGACACCTTTCACTAGGCCAGGCAGTTCCAAGTCCCATTCAGCTTGGTGTCACCATACCACACAGCTTGGTGTTGTCAGCAAACTTACTGAGGGTGCCCTCAATCCCACTGTCCATGTCACCGACAAACAGTGCTGCTCCCAATACTGACCTCTGAGGAAATCTTTAATTCTGAATCTACCTACCCAAGACATCTCTATGTTATTAGATCTGCTGAGCTTTTGTGCTCCATCTTCCAGAATGCTTATCAACTCTTCTTTCGCTGTATTTCAATCCTACAAAAGAGCAATGGGTCACAGTGGAATAACAAGGCTCAGGGAAAAGCATCAAAGTGACTCAAAAGCTTAATTGCCATACTCACAAAAACTCACTGAATGTTAAAAGTTCAGATCTGAGCCAACTATTGAGAAGAACTGAATATTTGGGACATATTCTGACCACCTGCACTGCCTTGTGCAAAGCTTGCTAGATTGGAGGGAACAAGCATGCGTAAGGTGTAGATACTTAGAAAAATGAAAAGTCCGTAGCTGAAGTGACTGCCTTTACACACATGGTCAGCATGCACATATGGACTGCAAACCGCTCAAAAGAAGATCTAATTAAGACACTAACTTCAGCTCTTGGACAAAAAACCAAACCAAAACAAAACAATTGCAATCGTTTGTTTTAAATGTCTGCAGAGAGAGAAACTCCATGACCTCCCTGGTCAGCGTGCTCCGGTGCTCTGCCACCCTCAATGTAAGGAAGTTCTTGCTCATGCTGAAGGAACTTCTTGTCGTTTTGTTTATGGCCATTGCTCCTCGTCCTGCCACTGGGCACCACTGTGAAGAGTCTGGCAGCACCCTCTTAGCCCCCCTTTGAGATGCTTATATACATTAACAAATTCTGGGGCAGTGCGTGAATTTGTGCTTTGTACGCGTGTGAGAGTGATGGGACGGCGGGAACAACAGTGGAGGCAAACGGCCAGAGGCACTGAGGGGTTAATGGGAACGCCTGGAACTCCGCACACAGGGCTCCACTCGGCGCACATGAAGGAGCAGGACTGGCGGGCACTAAAGCGAGCCGAGCAGCGGGCAGCGTCGCCACACCAGCACCGCGGCCCCCGAGCGCCAGGAGAACAGGGAAGTGCCCCGCACCCCCCTCCCGGCAGCTCCACCGCCCACCCCGAGGCGGAACCCGGCCCAGACTTGCAGTTATTACCAAACTCTAAACTGTAGAACCCAGTAGAAGGCCAACTTTTGACCCTCCAAAGGAAGTAGAAGTAGGCTGTCTGCTGCCAAGCAATAAAGTCACCCTATAATCATAATTTATTAATACAGAAATCTTACTCTAAATTGCAAGCCTCCCTGTTCCTTCTATTTACGGTGGCTGTAGTTTGCCTCCTTCTNGGGGCGGGCGGGCGCAGTGAGCTTGTGCTCCCGCAGGGCTCCAGCAGCTGGGAGGCGGCGGACCTCGGCAACGAGGAGAGGAAGCAGAAGTTCCTGCGGCTGATGGGCGCCGCGAAGGTGAGGCCGCCCCGCTGCCCATCGCCCCCACCCGGGGCGGGCACAGGGACCGGGGTGCTTTTAGCGGGGCGCGGGGTGTTGCGGGCGATGGGGCGCGGGGCGCTCTGAGGGAAGCGACAACAACCCAGAGCCGCCGGGCTTTGGGGCTCTCCTTCCAGGAGGATTTGGGTTTCAGCGCTGTTATGTCAGCAGCCGTGTAATACAAAACGTCGCTCGGAAGTTGTCGAGTCCCTGCGCCGCAGCTTCATCCCCACCCCACGCCTTAAATGCTTTCAGAGCAGCTCGTAAAATTACTTGTTGACGCTTCCGAGAGAGTCCTTGTTACAAACTAACAAACCTATGTATTAGGTCTGTAAATTTCTGGTTTACTGGAAAAAAAGACTTAAAAAGAGTGATAGCTGATAGACTAAACCACTAAAGTAGTAAACGTAGGGAATATTTTTAAAGATAAAATACGCGAAAACTAATTTTCTATTATGCTTGCTGCAAAAAATGCTGAAAAACTGGTTAAATATAATAATGCTTTTTTAATGTATAAAATGTTGGGTTAGTATTGCAGTTTTACTTAGCTTCAAAAAATATTTTTACTTGTACTAACTTACTTTGCATGAATACAGTAATTTTGTAAGCTAAAATAGCTAACTGTATTAAAGAGGTGAAAGTTAGGACTTCTTAGTGGATAGGGATGCAGTGCCCCATTAAAGCATCCCACTAATCTTAATGTCTCCTTGGGTACTTAATGCTGCTTGCTGTGTAATGCCAGTTCTTGCCTATTGGGACACATTTGCTAATGAGCGACTGCTGAGCCAATAAATTAATCAGCACTGTGAAGGTCTTACCTGAAACTGTGACCAGTCTGAAAGTGGGATCATCGTAAGATGCACAGCCTGAACTGTTGCAGAGTGTCAGAGAAAGGGTAAATGATCAGAACCTGAATACACATTTTTCCAGCATCATGTAGTATAATTTTCATATCAGTGGCAAGAAACAGAATGAAATAGAACCATCTCTGGGGTCTGGGAAGAGCAAAGAGTGTGTAGTTTTTGGGGTTTCTTTTTCAGAAAATTCAGCAAAAGAAAGATTAAACAAGTTCACCTAGAGACAGCAGCTGTTAGCTAGTAAAACTTAGAGTCCTGCAGTTGGGTGGCCGGGTTTGACAGCAAGCCTTTTCCATTCAAGATGTCCAGAATGTTGGCAGAGCTGTCAGTGCACCCTAAAGCTCCAAAACAAACTGCCTTTTCTTTTAGAAAGAACATACTGGCCGCCTTGTTATCGGAGACCACAGATCAACCTCTCACTTCAGGACAGGTCAGTTTATCCAACAGCTGATACAAAGTGGGAAATCTCATCCTTATTTAGGAACATTGCAGTACGCTGAGCTTGGTAGATATGGCAGGGAGGCATTTCAGATTTTGTGGCTGCAGCTGAAGATGGAACAGGCTGTGGAGTTGTAGAAGTTCCTTATTTCTGTTAGATTACTGACAAATGGTTTCTCTGACTGCACTCACTTGCCTCTTAAAGTCCAGGTTCAGCCAAATACCTGATGGTCAGGTACACGTGCATACAAAAGCCCTGGAAATCGGGGCCTGTAAGTCCTCAGTCTTACTTTGCTATCAAAATAAGTTTTATTGCTGTTGGCACCTATCAGTATATGCCAGGATATCCAAACTAAATTGTACATGGAAAAGAACAGGGGTTGATTTCTCACTGACCTGGTTACCTATTGAACAGAAAGAGCTCTGCTCTAAAGCAATGAGGTAAAAGCTGAAAAGATCTGCAAGGTCATCTTGGCAATCAGCAACAATTGCGTATCATGTAAGACCATGGTAACTCCTTATCGTGCTTCCTTAGGAAGTCAAAGTACATGACACCAAGCTGGGTTGGACTGCGCAGCCTGAGAGAAGCTTTGATAAAGCCTTGGGGAATAGCAGCTGTCACAATTCCAGAAAACTTTCCCTGATATTCCCGAAAGTTTTCCCTGATATGCTCACATGATGAAAAATTATCTATGGACCAAAATAAGCCTGAGGATTGGTTCCAGGTGCTGCTGCTGTTAGCTTACAGAGTGAGACTGAGAATCACTCTTTCATACCTGAATTTCCTAAAAAGGAAGTGATGCTTCTCCTCAGAATCATAAAGAATCAGTACTGGTTTGTTAATGGCAAAAAGTTAAAATGCTGTGGTTTTAACACTTCTTTGTCTAACATACAGTTCTTTTCCTTTTACAATAGCATACAGCTCTAACTTCCAAATGAGGAAACAGATTTGCAATACAACCTTTCAGCTTCACAGAGATACAAATTAAAAACTAGTGTTGTAGGCCTCCTGGGGAGAATTAGAGATTCCTACCTTTTCCAAGTGCATAGGATCCTTAACTATTTTAGACCACGTTTTCCCCCAGTGAAAGTGATTATTTATTCACTTACTCAAATAAGTAAATAAAGGGCCTGTAGAAGTAGCTCATGAATATTAGTTTTTCTGCTAATTCCTAAGGACGGAAAAATGCAGAGCTGTAGTAACTGCTCCTAATGATTGAGGATGAAACAGTTTCAGATACAGTTCCATAAACAAGAGTTGGTGGTATTGTCCCGAGGCGTGAGGCTATATCTGAGGGATGATTTAATCACAGTAATCCCGTGTTATGTAGTGAAGGTCACAGAGTTTCTCCTTGCTGGGGCGTGTTGCAGTGTTGGCTGGAAGCACAGAGAACTCACACTGATTACATTTACCTTGTTCAGTAGAGCATTAACACTGCATAGTACAACTCTGGAATGCATCAGGTCTTAGGAACTTCCCAGCCCTCTTTGTATCAAAGCAGTCCTGCTTGCACACTCGATACTGTTGCATTAAAGCCTGATGGTTTGTATGCAGTGATACTGGGTCCTCGTTTAGAATGGTTACATTTAAACTTCTTGACTTTGAAAATGTGACTTCCTGTAATTTGGTGTCTTTGTTAATTTGAATGAACCATAACCAAAGTACCCTGGACAATGCAGGGGAAGAAGACAAGAAAATGAACGAGGAGTTGGAGTCTCAGTACCAGCAGAGCATGGACAGCACCATGTCGGGGCGGAACCGGCGCCACTGCGGGCTTGGGTTCAGTGAGGTACTGACTTCATTTGCATAATGATTTGGCTTTCACTTCACTAAAGACAAGGTGGTACCGGGTTTAAAAATCCAAGCAGATTTCCATGGTTTGGGTTAAAGGGCAAACTTATTGCAGGCACTTGACTGCTGTTCATGTGTACACTGTGGTGGCCATTTAGATGCTCATAAATGAGTGATGCTAGTCATTGTTCTGAGAAGTGATATTTAATGCTCCAGAGTAGTCAAGACTGATGAGGGCACAAAGTGACAAATATATTAAATCAGAGTGTTGCTGAGGAATACATAAGTAGGCAGGATAACCATCTGCATTGTTGTTAATAGTATCATTGGATAACTTCAGTATTTCTCATGCTGCAGTTTGCTAAGCTTCCTTTCAGAGGTCAGTCACAAATGTGAATTCTTCATCGTCTAGCCTTTAATTCCATTGTGTCACACTCTGACAAAAATATTCAGTGTCAGTACTGGAATTACTGAACTGATGTGATCTGGAACTTCAGACTCATTGAACGGTGTCTTTACGATTTCTGCTGTAACTAAATAAACCAGTGGCTGATGAATCCATGGATGTCACAGCTGGCATGGTTACCCACTTCAGGGGAGTTGCTTTGTGTCTAATAATTCATGTCTTACAGGCCTCTGTTTAACAACGTGGCCCATTTTAGTACCAAAATGAAAGGAGCCATTACGTGAAACATACATTCTCAATGGGAAATTTTAGAGGCTGCAGTGGAGTTGCCAGGAAATAATGTTTTATCTCTCTCATAATCTGAACTTACAGTTTCAGGAAGATGAACAAGAGGAGGAGGCAGCTGGACACTCCTCTGATGAGAGTTCAGAGGATTCTGAAAGTGGCTCTGATTCGGAGCAAGAGGAATCTGGAGAGGAGCTACAAGCTGCTGAAAAACATGATGAAGCTGAGGTTCCAGAAAACAAAAAAGAAGCAAAAAGCAACTATAAAATGATGTTTGTGAAAGCCAGTGGTTCATAACTGCAGATGTACCAGCTTTGTATTTAAAGTACAGTAAGCCTTATTGTTACAGTGCAAAGTGGAGGACTGCTACAGCACAAATCTTTGTATTTTGATTTTAAGAAGACCCTGTTAGATGACAAAAAGTAGTATTTGCTTTCTGTTGCCATGGATAACATTTTTATGGGCGCAGTGGTATTACTGGTTTTTGTAAAGTGTATAAAATCTTGGATGGAGAAATAAATTTGGTTTGTTCCTGCCCAATCTTCACAATGTTATCTGAACTATCCCTTCCCTTATTCCTTGCCAGATAAGGAAGCTTCATGTTAGTGGTTTATTCAGTTAGTACCCCAGTCTTGAATTTTTAACTATTAAGATTACATGTGAATTACGTGATGTTGCATTAGTTGTAAAATACCAATATCAGCATTATTCTGTGATGTACTAGAGCTTTAAACAATGATTTTGTCTATAGATGCTAGTGTTGGCAGGGCTGAGAGGAGAAACTGCTCACTTTTGTGACAGCATTAATCACTGTATCCATCTGAAGTCCTACAGCAGTTGCATAGAGATGTTTTAGAAAAGCATAATACAACAGAAGGCTCTCATTGCTTCTTTGGCTTTCTAACGAGGGGGACGAGTGGTAGTTGTTTCTACCTTTCAGTAGAAAAGAGTGATTTTTTGAATTACTGGTTCCTGACTATAGCACTGAGCTGTTATTAAAAATAACATCTCCCAAAGAAAACAGTTTACTTTGAAAGAGAAAGTATACTTTGATAATGAAAAGGATATACAAATAATTTTAGCTTTTTTAAAATAAAGAGTTAAGTATGTGAGCCCTTCTTCCTTTTCTCCCTATACATGCATCCCTTGGAGGTCTGAGTCAGTTATCACAAGGCTGTACCTCTCAAGTCAACTTGATATACCTAGAAAGCCAGGAGTTCAGCAACTCCTTCCAGCAAGAATTAAACACATCCATTCCTCTGCAAAATCATTGCATTCATGTAATGAATAAAATATCAGAGCTTTTTAGACTTTTTTTCCTCTTAGTACATCAGACAGATCGCCTGCCTCTCCTGGCTGGGAGAACAGGATATCTGACCTGTACCTCTAGTACTGCCACAGCAGTGTTCCAGGGAGCACTGTGGATGCCCGTGGAGACTCCATTCCTGTGTACAATTCCTGATGTGCAGACAACATTTCCAAGCCAGTTGGCTGAAGGAAAGCAGCAGTTTGTACTATCATTGCCTAGTTTATTGAATGTAAACATTGCAGCATCAGCTATTGGGGGAGGACTTGGAATAAGTATGGAAAAAATAAAAGTAATATTGTAAATAAAAACTGAGTATAGACTTTGATTACTCTGTTTTACTGCATCTGCATTTAATACAAGTTTTTCCACTCATTCAATTTTAAGAACAATGTTACAGCAGCCACTAATGGTCAGTCATTTGTACTTAATTTGTGTAGATTTTTGTTTTCCCAATATTGCAAGCTTCTAATACATAGAGAAAAAATTTAAGTTGCTTGTGCGTTGTGAAGAGAGAAAACCTCACCCCAACTTAGGAAGCTGCTCTATCTCTAGGAAAGAGAGTGAGATGCCTCCCTAAGAGATCAACTGATTACTTTTCCTGATAGACCCATTCCAGGTTTTCCTAGTTAGACACTCAAGCGACACTCAAACCAGCATTTCACTATTAAAATGCTTTAGCTGTGGCTGCCACTCACCTCTCTGCCTTCTCTGGCCAAGGACTGCTGCTCTCTGAGCTTTCCCACCAGTGTGCAGCCATGCAGAGATTCACATTGGAAAGACCCAGGAAAAGCAGATCCAGCTGGCCAGCCCTGCATGGGTCTTTGCTGACAGATGCAATGAGGGGCTCCTCCACTCAGCCTCTTGCCTCCTTGATTTGGCCATCAGTTTCAGTTATAAATAAAGAGAACACACAAAGATTTAAAAAAAAACCCAAAAAACCAAAATTAAACTATTCTAGGTATAGCTCTGACCAGAAAAAAGAAAAAGATCTACAGAATCTAAAGAAAAAAATCTACATTCCCCAAAAGTAGGACACCAAATATTGCAAACATCTGATGAGGTTTGGGGTTACATCTGTGATGCTGACCTAAGACTCACCGGCTCAAAACAGGAAGAGTTCTACACAGTCTTCTTGTCTATTTCTGTCTAACATTTATAAACATACTAAGAACTTGCAGACTGAGCTATGAAGCAGCATAAGAAGCTTCTCCATATATACCACCAAAGGCTGCTATAACTCAGTGTAGTTTGTGCTTTGAATGTAACAATTCAGGAGTCAGTTTTAGCAACATTTGATAATAACAGTATCAGCAGTAGTGGCATGGATAGGAGTAAGATGGTTTCAGCTCACTGGAGACAGGGAACACAGGAAAAATCAAAGTAGGTGTCTTGGTTGACTCCAGTCAGCCCTTTGCTTTTTCAGGTTGGTATGGAAGGAGCACCCAGAGAGAACAGCAGGGAACTGCATTTGTCTATTAAAACAAGACTTGTCCACTGAAATTCCTCAACACAAAGACCAGTTAATTTCCATCTCAATAGAAAGGCAGAAGTCTGCCTGTTCTCCTACACCTCAGGAAAGAAGGACTGAAATTAGACCACAGATGGTTGTCACAGAACAACCATCACATCTGGTAAGTTTTCACCTGTTTCTAAACCACACTGAAAATTTACTTATGCAGGTGCATTCTCAGCACTTGGCTTTGGAAGACTGAAAACCCTGAACAAGGTCAAATGCACTGGTGTGCCTGTCCCCTTCCATTTGCCCTGGAACCAGGAACCCCTCAAGGTGAGCTCCATCACAGCCCCTCAGGTCCAGCAGTCACCAAGGAGGGTTCTTCTAATCCAGGTAAAAAGGGATTCTCAACATCCTACAGGAATTCTCTGAGGCCAGGGAAACCAGATCTGTAAGTTGCCCTGTAGTTTCTTGCAACTGCTTTGCAGTTTACTCTCCCTTTCTTCCTGAAGAGGAGGCTGACAACTTGATTCCTGAAAGCACAATTTATAGGCCAGCTTCAAAGCTATAGGTCCCTCTAAGGCTCTGGTTGGGGAATTCACATCAAAGACGACGTGCACATGTTGTTCTGATGCCAGAGAGGACGGTTGGTAGAAATCTCCATGGATTTGCCACAGTCCCCAGTACAGGGATTATATTATGCACTGAAGCTGCCTCTGTAAACTGCAGGAGACAAAGAGAATAAGTGGCAGTGCAATATCTCATAATCAAAGCCTGGCACAGCTCTTTGCATCAGTCTCTTGGAAGCTGTCAGGGGATTAAGAGAAGGGACATGTGTCGAAGTACCTTCCACTGAAGGGATGAAGCAGAAGTTGGTTTTGTTTGCTTTTAAGCCTGTCACCTCTGCACTTTTCCTGAGAAAAATATCTTAGTACAAGAGGTGTACAGCATCGTGATGGGAGATGAGTTTCCTTAGTTTTTGCACAGCATTAAAGAAACACAACACTTGGTGATTTAAATCAAGTTGAGTTAATTTTGTTGTGCAGGTGCAGAAGTAGCTCACACTTACAGTTTGTGCTATTATCTATCCAATTTCAGGACCATTTTTGGTGCCCATAGGAGGATCCAGTGGAGAAAAATCAAAAGGGAAGACTGAAAAGAACTTTAGATGCCATCTAGGAACAGAGCACAGCAACTGACAATAGAAAAGACAATTGTCCTGCTACCAAAGCACGACCCTGAAGTCGTCAGTGGTTCTCCTTCATCCACTACCACCATCAACTCCCTTGTTTAACTCTTTCACAAGGTATTTTTTGCACTAGGACACAAAACATTCTCACTTGCCAGCTATCCCTTCTTCTTACTTTCCCCACTACAATTTAGACCAAGTCCTTTACTGAAGCATTTTACTGCTGTCCAAGTTCACATATTCCAGCTCTTTGCATCTTTTTACTACCTCTCACTTCCAACCACCAGGCTGTTCTCCATCCTCACCTTCAGCCTCTTATTTACATCTTGCTTGCAGATACATCTCTGCCATTATTTCCTACAATCTCACTACTCACCTTTGTTTTCTTAACCTCTTCCTTCCTTTAATGCTTCCTTATGTTATAGCTCCTGGTGAGAGGATTCAAGAAAACATCACTGTCCTTCAACTTTACATCTGGTAACACAACTTACACAGCAGCTCCAAAGATGCTAATTGCTAGTGTTTTCTTTGGAGGCTGTTTTCTCGTCTCTGTAAGGCAACCAGGAGCACTGACAAGTAAATAACAAATCAACAGTGCCCAAATGTGCATATACTTTCTATATGCACTTACTTTTTACACATATGCAATACTTTCTGAGTTTATTTACTTTATAATTAGCACTTGAAGTTATTCCACCACCTCCCAGCAATTTCATGGCAGCCTTTATAATTTTACCTCCCTCCTACATTTACCTGTAGTTTAACATTCCGAGTGTGGTTGTTGCGCAGAATACCTCAACAGACTTGTATTAAAAATGCTCTTTAAAATTCCACAGCTTTGAACTAAAGAAATATCTCAAGAAGTTTTCATGGAAAGTTCATCGTGGTTGATTCAATTCAGCTGCAGTTAGATGCACCTTTTCAAATAATGGGAAAAAAAAAAATGTAAAGGGGTCAGACCCAATCAATACAGTTGTTCAAACAGAATTTCAGGCACTGTGATGTGGGGATTTTTTGTGCTCTTTCTTTGTACTGCTCCACTATGAAGAAAGGTTGCTTTTGCTAGTAGAGCAATAAAAATCTTAGCCTTTTGAATACAGCCAGATAACCAATGGGAATCTTTACCAGGTGTGGAAAATATAGCAATTTTTTCATGTTTTTCTTGTGCACAGCTTTGTTCTTTTTATAACCACGCAGTACACGGGCACACAGAAAACACACACGGCACAAGCAAACACTTTAAAACACCCACAGACGACATAAATCAGAGGGGTAACATCACATCCTGCCTTCTCTAAGTTTTGACACCAAGTAAATCTGGTCTTTCCTTCATAGAACATCCAGAAGTTAATTGCTAAGACACCTGGGAAATAGGTGGTTTCATGGAGGGGAACAGATGCTGATATAAAATACATACAGATACATTTGAAGAGCTGCAAGTCAGAAGAGTAAATGGTGCAGGGGAAAAAATAATGGTGTAGAGTACCGGAATGGGTTGGGAGTACTCTGCTTTCTCAAAACACCAACCCCTCCCTCCAAAGGCTGTGGGATACCCAAGACCACCCTGCAGGGCTTTAAGAGCTTTTTGAAATAGCAGCAGACAAGTTTAGTAGCATCCTTCAGTAGCTTTTCCTTCCACACACATAAGATACTTTCCAGAAGAGAATCTCTCAGTTTCCTGAAAAACCTATCTACTTTTGGTGGGGTTTTTTTGTTTGTGTGGGGCTTTTTGTTTTTGGTGGGTTTTTTCCTCCCAAGTACTCCAAAACAATCCAGATGTCTCTAAGTACTGCTTACCTGCCCAGTCCTTCAAAACAAACACCTTAATATGATGTGCAAAGACAAACAGTGCTATAGCTGAGCAGGATTCCTTGCAGCCCAGCAATGCACACCAACCCAAAACGATAGTGAAAGACAGGGGTAGGGGCTCTCGTGCAAGTCCAAAAAGGTCAGAGAGGTGCTGCTTGCAAGCATCAGGCTGTACTTTTACAAATGCAGCTGGCCAGTAAAATTTTAGTAACTTCGGCTTAAGGAATTGGAAAGAGCTGTATGTGGGAAGAGAAGTCAGCCTGCAAAATTTTTGCTTGGTATAACATTACAAAACACTACTTAAAATCCAGCACATTCAAAAGAACTGATACTGCTTTCTAATGAGTGACTTCAGTTAGTCCCAAACACTTCACTGTTTAATAGGCAGAGGGAAAAAAAGGCCACTTTCTGACCAAAATAATATCGGTCTGCAAATAAACATAGGTTTTTTTCTAGTTTTAATATTAGGAAGTAGCCTGTAACACCTAGAAAAGAGCATGTCGATTACAAGAAACAACTGAAAAAGGAAATTGACCCAAACCAAACACTATATTCATAGGAAAACTACCCATTACTATTTAAAAACTACACCCATCCTTACAAAAGATGGTCACTAAGAACAGCATTTCACATATTCAATAAAAAGTTTTGGAAGAAAAATCACATTGATAATTCTTTCCCAAATACGGGATTAACTACAGACGTGACCACACTCTTTAGATCAAGACTGGTTTTGTTGAAAATGTTAATGCTGTAACTGTTTAGGGCAGAATCCTTCTCTTCCATGACAGCTTGAATGAGCAGATTTTGAGAGTGTGTGGTCAAAGGAAAGAGAATGAACATCTCCCCCAGCCTGCAGAGCAGCACTGCCTGTGCTCCTTTCCCTTCACTGCTTCACTGTGCCCCACAAAAACAGGACAAGCACATCTTAAGCAGCTCAGCTCTGAATTTCTGCCCCTCGCATTCAAAGGCCAAGGACTCACAGCCTCAAACATTCGCCCTCGAATTCACATAGTCAACACTAAGCCACACAAACACTTTTAATTGTTGCTTCACATTTTGTTTGAGAGATTGATTTTCAGAAGAATTCAACATTTCCAGTGTTCTCCATCAACCTGGTGTCTTTTGAGGGAACTGCTGGGAAGTCAAACACCGCCAAAGCGAGCTGCAGCTTTCCCAGTGCCCACCACCTCCCCCTTGGCCAACACCCCATTCTTGCTATTCAAGAATAAAGACAGATTTCATCAAATGCTTAGAAAACATTTCTAAAAACAAAAGAAAAAAAACCCCAACAGCAAAAAACAACAACAATAAAAAAAATAATAATAATAATAATTATTATTCTTTAAAAGGTAGAATTGGCATAGAGAGAGCCTGATTCAAATCCCAGTGAAGTAAGTGCAAAACTGGGGAACTTCAATGGGATTTGAACCAAAGAAGAGCAAAATGTGATAAAAGCACAAATAACTCTGGATTTCCAAGTACCTGGACACTGATAAGAGAGCAGACAAGACAGAGGCAATAGGAGGCAGTTATGTTAATATTTTAATCTGTACATATACCATTTTCCAAACTGTTACATTTTATTTAAATTAATGTTTTTTTGCAAAATATTCATTTATGCTTTCAAAACTTTTTTATAAAGGCAAAAATAAATCATTATTTTGGCAAAAGGTTTTGAAGTTGATACTGGCAGTATTGAGGTAAAATAGATTGCATTAGCTAAATATATACTTTTAAGAATATTTCTGAGTATAGTGTTAATATAATATGATTTGTCTTAAAGTCTGAAACACAAAGGTCAACTCCAAGGGGTTTTTAGCTACTACTTGAATACAGGGAATAAACAAGTTAGTGGTTTCACAAAAATACTGCAGAAGTATTTCTCAGTTATTTCTCATCCAGAGCTGAACTCAGCTACTAATTACATAACATTGGGAAGTTTTTGCATGTCTTGCATTCGATGCATACACAGGGTTTTTTCAAGTACAGTTGCAGCAATTCACTTAATCTTATTTTCTCCATATTGTAACTACCTCACCCTTTGCCCTATGCATAAGTACAACACAGAATCTCAAAGTTTGGCAAGGATAAGCACCAGGTGAATGTACATACAAAATTAGCAGGTGCCACATTCCATTAGTTTCGCTGTTTCCAGGATAAATACTAGTCAATACGTCACATTGTAATGTCTATTGAAAAAAAGAAATCAGAAGAAAAATACGTATTTACTAGCCAAATGACACATTATAATTTTTTATTGCTTACTTCACATATTTTAATTAAAAATCATCTTCTCTCACATCTCAACTTTCAAAAAAAATAAAATTTGTTAGCTGTTTGTTATAGAGGGGGCAGCACTACTGTCAAGGGCAACCTAACAAACTGTAGACTGATACCAGCAAGTTAATCATCTGGGATCAAAAGAAGGAAATGGGACTTAAAACTGGTTTTCATTATGGCTTTCTTGGGAAACTTCTACTATAGAGTGGTTACTAATATTTAGAAATCCAAGCTAAAGTTCTTGCAGTGGATTATTTAATGGGCAAAAGGGTGGGTGCTTAACTCTACAAAAATATTCAATTGAAAACACCCCTTCACCAAATCTGTCACCTGCATTAGCTCTCTCCATATCCTATGAATGTGCTTCTAGGTTTGTTCAAATTTGAGGGGTTTTTTCACAAAACTTTACAATGTGCATCTGAGCCTGAGGGGGAAATAACAGAGCCTTTTAGTATCTATGCAAGAAGTGTCTTTTGAAATTAATTCAGCCCTTGATTTAAAAAAAAATCTAAAATACATCGTTCTAAAAATACATTGTCAGTATTTTACAGAGTTTATTAAAAGTGCCGTTTATTCGTATAAAAAGTGTGAACTAAACTGAAGTAAATAAAAATGATTTGCAGTTCTCTTCATTTTCATAGAAAATCCCCCCATTATTCTCTGAATGTCTTTCCAGAAGCAGGTGTCATCAGCCAACAAGTATCTCCACAGAGACCTGGAAAAGAATCTCCTCTGTCTTCTGTGCGGTGTCACAAAGTGGGATTTGCCTCGAGTCTTACGTCAGTGTTCACTTACTGCTTTGGCTGGTGTGAAGGAAAACAAAACATGGTTAAACATTGAAGGGAGTCAACCAAAGCCAAGCAGTAAGCAATTGCTGGAAACCTTTTTTTTTTTTTTAAGCCTTTTGCAGTTTCACAGAAGGAACAATTCATACAGACACATTAAGTGAACAATTATCTCATGGTGCCACTGATGCTCAAGCTCCTGTGTTCCCTGCACAGTGCTGGTTATCCCAACTACCTTCTTTTTCTGAAGATGTAAGTTTATATAAATATATATCTGTAACTGTATATCTATGTGTATATATTTGTATAGACATGTGCCAGACATGTTTTTAAGTCAGTCTGGAATCACAGAATGGTTTGGGTAGGAAGGGACCTCTGAAGGTCAGCCCCAGCCGCCTGCTCGAGTCTCTGGCACTGGACAATTATTAGAGTTACTCAAGCAACCCTCTTTACTACTTCATCTCTGCTTTATCTTCTTCTTCAGTATCAGGCAATAAAATTAGGCCAAAGGAAATCAGAAAGGTAAGAACAATATCAAAGGAAAATATGGATGCATATCAAGTGCCTTAACTAGGGGCACTTAGAAGTTGCATGCAATATTTATACCTTTTCCTATTGCAAACACTCTGCAAATCCTACTGAGATACAAATACAGATATTTCTTTGTACGGACAACAAAATTATCACAATTTTAATACCTGAAGTGGCAAAATAACCTAACCAGAGACAAAACCAATTTTCTGTTAACACGATCCGATGAAAGGCACGATCAAAGTCAAACACAACATTGCAGAATTAGTTACAAAGGGCCAGATTTTCAGCTCACCTCAGCTAAGACTCCGATGCCAGCTCATGTGTAGGATACCAGCCCACAAAGGAAGCCCCTGCTTGTACAAGGGTGCACTTCGGATTCTCTCTTTGTATGCCCTGAGCAGCCACCAGAGTACAAAAGGCTGCTGAAAACCTGGCCCCCTGTTACCCAGAGCACAGATGTCTCCTCCCTTCACCACAGTAGGACTGAGGAAGCACCTCACCTGCAGAGTGACAGCACTTATCTGAAGACTTCATCAGCCCACGTGTTAGCTCATTAGAAGCAATATTTACAAGAATGAAAGGTTTCCAAAAAAGTAGCTGCATGCTTTCATTTGGATGTAATTTTGGTTTAGTAAAGTTAAAATTTAGCAAGCCACAGCAGAGGCACGATGGCAAATCAGACACGCCAAGAGCAGTTAGTTCTTACTTGGAAGGTGTTTAAACAAATGTGTAGTGAAATCCATTGCTTAGGGGGGAGTGAGGTGGCTGTGGTACAGAAGGTGAGGGTGCTTTGGGTGGATAGGTCAACTGCTGAGCTAGAAGGGATCACACACAGGAATTAGGCTGCACAATCAAACATTCACATCATAAAAGGAGTGACCTTAATTTTCTACCACATGAATAGGAAACATGACTAGCAGTGACTGAGGTGCTACACTATTTTAGTCACATGGAACACGATGTAAACAACATTATTTCTACCTGCTGCTTTTGTCTACTCCTTGCATAAATTCAACAAATAAAGATTCCTATTTGGATGAGAATATGGACAACCTATCTTAAGATGAAGTTTTACTGGAACATTATGAAGGCACACAATAGTGACACACTCTCATCAGCACTGCTTTTAAAGCTGAAGCTCTGGACCAGCACCTATATTTGTTAATTTGATTTCAAGACTTCACTGAGGCTGTACAGGTTTTCAACATTTCCTTTGTTACATGCCAGTGAGCAGAAACAAAAATAATACATAGAAAAATAATGTTTTAAAAAGTACATACGCATACAATATTTTGCTTAGTGCCACACATGATACAGTAAATACATTTTCATATCTTAGCTTGAAAATATAGGATAAAGAATACAATGTTTAAAACTACCCTTGTTTATAAACCAGAGTAATAGTAAAATATTAGAAGACAATAATCATAAAACTGAAGAAATTGAAACTCAATCTGAAATTCTGCTTTTACATTTAGGAAGGCCAAAGCACACAACGTAGGAAACTACTTCTTAATACTCCTGTATTTGACTTTAATCTCCCAGATTATTGGCGTGATTTCTAGTCAAAAGGTTGATTTCTTATTAGGAACACAGGAAACTCTAAAATGCTACAATTAGATAAATGTACAAGTAATCTTAAAAGATTTCTATTAGCATAATATCCTAACATAACTGCTCACCCTGAAAAATGGGCAAAGTAAAGCTGCACAGTCTTTTCCATAAAGAGATCTTCGTAAAAAAATCTAGATCATTAATTTGGGATTTTCAGATATGGTCTGTTTCATCAGCAAGGAGCAAATGATAACCCACACTTCAAAAATCAAACTACAAAAATAAGAATGTGAAGGAATATGTAATATGAGACTACACAAGAATGTCCAATCAGCTATGCAAAGTGTGAAATGCTTTTGTTTTTAATCACCTTAGATCATCAGACAATAGGCTGTAACTGAAAAAAAACTTGAACTCTTTTATGGTTTGTAGATTTTCTATTAAAACCAAACTACTCTGGCTTTTTTTTTTTTTTGATACCATGAAAGGTCTTCGCTTTTAAAGAAGAAAGAAATAATTGAAATCAAAGCAAGACATATTTCAAGAGTGAGATTTTGAGGTACAAGTGTGGCAACAAAAGCTGTGCACAAACAAAGATTTGGGATTCCTCAAAAACCTTAGTCTCTGGCTATTGTGTTAGGGTTTCTTTAAGTGTCTGAAAGACAAAAGAAGCTGCTATGCTTCACAAAGAAAATTAAACTAAAACTTATCTCACAACTGACTGCAAATTTTCTGAAGCAGCAATTTAACATTTCAGTCTCAGTACACACTTTAATTCCCTCTCTGAAGAAAATGAAAGCATTAAGATGATTTTTGTGGTTACATATACCTAAATGTGATGGGTCACACTTTTGAGATAATTACAAGACAAAAAAATTAAAACATCTAAATTAAAAAACCTATAGTAATGAAATGTATACTACATTCACTACACAACATTTAAAAAGTCAAACCTATTTCAGTACTGTACAGTTGCTACAAGTTCAGGCACACCCAGAAGTGACTTAACTGGCCCCATGAAGACCTTTGAGTAGGGCAGGCACTCTGCTCTTGTTGTACTGACAGAGGAGGAATTTCAAGTGCTGGCTGTGTTCATCTGGGCTGATCTTAGCCCAGATGTGTGACCTTCTCCCAGCAGCAGCTGGAACTCAAGTGGCAAAATGCTGCACTGGCTCATACCTCATGAAAAAAATTCCCATTCCATAACTAAAGGATTGGAGTACCTGTCACAAAGTTCTGGTCACTAGAACTGGGACCAAAGTGCCTGTGGAAAAGCCCTTTCGATACACTGATGGCCTGAATTCAGGTTATTCCTAAAATGCTCCCATGATTTCACAATTCCATTTCTCTGTTTGTTTGGTTTAGCTTTATAATGCCTAGCCTCCTCAGCGAATCATTTTATCCCTGCCAGTCAGTTAAATTACCCACAGAAGTCTGTGACTTCTGAAGTCTCAAGATTCCTGTTTCGAAAATGTATTCCATCCCCTGAAAATGCCATTCCCCTCAGGTTTAGCTGGCACTGCATCCCTGAGCGTACAGCCACATTCAATCAGCACTCTGTTACTACAGATGCACGTTATGCACCCCAGTATTGGAATAATCTGTCTTTAATGGGAAGGTCTTAAGGGCTGCTGTGGCAAGAGCCATAAGTTTAAACTGACAGCTTCAGATGAGAAATGTGCATATTTTTTCTCCATCATAGTTGAGGTTTCCATTATTTCCATTCTCCACTGGAACAGTGAATGGTGCCAGTTATAAATGGCCAGTCAGATACTTGGGGAAATCACTGCTGCGTGGATGAGTGTGTGATACAAATCTCTTGACATTTCTTACTTGTTTCAACTATAAAGCAATCAAGAGTGAAATTAACACTTTTAGCAACATATTGCAAAGGATCTATTAATTTCCAGGCATCAAGCAGAATTCACGCACAGCTGTCTTGCTCTGACCTCTCATCCTGGTCACCAGACAGAAACATGCCAATCCCCATTTTACAAGGTCTTTTTCAGCCTGTTGTCACACAGCTCAAGCTGCAAATGATTGTAGCCTAATCTCAATCACTGGACCAGGGAATCTTTCTGTTAAAAAAAAATATTTTAAATCCTCTTTTCTTGGTTTTTTTTTGGAGTCACAGATCAATGTACTTTTAAAAAATGAATATAGAAATATTTAATATAATTATGGAGAATTCAGTTAAATGTTAATTTTTTTAGCACTATTAGTTAGAGCAAGTTTCCAAGTTCTGAATTTATTGATCATACTATTTTGCCCCCTTTATCCTGTCCACTGGAGGCCAAACACTCAATGTAAATCATTAGCCCCTCTCCATTTTTACCTACACACACTCTTCACCAATTTGAATATGAATGACTAAAACTTTCTCTCATGCCAGGAATTCGGCACCAACCCCACACAACTTCAGAAGCTGGCAAGAAATAGCTGTTATTTTGTAAATAACTAAGAATTACCTGCTACCTCCTTGCTCCTCTGAGAGGCTTCAGAAGCCAGAGCGTATGAAATGGTAATGATGCGCTCCTGCTCCTGCAGCTGTGAATCTAAATCAATCGAGTTGTGTTTGTCCTGGGCAACAGTAGGCTGCAGATTGTGCATACTGGGGGGAAAGTGAAAAACAACATTAACATTTGCAAACATAAAGAATCCACCATGCAGATAAGAACAAGCTTGGATTCAGACGGCAGTTTTCAGATCTCATCTATCAAGCTCCCTGTTTCATTGCCGTTCTTTAAAATAGGGTTGATGTTGTATGCAAATGCCTACAGCACAAGGAAAAATGACACAGCCACCACACATCCAGTCAAAATTTCTGCATAGCCTTAAGAACATCTGAAAGTCCTTTGTTGGAAATATGCTGTTTAAATGAAAGCACTACAAAAGCACTATTCATTTGAAGTTGTTACTAAAATTCCTTGCTAGTGCTCAGAGGAAAAGGAAATAACCTGGTGGTCCTCAGGCTGTACCCCTTCCAAAGAGTGAGCAGATCCTTGACATATCAAATTCTTGAAACTGAACGTTCAGCTGACTCTATGAACTGAATGTTCAGCTGTTAGTAGCCAAAAGTGTTGTTTCACAACTCCAGCTCTCTGGAGACAACAGAAACTTGCTCTCATGCTGACATTTCTTCTGCTTTAGGCCAGATTCATGCCTTTCCTTTCCCTTCCTCCTCACTCTCATCTACAAGCTGGTTGGTAAGGACTCACTACTATTTTAGGATTCTCTGAATAAGAAAATGGACATATACAAAATCCATCATTATCTCTTCTATCTTGTTTTGAAAAGCAGCTCCAAGTATACTACCTAAATTCTGAGTGCATTTTCTCAAAACTACAAGTTACATTCAGGTAACAGAAATTAAGATTGTTGTATGATGTTAGTTCTCAATGTTTAACACGAGCCCCTGTGTAAGATTTGGAAAAAACCCTAAAACCTAACCTTGATTTAGTAAGAATATTCTTAATCTTTTCTGCTTTCCGCTGCCTTGCTGCCAGTTCTTCTGTAGAAAGTGGCTCTTCTGGCTCCAGTTCAACATAACGTTCTGGAATTACAACCTTCTCAGGTTTTGACAACTGTAGAAAGAAAGCAAGCATCGAGTTGTCAATAACAAAGACTTAAAAGAAATTGAGATAAATCCTCCTCAATGGGAGAACACAGCGAAAAGAATAAAGCATGGATTTTCACAGTCAGTACATGTACCTGATGCTACACACGCCTTCTGAGTATCTAGCTGATGCCCTTTCAAGAGTGTTTTCTCTCTCTGATTCTTTTTACTTCAGAAGAAAGGTTTTCTCTTGATTCTGATTTCTTCTGTAATCCCTTTTAGTATTTGTTCAGTCTTTCTTCAGCTCAGGCTTAGAGCCCAAAGTAGGACACTGCCTAAAGCTCTTAGAGTATTTTTGAGCAACCACTAAGAAACTGACTGGACAGCCCGAGACAATAATGTCATGATATTTGTGTCATGCCAGCCAGGACTTCCTACAACTGAAAGGAAATATCACCTAAAGTTTTAACCCAGGGTGTCATTCTTCTGGGACTGGATAATCTTCTGTGAGCAGCAGAGGGGGAGAAAAAGGCAAGCAGAAATACACTACACTGTGCAATTGTAACAACACATTGCATAAGCTAATTCTGTAGACCAAAAATTTTAACATGATTGCATGAAAGCCAGAAACAATTTTTTGCTAGGATCCACTGCTTTGTGGGAAATTTTCTCTCCAATCAAAAAATAAAGTTTACAGACCTTGAAAATCGATTCTTATTATACAGAACAGACTGGTTTTGAAAACAAAAATAGAGGATGTGTGAATACATGGAAATAAGTAAAGGAGAACTGGTTTTTTTTCTTCTTCATGGAATTTTGTTAAAACACTCATGAGGCAATGAGTTTTCAAAATTCAAAGTTTTCAATGAAAATAATCCTAAACTTTTTCACCACTGACCTTGGTTCATGGTTCTTGGCCTGACCTAACCCCCAGTGCTTAGGCTCAGTAATTCACAGGCAATCGCAGGCCAAGAGCACACACTGGCACACACAACCACATTAAAATCACAGCCTCAAGTTTTTATACTTCCTTCTCAGGAAACCCAAAGCCAGTGCTTCCAGAAAAATCCTCATTTTTCTGCTACACTTCCTTACTTTTGAATCCAACTCCTCTATGGAGGTCTAGATACAGACATATGTACACCTTTTTTTTTTTTTTTAATGTGTATCTCTATATCTCTATACTGTATCTAACCTAGATTAGCTCATCCTGTCACTTTCAGAATAACAAACCCATTAATCATGTGAACAGCAGATGGATTTTCTTAAAGGTATAAGTGAGTATGTTCCCTTCTGAGGCACAGAGGTACCTCAAACACAGAAGTGCCTGCCAGGTGAAGAGGATGGCCACGTGAAATGGAAAAGGACAACAAGGCCAGGTTGGATGGAGCTCTGGTTCAGTGGAAGGTGTCCCTGCCCCCCTGCAGGGGGTTGGAATTCGACGACCTTCAAGGTCCCTTCCAACACAAACCATTCTGTGATTCTAACCTGGGTAAACTGAGAAAGAAGCTTTACACTCAGAGCTTCAGACCTATTTCAGTTACTCTGAAGCAGGACAGAAATGCCTATGAGCAAAAATGTCTCCTATCAAAGGCTTAAAGGAAGTACAAAGGGATTCCCACAGCCCTGGAGGCCTTCTGGAAAAGAAAAATTACCAGCAGAGTGCAACAAGGAAAGGCAGTAGAACGGAAGTTATTTTCTGTTTCTGAAGTTTACAGAAGCACTGTATATTCTGTAAAAATGATACGAAGATTAACTGAAAGATACATTCATTCATAAAGTTCAACAGATAATGACTCACAGAGTAAACCTTTCACAAGTATCTCTCTCTGTCAAATGATACTCTGCCGACAGCTTTCAGAAGAGTACAGGTGTTTACTAGTCTAATTAGCATTAATAGTTCTTACTGGTTTGCCATCTCCAGTGGCATTTAACACAGCACAAGGTACCCCCTTGAAGCCTTTCCACTTGCTGTGTTCTCTCCTTCCCACCAGATGGCTCAATCGCATTTCAAACTGACATTTGCTCGGTTACTGCAGCTGAGGAAAGACCTTGTGCCCAGAACACCACCCAGGGCATTCCAAAAAGCTGACAGAAATATGTTTTCTGTTCAAGACCAAATAAAGCAGTGCTTCCTCATCTCTATCATCTTTTGCCATTCAAAATGAAAAGCAGTAAGGTAGCTCCGGGGAACTAACTTTTTCTTCATTCCTGTTTCTCATTTTTAAATACTCTCCGTTTTGTCTTCTCGTCTTTTTTTCCCAATTTATAGAACCTTCCCTAACTTAAATCACTCTTTCCTTTATAAAGCCTGAGATATATATTTCAAAGAGTAGAGCCAACTTTTCAATTTCTTCTCTCCACTAAAACACAATATGAACACAAACCTTACAAAGGTACCAGGTCATAAACTTTCAGTACCCAAAAGACTCCTTTTAGTTCAAACTTCCAGCTAACCTTTGAAAGAAAAGATGAGAATTCACTGCCTACAATTTAGAAAGGTTAATATATTGGGGCAGGGGATAGGAGGCAAAAGATTGTGAGTGTTACCTCTCTGCTGATATCTAAATCATAGTCTTGAGGCTCCAGGTCAGTCTCTGTCACTGCTACTGGCTGAACTTTTAACCTTGAATTTTCATCCTTGTCTTCTCCACGAATTGCCCTCTCAAGTAACTGCAAATCAAATTCTTGCTCTCGCTTCCACTGGTAATAGATACAAAACAATTAACAGCATTCAACCATACTGCCAAATTCACCACATAGCAATGTACATTACTACTGCTGCAAAAGCTACACTGCTGAAAGAATCACCAGGGCAAACCCTGAACTGACAAGAGAAAGAAAATACAACTGCATTTCTTGGTACACACAGGTGGGAGTTTTGATCTCTAGCTGTGCTGTGAGAAATTCAGAGTACTGTTTAATTTTACATGTTCAGTAGAATTAGATTCTAAGAAATTTATTAATCCCAATTTTACTTTTGCTGATTAACATGGAACCAGCTACACACAAACATCTTTGGAAGCACAGGGGTCACTACAGTGAGCCTGACAGAGTAGTCCTTGGCACTGTAAAGAGGCAGTGCTATGTGGTTCTGAATCACTACACAGAAAGGTTATTCACAGTGCTGGTTGAGAATCACAACTTGAAAGTTTTATGTATCCTTTTAGAATATTACCTGCTGTTTAAAGTTGATAATATTTTGTGTATTAGCGTTGACTTCTCTTGAATTAAAAAATAACTGACTCTTAAGCTCTTCACACTTTACTGAAAGCAGAGTCTAGCTACCTGCAAAAGTCTTTCACACAGTCTTTAAAGGGTAAATATTTAGCAACATAAATCAGGACTATTAAAAATTTATTGAAATGTAAATTTAGCATATTTAAACTAAGCTGCATAATGTAGAGTACCCAAAATCACTGCACAGTAGTCCTTTCACAACAACACACAATACAGTTACATATAAACTCACACTTAAGGACACTACCAATAAATTTTTGTTCAAAAAAAATTAAGTTCAGTTGTAGCGTCATTCCATCCGGTAGATCTGAGCAACTTTACCATACGTGATATTAAAACCAGTAGGAAAAAGAAGGGACAAAAACAACAACAAAATTATCTCCTCAAGTATTTGAGGGAATCAGTAGGAGAATGTGCCACTTTTGCGTTTCTTAAAAGTATCTCCAGTATTTCTGGTACAAATCTTTGGCTTGTTTTGGATGAAGTTTGAACTCCCTGTGAAGTCCTCAGACTTCATTATGTCACTTGCATTAATAAATCTAATTGAAACCTATTCATGCACAAGCTCTCAGAATTCACTCAGAAGATAAGTATCCTCCATGTATATTAAAAAGTTAAGTAGGTAAAAGGCAATTATATCTCAAAAATTAATACGTTACAGAATTCAAAAGAGAAAAGAACATTTTCTCATATGAGTACTCCAAACTCATTTTTCTACTCATATTCGAACCAGGCCTGATTGATATAGTATATTTTAAATACACAGTATCATTTTCAAGTTGTTATTATCTATAGGTAAGAAAAACATCAAACCATTCTTAAGAAGCAGTGCTTTTATTGGCTTTGATGTTGCAACTTTTACATTAAAAAGGCATTGTATATAACAAATGAATTCATGTACTGTGATCAATACTTAAAATATCATACTACACTTGAGAGCTGACCAATTAAAAATTAGAATTACGCATACAACGTATGTTTAAAGCAAATGTTACACACTGAGCAGCACTTCAATTATACATTTAACTGTTTGCCATTTTGGCTGCTAAATAATTGTAATGCTGTAAGTAATTGTGCTATCAAACATGCTCTTGCATATCAAAGCCCTATAGGCACAAGAGAGGACCTCTACAAAACATTACCAGGGCTGAAAAACTCTATTTTAATTCTTTACAGCAAGAAAAAGACCAAGATGGCACCCAAATTTATAAATAAAGTGTTTGCCACAAATGTTAATAACGAGTGTTATGAAAATGTTTCAATTCGGCTTGTGTATGTTATGTGAGTCAGAAAACATAAGAAGCTCAGATTTATTTCTTCCAATTAAAATATGAAAGTAACAGTGATACTACAGTACTACAATTCCCAAACATTATGCACTGTCTTTAAAAAATTTGTGATTGCAAAACAGAAGACAAAACAGATGAATGTCTCCAAGCAGTGCACTCGTATTTACTGGGAAAGTAAATACAAATAACTGGCTGCAAATTAGTGCTACAGAACAGTGGGAATGAAAAGCTCAATATTATAAGGTTGTTTTAATGCCAGCAATTGACACACATGTACTAAATGCAATTAAGCCTGGTAAAAATTGAGTAGTCCAGTTAGAAATTTTAAAGTAACTACAAAATTCTGCAAATTAAAAACAAGCAAACAAAAAAAAAAAAAAGAAGAGGCATTAGGTATGATGAGTGACAAATCTAAAAGCAAGAGATCTTGTGCAATGAATTAGGTAAAACAATGTGATCATTCTAAAGCTCTAGTGGACCAAATAAAAAAATAAATAAAAAGACCACAGCATAAGTGCAATTACAGTACAATCCTGGTTTAGCACCAAGTGAGCAACTGGGTAACTTCACCAATTAGAATTGCTTTGGTTAGTGTCCAAAATTTATCATTATAAACTTATCATCTGCACAGCATTTACTCTTAGAATGCAACAAAAATACTTTTCTTCAGCAGCTTAAATTTGAGCCTTATTAGAATATTCTACATTTTGAGTTTTAAAGAAGAATTTGTATCAATTAAAATACGTTAGCTCTCGCATAAATTCTTAATCAGCACGATTAGATTTTAAAACTGATTATCCATTTATCATCTTTTTAAAAGAGAACAAACACCACCTTGGTCTAATATTACCACCGACTATCTTGCAGGCTAATTTACAAATTAAAAGGAAAAATACCCATGGTGAGAAAGAACATTCTAAAAGGCCCATTCCATTATGAAGCAGTTTTAAAACTGTACAAGCTTCTGACACTTTCTAAATACAATTCCAAGAAAAAAAAAAAAAAAATCATGGCTCTGAAATCACCCCAATACACTGGCATCTCCACTCATCACTAACCTCTGACCAACTTACCTGCTGAACCTGCTACATTTACCTTAACTACGAGTAAAATAGATCATCTGTTCCTCACACTCTCTGAACCCATTTGATACCACAGAACACTAATTTAATTGGACTAGAAGCATCACGCACGCTCAAGTGAAAGTGCTTGCTAGGGGAAAATAGAAGAATAAATCCAAAGGTATTTTTAGTTTAGTCCTTTTAAGGCATATCTAACATACTGAGCCTACGTCTGCAGACACGGGCCTGATGAAAGAGCGAGATGAAACAGGCTGCCTTTCTCCTTGGCTAAGAGTTCTCTTGCGTTCCCGCACTAATGCCTTCTGATGTCTCTTCATTCTTTCTAGCTGCTCCTCTGCACTCATCTTGCCTCTTTGGTGGTCTCCAGAGTATAAACGTTCCAAGGCACTCTTTGGTCTCTCCTGGAGAAGTCACAAGGCACACAAAACACATGTTGTAATTAATACTTTATAAGAAGTATACAAAAAAAATGAACTCCTTCTCCTACCTCATTACTAAATTTTATTCTATTAACTTTGCATTTCTTTGCATATTTCAACTCTGCATTTCCTACTAGCAATGCTGATTTTTGGTTCTAAACCTTGTTTTATAAATCTATTCAAAATGCAGTAAGTTGTTTGCCTGTTTTCCAGTTCATTTAAGAAAGTGAAAAATTGGAGACTTCGTTAGATCTCAGCTCTTGGTCCTCTCCCAGGCTACTGCAATCCCACTTCCTGCTACACAAAATGTACTCTGGGCTTAACTAGTTCAAGCAGTTCAGACATTTGCCACGGGAAGTTTACTTAAAACTTACCTTGGACCTATCCCTTCGAATTGTTGCAAACGATGAAATGGTAGATGACTGGTGCAATCTGGAAGTTGATCCAGACAAACCTTTATAAGGAAAAAGAGAATGCCTTAAAACCAGATGACAGACAAAAAAAGCGTCAGATTTTTATTTTTATATTATGATACTGTTTCTGTGGTATTCTGATCACTATTTTAGCCCACATTTTGCAGTTCAGAAGATCATGAGAGGCATGAAATTTCATTTCAGCCGAACATAATGCATTTCAGGTCACTACTGATCAAAATTCAGAAAATCTGTAATAATTTAGAAGCTTATATTAAATGAGGGATGGGTTGAACTCAGCTGTACAACAGTAAATAAACTGTATAAATAATCACATCTATTAAGGAAATAAAACCTTAACATTCACAGTTAGAAACAAAAGAAATTAGAAGCAAATGGCTAAGAAATTATTTGCTTGTGGCCCAGATATCATCTCTATCCTCATTTGTGAAACAGTTACAGGATTATAGCACAGTGGGGGATGGAGTGTCAAGTCAGGTGTAATGTTTGGGGCACTACATTCATATTCTTTATCGGTTACGTTTTAATGGCAATATAAGTGTTTTAAAAATACTTAAGAGTTTGCAAAAGATAGCACAGAAATCATGAGGAAAAATAACTCTTAATAGAAGAGACATTCTAATAGCTAATTCCATGTTTTGCCATGGGCTTTTTTTTAGCCTTATGTATTAAGTTGCTTTGCTAAAGGCTGATTGTAACAGCACCGTTAAAATTCACAAAATCTCTAGACTTCCCCTGTATAGTTAGTCTAAAAACAGTGATCTGGTGATAAAGATCATCTCCAGGAAATCCTACAAGAGAAAAGCTCCTATACAGACAGCACTGTTAAAGATCAACTCCATAAATTCCTGGCTTACCACGGGTAGGTAATGTCTGGTATCCACTGTCAGGGCTTATTAAAGCACTGGAAGGATGGCTGAGGTCACCCCCTATCATTGCTAGTTCTGGTTCACTCATGTATGAACGCAGTTCCACCTACACAGAAAAAAACTCATCAGCTCAAAAGAAATCACAGACAGCAAGTCTTAATAATCCTAAAACAAATCCTAAAGCTTTGTTTCTGGATTACTACATCTCTCTCTGCTGTTATTATATGGCATAGACCTGTCACTGTCATTATTATCTCTCTGCCATCCTATATCATGATTACTTTATTAAAGGTCCATACATTTTACAGACAACTATAGTATATTTTATCCAAGGTTCCCATATCTTTGAAGAGCAGGTGTACAGGTGTGTGAGTGCTCACCCTGTAATCTCCATTTACATACTGGCCGAGTTCTCTGTCTCTCTTTCTCTCGTCTGACTGACGTTTCAGGCCCCGCACCGAGGTGTGTCTGATGACAGTGGCTTCTCTCGGGAGGGGTGGGACAGCTGGTGGCTGATCCTCAGGACTGTACAGCTGAGGGAGAGGAGGTCTGGGCGGTGCTTCATCTTCCTGGGAACAGGAAAGCACAGGGATTTGGCAAACAGCATGAAAACAGTCTGGCATAAACTGAAAGTTCCTTGCATCATATGAACTATTCATGACCGCTTTAGCATACTGTCCTCCATCCACACCAGAAGCTTGAGGCTTTAAAGCCCGAGCAAGACCCAAGAAATCAACCACAAAGCATTTCCAAGGAAAGCTCTGAATATTAATATGTTCTAGACCAGTCCATGCCACCCCACAGAAGGCTCCAGGTTATGCACATGTATCATGCTGCAAGTGCCACCGCTCAGTTCCGACACGAACACCCAAAGTGCCTCCACACTGTGTGCGCTTCCTAACCACGACACTCCCACTGTTCCTGACGGAAGGGAAATGGAAACACAGGTCAATGAATCTCACAGGAGCAGTACTTACAACCTTTGGCTTGAGCTTGACTGGTGACTGAAGAGGTGGCTCGATTTTTTTCAGCTGCTGTGCTTGGTGCTGTGCCCTGGTCTGGAAGTAAGGCTGTGGATACAGCCTAACCTCCAGAGGGGATTTAACCGGACTGCGTGGAGGGCTCTGTGGGACTGAAAGTTTGCTCTCCACAGTAGCAAGGGAAGCTGGTAAGGAAGGCACTGAAGACTGAGAAAATGAAGGCACTGTTTTTCTCTCTAGGGGAGAAATAGACAAAAACATTTCTTGATGAGGATCTAGCAAGTCTTCAGGCCAGAAATAAAACCACACAGTTCAATACCATCCCATAAAACTCCTGGTAGAGTGCAGTGGGAGCAAAGGAAGGAAAAGCCTGGGAGCCATATGAAATCAGTCCATAAGCTGCATCTGGCCCCATGCCACACATTCCTTCAGTTGCCTACAGATCTAGACCATCTCAGAACTGTTTTATCTCTGTATGTAAAAGGTGAGCAAAGATACTTTAAATACTAAGTGAATTTTGCAGTAGGCGTTAACAGTCTCTTGCTATCCCAATGCATTAGGGCTTGTCTTTGAAACATAATAAAACCACTGAAACGCAGACCACACAGACTTTCCCTTCCTTTCTTCCAGATGTTGCTCTGCCCACCAAACACCTGCCTGAAGAGGGAGGGGAAAGGCAACTGCAGCAAGGGCAGTTGGGTAGCATCCGAGGGGAAAAAAAACCAATAAACCCAGAGAAAAACCCAGAGAAGAACTCCTGGACAGGATGCAGAACAGATACTACACTGATAAGGGTCTGGCATATGACAGAAACCCCTTCTGCAACTTGAAGAATTTAGCCCATTATTGTTATTGTTGTTCCCTTTATGGCTTGTTACATTTTAGTGCCATCAGTATGTGAAAAACAACAAAAATACTTTCTCTCACCTCAAGCAAAGAAACACCAAGTTAATGTGCTCGATCAACAGAGATTTTTGACACACCCAATAGCAGAATTAACTGGATTTTCTATAGCAGAACAAACTTCCAGATTATTTGCACAGACCCAAAGACTCAGTTGCATTGGTATATTTTTTTTTTCATCATGTTCTCCTTACCTGGATTCTTTATAGAGTCTACTATGGTTTTGTAGTTTGCTTTATTTGCACTCAAGCCAGCTGTAACATCTTCAATTCTCCACAAGTCTTTTTGTATTTGTGTTTTCTCCTGTTGTTCGTAGTAAAAGAAAAAAAAAATTTACTTACACCTCGTTTTGAATTTATTATGGGCCTTTCCTTCATTTGATACCGAAACCAAACTACTATTTCAGAACTTACGTGAAAATGCAGGAGTTTAGAAATGAGTTAAATAATTCTTTTAAAATAAAAATTAAAAAAAAAAAACCCAAACACCAACAAACATCTCTTGTCCATAAAATTTATTAGAGCATTTTCTGACTCTTGGAAGACTTCTTACAGAAGACAGGGGAAAAGAGATAAGTCTACATTTTTTCTAGAATATTGTTCAGATTACAAAAACATAGTTTAATGTTCTAAATAAAATGAGCTTCTAGAACCTATTAATTTGAACATTGTTCTTAAATCCTATAGTTATCAAACTTAAGACTCCTAAAGCAGCCTTACAAAATATCTTAACACATTTAGGGGAAATATCCTGTATTAAAAAAGCAAAAAACAAACCGAGAAGTGCTGCAATTTCAATTTCTGCTTATATCTGCGTTGTTAGGCCTACTGGCCATGATGTATTACAGGTTAAAACAATATATTGCTGCTGTTCCAGGATTTGGTCTCATCTTGCATCCAATTTGCTTTACCAAGGCTTTCCAGGAGGAAGGAAAGAAAGAAAGGGAAGCTTTGTCTACAGACTGCATCCCGCAGCCTGGCTCCTGAAGCCACCATTTCAGTCATTCCAATCATCTTCAATATTCAAATATCCATCTTCAAATTCAATCATCTTCAATGCTGCCATCTAATTAATTAAAGCCTGGTAACCCTGACTTCAAAAATTTGCATCAGGAATAAACTTAGCAAAACCAATACTATTAAAGAAAAGCAAGGCAGTGAAACACTTAAGTTAAGAATTGCTTACAAACTGCTCAAGAACTCCAGAAATCCATCAGCTCCCACGAGCTGCAAAATAGCTACTAATTAATCCTATAAGGCTCAGGGTGAAAAAAAACTTCAGTAAAAGCTGTTACACCTCATAGAGCTAAGGAAGGCATAAAAAATTGCTTTCCACTTTCTGTCTTAAATCAGGAAATATGTTCAGCCAGGTTACAGATCAGCAAACAGGGTGCCAAGAACACAAACATTTAAATGATGGAGAATGTTATTTGCCTGTAGTAAACTCACTCGATAGATGGGATGTATCTTGAAAGATTGTCAGGACACAAACTATAAATTTGCACATTTCATTTCATTTTTCTGAGATTAATCATACTACAAGGAACCAAATGATGGATTTACAATAATAAAGCCTCAGACTGGTGAAAAAAACACTACATTGCACTGAAAATCCTGCTTCTGAAACCACTCAGAAAATGTTTGATTAGCAATGTAGAAAAGCCAGATCTTCTAATATTATTTCTTCCCATTACTTAAATATTGATGTGAAGAGAATATTTTAGATCTAAAATGGACCAGGGCTGAACGATAAGCAGATGAATTAATTTTAAAGTTATGAAAGCTAAGATTGCTGTTTACAGAGGGTATAAATATACTTTATTGGCAAGCAAGAAAAGGTAACTTGGAGAGAAAATTTTATTTCTCTAACTTCCTTCAAACAGAAACATAATTTAGAATGACATAAAACCAGAGGAGAAACACTTACCAACTACGAAGTTATCACTGACAAAATAACCTATCTCAGTTAATTTCAGTCATGCCCAGATCCTCCCCAACCCTTAAGCAAAAGACAATTGAAGCTACATTCTAAAAAGCAAGATTTACTCTGACCAAGCTGCTCCAAACGTTTAGGCTTTAACATCTTAATTAATGCTACATAGAAACAACATCAGTGGTCTCCTACAGCAACTTGAGCCTGCAAACTTACTGAATTTTTAATAATATTCCGTGAAGACTGCATTTTTTAAAAATACACTGTGTATTAATTTAGTGTTATTGGAAAATGCTAGATAAACAATCTTGAGTCTACATGCCCTTGAGCAGAGATTAAAAAAAGCCTAACTATTACGGGTACTTCAGTTGAGACTTCTTTGAAGCAATACAGTTTTTTAGAAAATTCAGTGCTTTCCGAAAAAAATCAATTCCCCCTTGTATCTCCAAAATAGGTATCCAGAAACATCTTTTTTCAAACTTAGCCAAACATATCTGTGCATACTTATATACATATATATATGTATATATGTAAGTATACACACATACAACTGACAACGTGCTTGTGGCTGCGTGTGTGTTTATAATTAATCACTTACGTGATATGAGATGATAATCAAACTGAATTAACACTTTTTTCTGTGCAAACCACATTCCCTTCCATATGTATTGGTGAATCCCATGCCACACATCCAGTATTTTAAGCATGCTCAATGCCTAATTGGAATTTTTTCCTAAAGTAGTCTAAAAAGGTATATTTTCTTTAAACTTGTCATTTTCCTTTATTAAATAAAGTTCTTCTTCATAGAAGAACCTATGAATTCTAATATTCCCCTGGGATTTTTTTTTAAAATGTATTCTACAGCTGAACTCAATTATGTAATATTCTGACTCCAGAAACTGAATCACTTCCCCACCCCCAAAATGAAAAGTAAATGAAAATGTACGTTGAAGATTGATGCAATCAAAAAAAGTTTTGCAGCTCCTGCTTTGATACAAAACATTTATTCATTAATAGTGAAAATAAACAGGCTTCAAATTATATCTGATCAGATATTTACTGCAAGTAAATAAGCTAAAAAAATTTAACTAGTGAGCTCTTTTGGTCCAGGATATTCGGAAAAGTAGGCTAAGATCTGAGAAACATATAAAGATTAACTGTGTTCCTTGTGTTCTGTTCTGGTCACACCAAGAAAAAATAATCCAGTCTGTATTCCCTGCTCTGAGAATAAAGTCACCAGTTGTAAGCAGGTATGTAGAAATAATCTGGTATTCCACATCCATTTCAGCAAAGAAAATAACTGAGCTTCAAACAAAGCTTCTTAAGATTTGAAACTGAATAATTGATTTAAAACTGAGATGCCTTTCAATTACTGATGGCTGTTAAACACTTATTCCACTTCACAAAACAATCTGCAGAGATAAATCTTCCATAAATAGAAGAACATGACAAAGAACAAGTAATGACAATAACAACCAGTGACTGATGCTCTTAAAAATGGATAAAGAAGCCAACAATGTCAGATCAAATAAATGGAAGACTAAGAAGTCCTGCACAGTCTTATAAATTAAATACCTTATCAATGTCAAGATGTCAGCATGTAATAAAAATGTAATAAAATAATGACAAATTTGCATAGACAACTTATGAGAAACTATTGCACTACTGCACGTGCTCAAGACAATGTAGTGGGTTTTTTTTCACTGCACAGCCATGCTTGCCACAGTGCCTGAACTCAGCAAACCAAACCACATGACAGCTGAATGCACTGCAAAAATGGCAGAGAATTTCTCTTATGAGATGGTAACTTGCAGTTCAGAATAAATCATCCTCTAAATGTTTAGTGTCTGGAAATGGACTCACCTGAGATACCAATGAACTGTTCATCTGCTCCTGTAAGGCTTTTTTCAGTTGGCTCACATCCTTTTCTAATTTCAGATACTCATTCCAGGCATTTTCCATTTCCTGTTAACAGAAGGAACACCCTAATACAGTGCTATCCTCAAAACCACTTTATCCATTCTCTATTTGAGCACCAAAGTGTTTGGAAGTTACTGTTGTTCTACTATAAAAAGAAGCAAAGAATACATTTCAGTCTACACTGTTGCTTAAGACTTGATTATACACCTGAAAACACTTCACAGCTTGCAAGGTCAAGAATCCCTAGTTTAAAAAACTCTGGCCAGCTTCCTGACACAAAACCAAATTGTGATGTAACAGAATCTCTGCAACAGTACAGCCCTTTTTACAACGGCTTGCTATTCATGCCCACAAATACATTTCAAATGCTGACTGTGACATTTTCTACAGGCACCAACTGACTCAATATATTTAACTAATATTGTCATTTTAGTGAGCAGACCTTACTATAGGAAAGGTGTTCGTGCAATTCTAGAAACAATCTTACACAGAGCTAGTCCCATATTCATGAAGAGGCAGCAATAACAGAGTGAAAACAACATTAAATTACATTTGAATTTTCTTAAGTTATATCAATCAATTTTTACTGAAATATCAACAGATTTTCCCAATTCCTTTTACCATGGAAAAACATCCTGGAATGACATGTATATCCTTCAAAGGACTAGCTGAAAGATTTGCAATTGAAGCCCACATGCAACATCTAAAGACATTAAAAAGGTTTGGGGTTTTTGTTTGGTTTGGGGGGGTGGGAGGCAGGCATTGGAAAGTAAAGCTGGAGATATTGTTTAATTTTTTTTGTCTGGTTTAGTATCCTGTATCTTAAGCAAAACCATTCAGAACAGGTCTTAACTCCCCCATCCAATGACCAACACAGTCATAGTCTAACTGGAATTTTAATTGTGGTTTTCTTGAAGCAACCAAAAACTCATACCGTTGAAACTTTGGATATTTCAGCCCGAATATGTATAAGGTCCTCTTGCAAAAGTCTCTGCTGGTAAGATATTTTTTCTGCATGTTGTGGTTGGTCTTTGTACTGATCCATCTGCCTGTGTAAAACCTCCAAAACAGACTCCAGCTGATCCTAACAAAGAAGATGGCAGTAAATTTACAAGATTTAGATGGAAATTTATGCATCTACTTGTAGGAATATGAAAGGTGTTTTCCACGCCCCAAGTCTTCCCTATAAGCCAACAGAGGTTAGGATTGGCCTCCTGTTTTGGAGACTCCCATGTAAACAAAAAACCGCAAGAGCCTTAATTACCTATTATATCCAAAATTATCTGATCTTTTCCATTAAATCTTTCCATTCAGCAGCCAAAACTGTTGAAAACACAAAGCGATGAGAGGGGAGTTTTTCTGTTTACACTCTGTACAAAACTGTAATTTACAGCTTCAGAAAAATCCCCTTAAGCAGTACAGAACCGTGACAGCCCCACCACAGCCCAGCACGAGCTGTTCGTTTAAGGACACGTTCTCATTCACTGCTACGGGTGAAACAGTCATGGGAGGGATTAAAATATTGTCTAAAACGTGAAACAGGCCCGATTCGTTTAGTCAGGAGTAAATAACATGGGATTAATTTTGCACGGTAGCTCTTCTGAAGGATCTACCTGAACAGTAATCTCATTTTAGAATACTTTTCTTCTGAACCACCTTAATTTATTGACAGCTATAGCTTGCAGGCAGTGAAGCAAATGGGTTTAAAACATTCTATGTTTTCTTAGAATGGGTATTCAATCCTAACACAAAACCCAGTTCTTGTTATCATAGAAGTTTATACACACTACAGTGCAAGCAGCATCCATTAATTCAGGTTTTTGTTCATAATCTCATATTTTATATTTTATTATTAGATAGAAGTTTATGTTTTATTTTACTAAGCCCTTTTTAATCTACTTACTTTATTTTCCTTAAGGGCTCTTATTTTGTCCTCCAAGTCCTGCAGAATTCTGTCCTGCTCGCAGAAAACACTTAGTTTCACCTGGAAATGAAAGCATATACAAAGTTGGATTTTAAAAACCAAGCAGAAAAGTATCCACTTGTAATATTTTACCCCAAGGAGTACAATAATGATCATGCAACTGTACAACAGAAATAGACAAACCAGTGCCAAGAGGTGCTGAAGTGGTGTTTGATACTTACATCAATATCACTTTCTGCAATCTTGACAGGTTTTGCACTTCTTTCTTTTAACGTGTCACGTCCTGTCACCTAAGAGGAATGGGTTTTCAAAACGTAAGGATTCAGTCGCAAACTAAAACCTTATTATGCTTCAGCAGTGAAAAGAAAACTTCTGTTAAATATTCGCTTTTATTAAGAAAAAATTAATAAAATTTTGGATACAATTACTTTCAAATCTGGCTTTAGTTTTTGAGAAGTGTTAACAAAAAGGATTACTGGTTATATCAGGCTATTTAGTAACTCTTCCAATAGCTTGGAATTCTGTACAAAACAGCATAATCCCACCTGTCTGTGGTTACAAAAGTCATTTTCCCACAAAATCTCATAGTTTTAACAGTTCTGCTCTAACGGCTTTCTTGAAGCCAAAGGACTGGAATAGTTCCTTTAAATGCATGGTTGCAACAATAGCAGCATTCATTAATGACTAAAAATACAACTTTTGGCAAGTGTTTCATTCTACAAAGGACAGTATCTTCCTCAGCACAGGGTGGATTTTATTAAAGACAGACTGCTACAAAAATGCTATAGTAGAACTAAGTGTAATTAATCTATTTCGACATGGTTGTCATGTACCAAACCTCTCATTCCATAAATCACTGGTTTCATATTCCATTTCTGGTAAGATTACCTTCTCACATAACACAGTTTTAAAATCAGTACTGAAACAATACTCAATTGTATTTCCAACCCTCACAGCAACCTTAAATTTTAAGGCATGTCTGTGTCTGTAGAAATGTTTATTATTCCCACTGTCTACATGGGACCCTCTTTGTGAATAAATGAGGTTAAGAAAAGAGCAATATAATAAAGCTCATTAATCATGCATTTTTTAAAAGCTTTAAAATCTAGTGATTTAATATTACCTGTTTAGAACATTTTTAAGGATTCATTAAAGCAAATACTATCTTACCACAGGATCACCTGGTGCTTAGTAGTATTCGTATACAGTACATTCTTATTCATACACAGGCAGAAGTTTATGAAGAAAAATTCATCTCAATATTGTCTTCAATAATATCAGAGGAGAGGTTTTGATAAAAAAGCAGAAGTTATTGGCTTTTTTGGTGAGGTAGGAGGGGTATAAACAGGCAGTTTGCTTTTTTACTAGCTGACTGGCCATCTCCAGACTTGAAGCTACACACTTGTTAACCAAAGAGTCACCTACAGGATCATGTTAGCTTTTTTCAAGTAATTAAATTTTACTCTAAGTGAGGTAAATATTTGTCTTCTCTCCTCCAGTGGCAGACCCCATTCAAAGACTTCTCATGTACCTTTGTGTGGTGAAGTATTACTTCTCCACCAGCAAAATCAAAAGCATTTATTCCCTCTAGAAACATCCAATTATTTGATTTTTTTTTCAATGATTACACGTTACATAGAAGAAAAAACCCTTTCTTTCAAAAGTATTAATGGAATTATTTAAATGCTAAATCCTATACATAACTGTAACAATTAATTAAATAAAAACATAAAATACCAGCATATCAAAGTAACAATTCTGCATATTTAATTACCTGCAAACTAAGACAATGCAAAAGCCTTGTTCAAAGCAACGGAATTAACACAAAAACAAGTCTACAGAATTTGGGGATACTTTTACAAAATCAAAACTGTAAGGAATTTGTTAACTATCAAGCAGCGAAGATGAGAACATAACGAAAATTAAGCATGCTTTCACGTTTTCAAAATTTCACATCGGAGTCACTACTTGACACATTCATTTCCAAAACATGATAAAATGAAACCAAACACCGAGGTCAGCCATAATTCCGCATACAGACTCCAAAAGGGGGGAAAAAAGGAAAAAAAAAAAAGGGAAGTAAAAATAAAATCTTACAGAAAGCACTACTGTGTACCAAAAGACACCTGTAAAAGCCAGAACACTGACTGCTACTTGAAAAAGCAATGGGATGAGCACATTTCAATGCAAGCAGTCTTACATGTATACTGGACAGTAACCCTTGTGCTGAGTTCTTTAGCACTTTGTATATCATGTTGATCAGAGGTCCATTATTTTCTATCTGTTTCAAACAAAAGTTCAGTCATAGCTTGTTATAGATGTCAAGATTTAAACCCCCAAACCTTACAGCTCAAAACTCCACGAGCAGCAGTGATCACACACTCTCAGGTCACACCTAAGCATTAAGCAGTTTATTGCTCAATCACAACTCCACGTTGAAAAGCTCTGTTTCAAAACCTCTAAGAGAGATCTTCAGAAAAAATGGATTTAGTGAAAAGAAAAAGTTTAACTCCAGTTCCAAAATGCTCGGTCCTAATTGAAACTGTTTAATCAAGGTGGGTCTAATTCAAAGCCCAGTGAAGTCAAAAGAGAGACCTGAACTGATTTCTTTCTATCTAAGTCTTCTAAGTGTCTTAAATGGAAGATATTACACACATTACCTGTGAATTTGCCATTACTAAAACATATATAATTTGCTTAGTTTCATGCAGTGCACTCTTCTTTTTTCCTCATATCACAAATCAAAGCAATGCTACATTTAGTGGCAAAACACAAATGTAACCAATACAAGGACACGTTCTCAAGTTTCACATGCTCTCTTTAATCTCTCAGCAACCTGACCTGAATTTTTACATTTCTGGACCACAACTGAAAGAAGGTTATTAAGAAATGCCCATTTTGAAAAATTACATCATTCCTTTGGAACCGCTCTTGACATTTTGACTGTCAAGATTTTCAGAAGGGAACCAACCGGCATTAAGTTTCTTTCCACAGAAATATCAGGTGCCCCCATACATTTCTCTTTCTGGCTGCTTTTGTTAAGTGCTACAGGCAGCAGGAAAGCACAGGGGGAGCTCCTGAGAGACCAAATAACTCCCCGTGTTCCAGACTGCAACAAATTAATCTGGACAGAATCCACTAAAAAGTTAAAAACCCCTTCTAATAATTTTGCTAAGCATATCACATTTTCAGAGGCTTGAACTGTGGTCACTTCAACTGTGAAAACTGTCGTGTTTTATAATGGACAGAACACTGTGATTATTACTAATTTCTCACCTTGTAGGACTTTTAAAATTGTAATTTGACATAAAATTTGTCTGATGGCTTGGGCTGCAGTTACACTTGGCAAAGCCATGAACAAGCCGAGGACAAGGCTTAAAATGAAATGTGTCCAACCAAGCTTTAAATTTGTATATTAATGATTCCAACAGTTTACATATTTGATCGTTTAGACTACATACACATTACCTATATTATATGCTAAATACGATATCTTTATACATATATGGTACTGTATCTATGTATAGCATGTATTACTAATATTTTCCATTTCTATATTTGGTTATATATTGGTTTGGGAATTAAAGCATCAGATAAGCTTGAAATACACATGCTCATAGGTGCAGTCAGCTCATCAGCTGCACGTAGGCAACACCCCACGGCATCAGTGAGCTCTGTACATGCCAGCCAGGCAGAGAACAAGGTGTCAAATTTCCCTTCACCTGGATTTTCAGGATCACCATATGATTTATATATGGCAAGACATCCTACACACCATTGAAAGTGGCAGGCTGCTTTGCTAAGCAAGATGATTATACTTTTTTGGTGGGTTTTTTTTTCCCCCTTTCAAAACCTGATATTAAGTCTAGATTTGCTTTCAAATTTCCAACCATCAAGTGTACCAGATACAGAAGTAATTCAGACAGATGATAGGATTATATCATCCTCAGCATCATATTTAATTATTTTTTTAAAAGAAATACCTCCTAACATTACTTGACCAGATTATATCTGTGGATGGATGGATGAATGGGTGCATTTGCAATCTTTTAGTTGTAATAACATGAAAACAATGACAGTGCCAATTAATCACATTTTTACAAGAATATATGACATGTTATACAAATAAGGAAAAAGTCAGCTTAAGAAGATTTAAAGGGAAAAAGCTGGATTAAGAGAACACAAGTTTTAACTTAGAGGTGTTGACTTCATATTGGTACGAATGCTACAGCAGAGAAACATCTTCAATTTTGGTTTTTATCTGATTTCCCTAAACCCACGTATCATTCATCTCAGTACCAGTAACACAAGTTGCTCTTACAAACTAAAGGAACCACGTTTTCTGAGTTTGCACTTTGTGCAGGCACTACTAAAAAGACACTCAATATTCTAAGCACACCACTGAGGCAAAAGACTGTTTCTCAGACTAGAAAGTTACTTTAAAATTTGCAGGTACAAAGATGATACAAAAAAGACAACTGGGTTGGAAAAAAAAATAAAAAATGAAGAAGACTCATGTAAAATCTTACCTTTAGATCCAAATACTCCAGATCCTTTTTCAACTGGATATAAGTGTCATCCGCCTTCAGGTAAGTACATAGGGAAAAAACAGTGCAACATATTTGAATGTCTGAAACCATTTCAGAGTAGTTGGATTTGCTATATATAAGAAAACAGATGAAAGAGGGAACAAAATAACAGAGTAGGAGCACATAAAAAAGCACATTTGCTCCACCAGCATATTGCTATTCACAGCTAAAAAATGGGCAAAATATTTCCCAGTAGTATTACCGCCTCATTACCCCCCCTCCAAACACTTAGATTTTTGTTTCCACCTCTAATGAGACACAGAACTACCTGAAACAATACATTTTCAAAAGCTGTTTATTCACGATCAATTTCCACTGACTAGCCCTTCACTGAAAAAGTTACAGTGGCGATCTCCAGCATAGCATGAGTCTTTTGGAGAAGAACAGAAGAACTGTACCTGACTAAACGCCAGATGTAACTAGAAGACATCACATAATATATCATTAGAATACTTTTGATCACAATTCATAAGCATTTTAAGATATGAATTCCTTTATTCGGGGAAAGTATGAAATAAGTTTTGTGAATAAAATTCTGAAAAAGATCTCACTCATGATTAGACAATCCATTTTGTCTTTTAAGTAACAGCAGTCAACTTGATCCTTATTTTTCATTGCCTCACCTGTAATTGCTATCAGCTTAATTTTATAGTTACACTTGTCTAGCAACATCTTAATTACGGTCCCTTCAAGAAAAACATGCACAGAAGTCACAACCAAGTTATTTCTCCTCTTTTGAAAGGGGATACTTGCAATACAAAAAGCTTAACTGTTGCAAATGTGCTACTTGTAGTTAGCCAAAATGACCAAAACTTCCTAGAATTTTAATTGCTATTTTGTCAGCATTTTATATCCTGGGTGCAATTAACTTCAGAATAAAAGAAAAACACAACTATACCTTCTCTCAAGTTTTGAGCCAATGAGAATGTGTAATTAGAAAAAGAAAAGAAAAACCCTTTATGCCATAAAATCAATATATCACACTTGCATTTCTTTAGAGGTGTTCACTTACAATTCTTGTCAGATCAGCTCACAAGACTGACTGAGGACTTGACTAGAAAGTCTGCCCATTTTTGGAGAAATCCCTGTTATTACCACCCATCTCAGTGCAATTGTTCTGTAGGTGAGGTTAAGTTGGGAAATGAAACTTCTTCAATTCAAAAAAATTGCTTTAGTTTTGGGCCAAAGCCTTCACCAATTCTAAGAAGAGTCACCAGATTTTATTCCCAGGTGGCTCCATTTTTGAGGCTCTAATAGGAACCAGAGAGCTCTGTGAGTACGTTTCTGTTTGATCTCACATTTACAAGTTTCATAACACCAGTGCAAATCAAGAGCACTGTAGATGATCCAAGACACTCCTGAGCTTTTATGAACCAAAGTTCACCTGCAGAACTGACACAGTTACAAGCTCATATGAATGTACAGACTGGCTGATGCATTTCAATTTGCAGGTGATGCAGCATGTGGCACAGGGAGCCGACCCCCACCATGAAAGCAGCACAAAGAAATGGTTTTGCTTTAGAATGAACTTATACAGTATTTCAACCCACATTTCTGAAGATGCAGCATTTTCAGAAATAGTATAAATACACAGTATAAAAAGGAAGTAGACACTTTGAAACAGATGCACTGGCGCCCTGTAACTTAAAAATGCTCATCTTTTATAGCAAATACAGTAAGCAAAGAAAAACCGCAGACAACCTGGGCACTGTAAAATACCAAAGAATGGGCAAGGAAGCACAGACTCAAGCATGCCACTAATGAAGCATTTGCAGAGTCACAAAATGTCACAGATGAGCCACGCAGCAGCTGACCTGATAGGTGGAATTAGTTGGCAAGTGCTGCAGTAACTGAGCGATTGTGTAATTTCTTATACTAGCCAACTTAGCCTGATGTCTCCTTAATCGAATGAGAAGCAATGTTAGCTCTTCAGGCTGCAGGTATTTAGACACATTGTAAAGAGGAAATTAGCAGTCTTCAGGGAGAGGAACTATAATCACATTTTTCACCTCAGTGCCCAGAAAGCAGTTACTTGACATGATTAAGCAATTATTTAATTAACTCTGCATTTGGTCAAATACACACACTAAAACTTGAATCCTGTAATAACAGACAGCTCACCCCTGTTCACGTTGCAGATAAATGCAAAATTCCTACAGGCTTTACTGGGTTAAGTTCTCATTCAAGTTATTTATGCTTTTACTAATAAAGTTAAGATTAAAGACTACGGATTTCAAAACTTAGCAGCAGCGCTGCGAGGACACAAAAGGAGCCGTGCCCTGCACTTACCGACTTGCCGTGCAAGCTGGGCGCGCTCACAGTGTGCGTCATGTAGCCCATGGCAGGCATGGAGCGGCGATCCAGGTGAGTGGAGCTCTGCAAGAAGCCACAGCCACAACGTAAGGATTGTGTCCAGTGGCAGCTGTGCTGCACCTGAAGGCAAATTCAGTCTGCACCTCTGCAACAGGGTAACACTCACGGGCCAAGCCCAATCCTTTGATGATTAAAAACTTAGGAATGAGCAAATGCAAACTCAGCACCTGTGATGCTGGGCAGAGCAGCAGATTCTGGCAGGATGGGATGTGGGATGCTTTAGCAGAGCGCGCAATGTGGCTTCCAGCAAATAAAAAGAAAAATCGTGAAGTTGCCCCCCACCTAATGTCTCCCAGAAAAGGTTGGGTTGGACGATGCCCTCCAACAGCAGGCTTGTACTGCACACACTAACAACTGTGAATGCTCTCTTTCAGCCAGGGAACTCGAAGCTACTGACATGACTGACACCTTGTGGCAATGGCTTCCCTTAATACCACGGGGTTTTTTAACAATCATCCTTGATCTGCCCCTTTCTGCTTACAATACGAAAGCCCGCCTACTGCACACTCATTCTTTCATCTTTCTCTTAAAGCCAAACTCCTATGGCTTTCTTCAAAGCAGACTAAATGTCTCACAAGTTAATTTTATTCCTGTCTCTGAATTTCACTGAATGCCATTTTGTTTTGCCTCCTCCCCCCCACCTTTTTTAAGTGCAACTGGATGGAATTTAATAAGGCAGTACAGGGAGTGTGGAGTATCACAGATTTATACAGACATACACATTTAGAATGATGCTGTGTGCTTACATAGAAAAAAACATGAGCATTTTTCTCTGCAAATTCTCACAGAAGTTCCACAGAGAAGTTTTAATTATGAGGAACTGTGTTTCCCAATATTGGTAAAGCCAGGATGCCATAAAAAGAGCTTAAAATTTCTGCAGTTACATTGCACAGGAAAGGAAAAGACTGCTGTACATGCCTTCATAAGGGATGTAATGCTCCTTCAACTTACACATGGAGAAACCAATGTGTGGTAGAATATAATCAGGAGTGAAAAAAATATTACTTTCCAGTGCTGCACATCACTAGACTATTTCACCCTCTGACAGAATATTATAAATCTATAAATGCTGAAAGACACCCAACAGCTACACCACATATACACGAGGAAAAAAATCTAAACTGTGCATGAAGCTGCAGCCTAAAACCATGGTCCTAAACCCACACTGGGTATCTGAATTTACAAGTCTCTCTCTTTTCAAATACTTTCCCCATCAGAGTCCATGGCTGAGGTCAAAGAATTAAGTGAATACAGAGGCTTTCAATACCAATTATTCCAGATCTACCAAGACAAGTCAATCCTTCACTGATTCAACACGAATTTACCCAAATTCCTTAGGCAAGGAGTGCCATTTGGAGCACTGAGTAGGGAAACCTCTGTCACCTCTGGATAAGAGAGTACAAGAGTCCCTACAAAACAAACCCACACTGAAACTACAAAGGTTGAAGTTTCAGGCCAACACAATTTGATTTTGGTTAGCCCAATTATAAAGGCTCTGCAATGGACCTGAACTATTAAATGCATGAAAAATAATATATTTTACTATAATAATAATAATAATACGGAGTTTGCCATAACTAAAAACAGAATCAGCTGTAAGACTAACTACAATAGCAAAACATGTAGAGAAAGCAGGCATGGCAAACACAAAGCTACAAGCAAAAATAAATAATCAAGAAGATTTCATCCTGCTGAGTTTTATATTCTTGCCTACATACTCTCTGTATTAAAATACTACCATTTGTATACTTTATACATGTAAGCATATGCCTTCCAGTTTTTTATTTAAAGTATTCCAAAGCTATGTGACATGCCACCAGTTTTCCTTTCCTAACCAAGTAAAGTTAATAAATCCAAATGATCAGAACAGCAAGAGCTTGAGGAGAAAATTATTCATTGTACTAGCTTTTACAATTTACATGATCTTTCATACACAAGTAAGGATGCAATGAACCACGACCAAATAAGCTCTCCGTGTGTGGCACCACGCGTGCAATAGTCTGTAATCAGTTAAATGGATACAAACCTTTACAGCCCTATTCCGGATCTTCCTGGGGGATCCAGCAAAAGGAACATCCACGGTCTGTCTCTCATCAGATGGTTTAACTGTGAGCCTTTCGGCAGGAGTATGTGGTCTCCGTGGGAGAAAGCTTTTTGGGGGTCCAGGTGGAGGAATATCAGATGGAGAGGGGGGAACAGATATCGACCGTGGAACATCTAATGAACTTTTTGACTTAGCACGATCAATAAAGTCTGAAGAACCTACATAAAGAGGGGCCGTGGGGCTGCCATGTTTGAACTGCTGTCTCTGCTGCCACTCGTACAGCTGCCAAACAGTTCCATCCTTATTTGCTTTCCTTTCCTCCTGAGACATCTTCAAGTGGCTTACACGATCCTGTGCATATTTGTAGTCACTCGGCAAATTGCGGTTTGGTGGTGGTGAGCTCCCTGAAGGCTGCCTGGTATTCTTTGGCAAAGTGTGATAGTTTTCAGGAAAAGGAGGATTGGGACCCTGACGTGTAAGAGTCTGATCAGAAGTGAGGCTGTAAAAAAAAGGGAAGAAAAGGGTAAATTTTAGCATACATTGATGAGTGGGAGTGACCGATAAAAAAACACCTCTAAAGACATATATGTCTTGTAGCTCCTACGCATAACAGACATTTTAAAATAATTTACAGAAATATTAACAAAGCAATATTAGTGACATCTATCCTGCACACAAACACTGCACTGTATAAATACAGGATTTTAATTTAGTGTTTAACCTAGGGTGAACTACTAGAAACAAACTTAAGGGACAGCAGAATTATTTACTTAGACTAAAAAGAAAGTCAAGAACGTGAAGAAAGGAATTACTGTCATGTTTAACGAGTGAGTCTGTAAATTAAAATACTCCTTTTCACAGAAAGTGTGCTCACCACTAGGTGGTGCAGTTTACGAAAGCAAATGCATGTTCAATATAAATATCTTTAAAAGCAAGAAGAAATCTCACCAATCCCAGAATATCTCAGATAGTTTTTGTTCATGGGAATGAAGCAAAAAGAAAGAAAACGGTAAGAAACTGCTCCAAGTCCCCAGATCTGTATGAGTGACTTTCACTGCTATGTAATGCTACTGGTTCTACTGTTTTGAGCAACATGAGGCTTTTTACAACAAAGGTCATTGACAAATTAAAATATAAAAAGAGGCAATTACATCCTGGCTTTAGTACTGCACTCATAAAATACTTAAACTGTAGAAACTAGATATTTTAGTAGGTAGTGTTGAGACAGAACTGGCAAAAGTTTTGACTAAGTCTAGTTAGCTCCCTCTCCTGCTTTGAAGTCAAAATCTTTCTGTAGCCTCTTGCATAAGAGCCTGCCTAATTTCTGATTCTTCTGGGGGTTTTGTACTTGCAGTCATTTGCCCATTGATTCAGAACCTCCAAACAGAAAACCATTCTGCTAGGCTTGCTACAGAGCATCAACACAAAAAAACCAAAATTAAAAAAACCAACCCGGCACAAAACCACACAAATGAAGAAACTCCAAGCATGTTTTCATCACTTCACTCAATAAGTTCCACTCTCTGCATGAGAGGGAGACCTCATGGTTTGGAAAATGCAGGAACTCCACATGAAAGAAAGGGCAGGATGGAAAAGAACATCTTTGTTCAGCATCCAAGAATAACAGAAGCAGGGAGGAAAGAACTGCTACCAGTAACTGCTGCTCAGTAGTTGCCACCATCTCTTTTTACTTGCAGGATTTGGCACAGTTGGGCTGTCTTGAAATATGGATACTCTTAAGAGGATACATAATTCCTCATGCCAGCAAGCAGACTAACTGCCCTGTGCTGCCTGAAGGATTACAAATCCGTAAAAGCTCTGCTCTCTCATACCACAGAACCTTGATGTTACCTCAAATTTCACAGTGAAGGTTAAAGCAGGCAGGGAGTATGAACACAGACAACTCAAAGATCAGCATACAGTGGTTGTGCAACCTCTTTTAATTCTCTAATTCATTTCATCATGTGTACTTTGAATGTCCTGTACTTTGCTGCCAATTTTTTCCATATATATCATGTGGTAGAAAGTTGGTAGAAATGTCTTTTCTCTAGATAGCAATAAGAACTGAGAATGCTTGGAGTGGATAATGCTTCAAAAGGACATCTGAGGCACACATGAAGCTAAGACAGATTCCTTTGGTGATTTCTCTGTGGAAAAATAGGGAGAAGGGTCTTGACCACTCCTATACTCCAATCTAGTAGAGACCTCATGGAGGCATAAGCAAACTATTGAATGTTGCAAACCATCTGTGTGTAATTATTTTCTAACTGGACATGAAAAGATAGAGCACTGAGATCAGCTGGAACTGGTGGCACTCAGTGAAGTCACCAGGGCTGGCAGCGTTAGGAGCAAAACCAGCCTGAAAACAAAGACCACATGAGTTTTGTTGGGGGCAAGGGGAATCATGCCTTCCTTCTAGAAAAGGATGAATTTGAGAAGAACTAAAAACTGTCATTTCGAAAGCAGTACATGGAGTAGCTGATATGAACCAGTTTCATGCAATACTTCAGGCTGCTATAAAAAAAGAATAAAGTTGAATGTGCATAACAGTGCACAGGGAAAGTCACATTCAGAGCTGAACTTTGGAGGCAACTGCCTACATACAGGCACATTGTGTTTTCTCAGTATCTGAAGTAGGGAGAAACCTCAAGCTGAGATGACAGGCTCAGCTTGAGGCATCTAAACTGGTGGCATCTCTACCACACAAGGTTTGAGATGCTTAGAGATCATTTGCATCACATAAAAATAGGCACTGAGACAACACACCAATTTCTAGATAAAGACCAATGTCCCAAACGACCCAAATTAGTCCACAATGGACTCATTTCTCAGAGATTAAGTGCAAAAGTGAGCAAAAGCAGCTGTTCTTGAGAATCTCCCTCATTTGAAGGATGAGGTATGGACAATATAAAAAGGAAAGCAGATATTAAAGAGTAAATAAATGCCTGATGTCATGTTACATGACTATTCACCATGAAAATCATTCAGGGTCTGCAATGGGAAGCAACCACACAGAAGATATCATAGAAAAAGAAGATAGATGTTCTAAAGAAAACAAGTATTATTATTAGGAACACTGTGCCCATTCATGGGAATGCACAGAAGTGAACAAAGACAAGTAATGTTTCTTCCTGAAGCAAATCAGGAAGGAACAGAAAGTTCTGCATAACAAGAAAGGTTTTAACACTATTTGCAAGGAAGGAAATATCTCAATATGACTGCATCTGGGGAAATATTAAGGTTAATCAGATTTATATATTCAAAATGCAAACAAACTGCTAGAAATAGCAAAATCTTCATAATTATACATTGACGAAGTTCATGCAGGCACTGGAACCAGATCAAAACCTAACAAATTCTGAACAGCTGACATTTGATGGTCCTGACCTTGACCTTTAATTGCTTAAAACCAAAATCTCCTGAAAGCCTCCTTTCAAACCTTCTTCCGGTTCCTGAGATGTGTCTGAAAGGCTGGCACGGATCTTACCAAAGCAGGTATTCCCATCTGCTGAGAACAGAGTGGGATTAGATGGCTACGTTGGATGTCACTGGAGCGCAGCAGAGTTCACTAAGAGAGGTGGATCTCCAAAGTGACAGCTGACATTTACAACTCAGCAAACTGCTTTATTAAAAGGGGAAGTAAAACATCTTTGTTGAAAGATTTAAAGATCTATATAAAAGGTGCCATTCCTACAAGTAGTCATAGGAACAACTTCAGTATTTGTGTGCACCCTTTAGCTGAAAGAGCTCTTTCTTGTCATAACCAACTTGCTGGCAAGCACTGCATCTGTACACACCTGAGCCAGAAAACAAAGAAAACTGTACTCATTCTGTGTTCAAAAATTACCCAGCCTTCTGAATCCTCAGAGGTTCTCTATTTGTAACAGTTCAGCTGGAATAACAGTCAACATGGAGCACTAAAAAATTAAGTGGAACAGTCTTTCTACTACTACTTACTAAAATCAAAATGGAATGTCAATCAAATTATCATCTCTAGCTTAAATTTCTATACCATGCAATCAGGAAGCTATTTGACAACTAACATTTCACTTCTATCCATCATTTAGCTACACTGCAGCAACCTCAGAAGGCTGAGAGAAAGTGCCATTTAAAAGATGGATCTATTAATGTCTGGGAAGGTAACATGCAATTTATTCTGAATGCAGAGAACATAATGGCATTTGTCAGGAAAAGGCAAAGAAAACAAGGTCAACTGAACCAAAATAGACATTTTTAGAGATATGTATATGCAGAAATAGATCTACATCTAGATATAGATATACATGGATATACACATATATCTACCTTTATTTTCACTGAACACTTAGCAGCTCCAGCTGAAGTAGCTGGTTTTGTCTAGAACAAAGCCTGGCACCTGCAACAACACTATCTTAACACTGCACCTGATACACGCCCCTAAAGTTAATTTACTGGAAAGAGTAATTAGGAAGAAAACCATACTTATTTAGCTATCAGTCAAGCCTGCCACTGCCAGTACTTGTGATGTAAAAAGCATCAACATCAGCTCGTTAGTTCAATCGTTTTTCTGTATTATTTCAGGAAAATCTATGTGTGTAATAAGACCTAACTTACCAAGTACTTTTTTTAATAAACTCATATTCTTTTGGGAAGCGCTGATTGATATCGAAGCAAAAAAGATGGAAGTTAATTGACTCTAGCAGTCTAGAAGAATGCTAAATAATATCAAAAAGTAAGTAAGCTTCTGCAAGGGTAATTTCAAAGATAAAAGAGTAGAAGAATGGACTTCCACACAAAATCAGCAAGCCTTAAACTTCTTACTGTCTTCAAACTGCCAAATGTTAGCTTCAAAAACCATTTTAAAAACTCCCAAAATGTTTTCTCCCTCCTAAAAACCACATGCCAGTGTCTCTTGTTTGTTTATACTATAATTAGATTTGAGCAGATTTATAAAACACTAATTCAGTAGATTAAGCATATTTGAAAAATCCTCACAAGTAGCATCAAGCCCAACTGTTTTTCCTGCCGCTTGACACAAGGTGACATTCTGAACAGACGCACATATTCATCACTTCGTTTTTCCAACTGGTACTTAATCTGACTGCAGACTTTGAAAGCAAAACAATTACGAGATTTTCAAACTACAAGAGCATTCCAGTGTGCATTCCACCCATTGGTGCAATTTATATAGTTTATAGGGACTGAAAACGGAAAAGAGAATGCTGGAGACCATCCTAGGACCTCTTCATTAACTAAATGAATATATGGAGGCCTTTCAATATGTGAATACACACACTGTGACTCTGAGTGCAGTGATCTGATATAGAGGAGCAAAAGGATGCTTGGAACAGGAACAGAAGGGAGACGGAAAGTAATCAGCATTCTTTACTTTTTAAAGTGGAAAACAAACAATTATCTGTAATTTATATTGTGTAGTTACTCATGTATGAGAGATAACTGAGGGCTGCACTTCACTTTCTGGCTCTTCAAAATTTAAGCAAATTTTTAAGAAGTTTTAAGCATGCACAGTGATTAAAAGAAGGAAAATAAAATAGCATGCTAATCTCAGTTATTCTGTTTGCAATACTGTGACAACATTAAAGGGATTTGATTAGCCAATCCCATACTGACTTTCCCATGAGATAAATGCCTGGAAAATACCATTCTGCAGTGAAGGAAAAAGTAAGTTTTCTTACATATTGTCTCTGTAAAATATTGTTCTGATTTGCAGCAAAGGTATTACTAACACACATTTTCCTTTAATTTAAGAAAATGCCACTTGGCCATCTAGTTAAAGACTGGACTGTTACTAACCTTTTTGTATCTCCCTTCTGGACTTTCACCCAGTGCTCCACTTGAGCCATGTTACTTTTTCTCTGAAACTGCTTATCTGGATTTGTTCTGGGAACAAACCCTCTTTTATACGAGCCAGTACCATTCTGCTCCACTAGGCCAGCACTCATACTTAATGAGCTCGGAAGCGTTCCATTCTTCTCAGCCGGCTGAGGCTGAGCTACTTGGGACCACGATGCATTCGTTAAGTCTGGAAATAATGAATCAGCTTCTGTTAACGCATGCTTAGCCTTTCCCTTTTTGGTTTCCAGAGTTTCTTTTCTGTGCATGTAACGCTCCTCCTCCTCCTTTTCTCTTCTTATCTCTTCACGCTTATCGTATCCAAGCATTTCAGCTGATTTCTGATAACTTTCCTTTGTGTCTGTAATCTCTGCCTTCACACACTCTTTGCACGCATCCACATGATTGACTTGGGGTACAGCTTGCTGATCCACTTTTTCAGTTTCTCTGAAAAGAAAATACGTGTCAGTAATGAACACTGCTTAATGTGAAAAGTTGGTGTGGCCTTGATGCTCTTTTAGAAAGTATACCTACTAAAATCACTGTCTGCAGACTGTGATAAATTTGACATGCTAAGATAGATATGCTCAAAAAAAACTCAGTTGCCATCCCAGTTAGACAAAAGTTACCTTTAATGTGCTGTCAAGGAAGCAGAAATTATTTCTACACATCTGTAAAAATGACTGAAAATACTAGTATTGTATGAAAGAAGTGTTCAACGTAGCATTATGAACAAAAAAGCTGCAAATAAAAAAATCCTCCTATCCTAGGAAACACTGAAAGCCAAAAAAACAAAACTAAGCTGCCAACTGCTCATGGCAAAATATAAAAAAAGGTTTTCATATCTTTGCAGCTGCATCAGGGACTAGTCATTTCTGGCCAAGAGGACACAGCAATATCTACATTTGAGTCAGTACTATTGCCCAGGGAACTTCTATCGGGGAGCTATTAATGCAAAAATTGCTCCATGCTGCAGTGCACACTAGTTTACTAGTTTACTTATTTAACTTATTGCCTAAATAGTATCAGAAATCTTGATATTAAACTTTGAACACGCTATAAAATGTCTGAGGATTCTAAAAGTTTCATGTTGCTTTTGACACATAACATACTTCATCTGCAATTTTCTTCATCTCCTCATAACAATAAGCTTCTCAACAACATTCTTTTCTCTCACAATGTAATGGGTTACCACTGATCTCAGGGTAGCACCTCATCTCTGAAACTAAGTTCAGCTTCTCTAAAGCTTTATGGAAAGTAAACTCTGAGTAAGTGCCATGACAAAATTGTCTTCACTTCGGTCTAATTAGAAATGAATAGTCTACTTAGGAGGAAGGACACTGGATCAATACTTCTAATGTGCCAGACTTCCCCAATTTTTCTTTCAATTATTCCTGTCCTAATAAAGAAGACAAAGAAAAAAGAAACAGGTAGCAGCTTGTTTCTTGAAATTTAAATTAAATCTACCAAGTCTTAGCACAGTATTACACAGGAGGTAAAGCTCTGGAAGAGATGTTGATCCTTTGCTTATATTTGATTGGCCAAAAGAAAGCAGCAGTGTGGGATACTCTGAGAAACCGCACCATAACATTTCAAGGTTTCAATGTAAAGCAGGGCTGTCTCACAGAACAGTCTTCCTTCACATGGAGATGTAGGGAAAGAATCACTTTTCAAAGTCAAAACATCAAGAAGACCACATCAATTTAAAGAAAAGAAAAAAACTGGAAGCACATTTTGGCACAGCAGAATTTGTTCATAATCAGTTAATACCCGCATAAATTAGTTGATATCCATTAACTCTGTACACTTGTGATTTACCCATCTTTAGCATTCTTTTCTCCCTTAACAGTACTTCAATCCTAGTTCTAAACACTCATTTGAAACAACTCATTAAACTTCTGTTCTTTCTTTTACTTCTCTCTCCCAAAGGCTGTCAACTGGCTGTGGCTGTTGCTGGTGTATGAACTTGCCCACAGAAACTGGAACTTTTTACCTGAAATTCCCTAAAATATTATATGTAGAGAGGAATTAATCCAGGTCACTAGATGTGGGCACACAACTTGCATGCATACACAAATACTGAACGCCAGGTTTTCCTAACTAATATCAGTCAACTGTTTTGCGACAGAACGCAAACGAAAAATAATTATTTCTTTAAAACAGGAAGGAGTTTGATGCACACAGTTCACAAACAGCAGTGTCAGACATCACCACCACTGCGATTTATGTGAGATACGTTACATTTAAAGAAAAAAAAAAAAAAAAATTAGTGGAGCTTGCCTCTTCAGCGAGGAGCGCGTCTGCATGAGAGCAGCCTGGTTCATAGCCCGGATCCAGGCGTTCATGTCCTCCTGGGTGTCGGCGCTGAAGTAGTACGTCCGCATCCCCGTGTGCTCCGCCTGAGAGCCAATCACAGAGTTCTTGTTGTAAATATACGCCCGCATACCTGTGTGAACAGCCTGGAAGGAAAAAGGAGAAATAAAAAGTCAGGTAGCTCTTTCACTTCCCCCCCCCCCCGCCCCCCCCCCAGAAAAATTTACTTAAAAACAGCTCTCCAGATTCCTCGACTGTTTCTTGAATTTGGTGTAAATTATCACACTGCCACAATGGGCTATACGTGCAGCAGACTCAAAAGGCACTCCAATTTTTACTGAAATTCCTCTGCCTCTTTCTAGAACTATTAAGCTGAAAGTCCAGTGCTTCTGATTTTCACAGTAGGAAATTTCAGCTTTTCATTTTCTTTTAATTGATATATTTAATTTGCCATAAATACTGTACTAAACAAATTTAAGAAACCCCTATACTAAACAAATTGTAGAAATTCTCATTGAGACGTACATCAGCAAGTCAATTTTCCTGGCTCATTTAATAAAGAAATTTATTCAGACAAAACACAGACAAAAATCTTACAATTTAAGCAATTAAACTGCTTATTTAAGAATCGATTATAATGCATGTTAAGATCTTTTGGTTAAAGCGTGCACTTGAACACGTATTAGCTGCAAAGTCACAAGACTTACTGATAAAAGTTAGTCATACTGATGGAATTATCACAGCACATAAAATAGTGACAATTATCTCTGCACACCAAAATACTCCATGAAATTCCACTGCAAACTAGAGGTACTGGGAAATTCCTCTATAAATACATTCAATATTCAAATGGATTCAGTATGGAATGTTCTTTCTAACTCTAGGCTAATGGAATTTAATCAAATCTCATCCACATTTGTATTAGCAGTAGTATAAATATCACCAAATCATTTAAGTCCTGATGCACTTCAGATTAGTAGGGAGAGATTCATCTCCTCACTTTCCAAAAAAATTGAAGACAGTATACTCTGCTTGAAAGGTCTTGTAATGACATTAAAATGAAATTGTAATTTAAACCTGTTTTTATAAAACTAAGCCTGCTATCACACACAAAAACTAATGGCATTAAATACTGCTGACACGGGGTTTTTTAAAAAGGAAAAGAAAAATAATTACACCAAATTTTTTTATTTGGTTACATCTGTTTTTAAAGGGTAAATGTATTTTGCAAAGCCTGCCTAAATAATTGCTCTTTTTATATTGGTGAAATCCTCTCCCCCTCATTATTCTAAATCAAATTTAAAAAATGATTGTAGAGACAATCGCAGATGGCTTCAGAAACACAACAATAGTTTTGACAAAACCCAGGCTATTTAATCCAGTGCAGCCTTCCCTAAACATTATAACTTCAGTTGTTCACCCTGAAAATCCAAATTACCATAACCTTAGAGACTTGTATCAACAACTCCAAAGAGCAAAATATGTGCTTGCTATTACAGTGCTTTTAAATAAGTTCTGTGCAAAATTTACTCCCTTCCTATGGCAGGCTTTTCTGAATGTGTGAAACGTGGCCTCTCCCTTCTGCGCCTCAAGCACGGATGCCTGAGTTTGTTTTGAAAACTGGAGACTGAAGTAGAACAGCCAGCCAGGAAAAGGAGGAGGAGGAGAAGGAAGAGGAGGAAAGGGTTACATAAAGAAGTCAAGACTCTCTCCTGTTCAAAAGAGTCTCCACTTCCCAACAGTATTGGTGCAAAGGGAACGAACGCAAGGTGGTTTCTTCTCAATTCCCACCATTAACTGCCCACCTGACCACAGGAAAACAGGACTTACACACGTTAAACAATAGCTCTGATCAATCACATATTTAGGAATCAGAGGACTTTGTTCATGTTTGCCTGGTTGAGTTCTTTGGTTTTTCTTTGTTGTTATCAGGGGTTGTCTTTTTTTCTCCATTTTTAGAACACTAGAACGCTCAAAGTAAATATGATTTAGAAGCATTAATTCATTACAATTTACGGTTACCATCCAGTGTATGAAGAGAACAAAAACTGGCAGCTCCAGATATAAAGGAGAATGGTGGTTTTAATGTGAGACCACACATTATGTAGTGTGACTACAGAGTTCCTTCACGGAGCAGGCTGAGCCCACAGAAGGTGTTAAAATTCAGAAGTGAATTCATTCCTGCAGCAAAGCAGACTATGCATGTCCCACTGCAGATGACACAGTAGGACCTGACCATTCACTGGTTTTACACTTGCTTTAAAAAGCTCACAGTTTTGGGTAACTAACTGCAGAGACTGCATACCACGCCAAGAAATGGATTTAACAGCTGTATGCTGATCTGTATGCCCAGATCAACATAACCCACTTGTGGTTTAGGTTTTCCTTTCAACACAGCTGCAAGCACTGCCTAAGAGGCTGTAGGTGAAAACAGTATCAAAATGCAAACTGTGCTGCACCACTCTCCCTTGAGAGACCAAAGCTCTCACAGCCATAAACACTCCCAGCTTCAGAAGGGATAACGGAGATGGTGTGCGATAATCAACAAACACAATAGCCTGAAGTGTGCAATATATAACACTGGTTAAGGTAAAATTCAAATTTATTTCAGTTATTTATTAGTAGTGTGTTTTATACGCAAGAAAGCCACTTTGTGCCAATGTCCTGTAGCTGTCCCTGCTGGCAGACAGAAGCTAGCAGGCCTTCTGGGTTGGGATTTCTTTTTAAAGCCAAAGCTATTAGGATGGCTACAGCATACTAAAAAGCCTAAAACACAGCACATGCCCACATACACACAACAGGGAAAAAATAATATTGGTACCTATTCATGCATTCAGACGCCTTAATGTGGATAGATTGAGAAGAAAAGCAGTCTCTCTCCCATAGTGCACAGTAGGAGAAATGGACAGTAAACCCCAAGAGCATATCAACAGGACAAGACAAGGACAAAAAATTAAACAAGTTAAAATCATTAAAAGATTCACGTTTCAAAAAAAAAAAACCTTAACAAAAGACTGTACTAAAAGTAACTAATGCCTACAGCTGTTCACATCCACTTGTTCAAAATACCTAGGAGAGAAGAAGCCGCTGTTCATAGAACAAAGAGATGAGGAAGGGAACAGTCTTCTAATAACTATAATCTTTTAAGGTTAGTTCTGTCAATAAGCGATAATGTACAGAAACTTCCTCCTTCTCCTTAATTTTGATATTTATGAACCATTTCTGAGCAAAAACTGAATTAATACTCTGAGCCTTCACTACAAACTCAACAACAGCCCACTACGATCTAATTCATCTTTCACCCTTAAATAATACTGAGCTTTTTAAGGATTTCTATAAGCTTGAAGCCTTCCCTCTTGTAAATTTGAAAACAGCACCTCTCAAATTTGCAACGCTTGGCATTTCTTCACCTGACTCCCCAGACCCAGAGCAAAATGGGAGCCTAAGGAAGCAACACTGATTCAGAGAACATAATGGAACAAACTATGTCAATTTTTTTGTAGGAAAACCAGTGAGATCAAAGAAACAGGTAAGAGGTTTGCCCTGGTCTCAGCAGGTCTAAGCCATGAACAAATACTTCCATTTGTAAGACCAATTAAAAATAATCTTAATGTTTGAGGACGACAAGGCCTCTAAAGAGACTGTGATGACATGAACCTTCTTAAACTGATATTACTCCTGTTTAAACCTATTGTATTACTACAAAGTACAGTCAGTTCTCTGTTAATCACAGGAAGTATTTCCAGCTATATACACTAATGTTGTGCAAGCCTTTTCACATTAAAGTCTAAACACTGAACTTGTGCTCACTCATACTGGGACCAACAAAAAATTATTATTTTAAAATACAGCAACTAGATTAACTAAATATCTTTAGGATGTGAGCTGATGAACTAAATGTGCAGCAAGGATCACAAGTTCTAGGCTCACACACAGCTTAGTGACAGTGGCTTTCAGCTAGTCACAGCACTTTTCTTGGCACAAATACAGGAAGTGAAAAAATTGTCAAGTGTCAAAAATGGTATCAAAATAGATACTTAAAAGCACAGTTTCTAAACAAAAAAATTAAACTCACATACTGTTACGTTTCAAAGTAGGGGTTTGATGGCATTTCAAAAGCCTGTATGCAGTTCTGGAAGCCTATAATTGTTAAACACCCAAAGAGACACAAAAACTTAAGTTGGACCTCAAGAGGTGATGAAAGGAAAAGGATTTTGAGAACTCCTACAGTGCACATTTTAACAGTTTGCAGGGTTTAACACAGACCCCAGTGAGCGTGTATTTTACAAGCCTCCTTCTAACCAAATCATATGCAAAAAGCATCCATGTATTTGCTAAGCAAATTCCTCTAATTCTGCAAACAAAAGAGTTGAATTTTTTTGCAGTTTTACTGCTTCCCTAGCTTCCAAACTCATTGCCACTTCAAATGGGAGCCAACCCCTCCGTTGTAACAGAAGATTTACAACGATCTCAATAAAGAAAAAGCCAAATGTAAAAAGTGTCATGGCGCATTCTCCCACTCATTCAGATCTTACATGAAAAAAAAAGTCTTTATCTTTATTTTGGGCTTAATCTGCTCGTGTGTTCTATTTCTGGCAGTGCTACGCTGCGAGACAGAATGTCCGTCGGTGCTCTGGGTCTGGAGGTGCTCTGAAGAGATAAAGGTAATGGCTGCTGAGTGATGGAATGCCAGCACGGGTGTGCTCCTGCTGCGGGGTGCCCACAGCCAACTAAACACCACTGAATGTCAGCGTTGGACAGGGGCCGTACCACAGCAACCGTACAAAATCCTCCTACTGCCCTCGGAGCTGGGGCTAAATAACATCAAACTGCAGCATCCAGCCTGCAGTCAATCATCAAACACCTAAAGCAGAGTTAAAACTGGCCTGACAAACTGACATATGAAATGTTGATTTTTTTACAAAGATTTCTAGCATAAACTTTCTTTTGCTATCAACACCCTATTTCTATCTATATCAACCTTTTAGCAATGATCCTGTGTTGAAAGTCTCAGGTTACTGGCTCATAATATTTTCAGAAAAAGACTCAGATTAAATACCTGGTAGAGCTCATATAGATATGATACCCTAAAAGGACCAGGGGAAGTCTGCATTTGCTTCTGGAAAGGTTTAACCATGATCACACCATGCATTCTTCTCCCTTGGCCAGTGGTGACTCAAGAGCATGTGTGTAAAGACTTCTGAATAAAATAAAAAGCAGGGAAGCCTAGAAGAGTACACTGAGTTCCCCTCTTTCAGTATGTGCTTCCTCCTAGGGAAAGGCTCTAGAAAAGGAGGGCTTTATGAATTGCACTCTGAATACTGGAGGTGGAATGTTTTTCTTAAACAAAGATTTCTTTGTAGCTTTATCCTGATATCTCATGTTCAATGCATTTGAAAAAGTACAATAAACATTTCCACAAAGTGCACTGGGTCTTTTTTAAACACATTGCCCAAGTTAATATTTGTTCAATAAATTTTAAATCATTATCCACTTGAACACAGAACTGAAACTAAGAAAAGGCAGTCTTAATTTTAAAACACCTCAAAAACTCAAAATGCAAGGGAAAGTCAGATGTTCTTCATAATTTCAGCACAGAAAGTATTTAAATAGAGATTCTTTCCACATCTCCTAAGTATGCCTGATTGAAACGTGATCTGTAAATTACTTTTAAAGTACATAACTCATTTGCTTGATAGAAAAACAAGTTCTGCTCTGACTTTAAATCTGCCACAGGCATAGAAGTTTCTAAACTTTGCCTAAGTGCTGAAGTTTAGACAATCATTTGGAGTCGGGTTTTTGCACTATCAAGAAGCGTATGTTTTATTTCGTATCCGTGGGCTTTTATAAGGAAGACTAGAACTGTAAGTTATACAATTATATTTATTTTTAGAAAAAGAAAAAACACAAAACCACCCTCAAACTATATCAAACATGAGTACTTTTTCCTTTAAAAATCCATATCACTTAGGATGACTAAGATGTCATTTTCTAACTGTGAGAACTGATTCAATTATTTTCTTTTCAAAAAAAACCACAACAAAACCAAACAGACATCAGTCCATTACGAGATCAAGTACTCTATTATAAAGTAAATTAGATAGCTTTTCTTCCAATTTGTAAACAGTACTGGAACAACTTGTCAATACTAATTTCTGATTTTAGAAACAGGCTCTTTACTCACAGACACTTCATCAAGCTCTAAGGACACTTACAAAGTAACAGACATGAATGTCAATTCATAAGCAACAAAAAAAATGCTATGTCACATTTGAAGAGGCAGTCAATAAACCTGTCTGCTTTTAAAAACTAGTAACAAGTAAAATAGGAAAACAGACGATGTTCTTGTTTATAACAGCAGCTTTTCTAATGCAAATAGACTATGATTAGCTGATAGGCTTTGCAAATGTACCTTAAAAGAAAATTTGCGATTTATACGATCCTCAGGTCCAACGGGAGATATTACATAACTAGGCAATGGTATGCTCCCCAGAACAGACTCTTCTCTGCTGTCTGTGGAATAAAAATATAGAATTTAATTCCCTGCACTGTTCAGTGGGCTAACACCACAATCTCATTTATGGACACAGAGAAAACAGGCATTAAGTAGAAAGAACACTAGTTCAGACTGGATATAAGGAAAAGCATTTTCCCAAGGACAGAGCAGCAGGGGCACAGGCCAAGGAAGACGCTGTAACATCTCCATCCTTGGAGGTTTTCAAGGCCTGACTTGATTAATCCCTGAGCAACCTGGGCTGACTCCTTTCCTGACTCTGCTTTCACCAGGCAGTGGGATAGGACACTTCCTGAAGTCCTTTCTGACCCAAATTCACTTATGACTCAACAGCAATAATATGTGCAGAAAAATGTTTTATTTTTAAAGGAAAAAGATATTTTTTTAAGCAGTTTGGGTTTTTATCAAAGTTTTCTTTTTTTTCGGGGGGTGGGTAGTTAGATGTTGCTTTTTAAGTTCAGCCAGAAGAATACACGTCAAGAATAAAGCTTACTGTGCCAAATGAACTGTGACAGGCTGCACAACATGATGGACCTTCCATTTAGCACTGTACATCTAGGCTAATTGCTATAATTAGGAAACCTCTCTTACTGCTGGTTCCAAGTGATCAACAGCAGAAATGCAGCATCTAGAAATACGAATTCCAAGTCTTCTGATATTCTGTAATGCTTTCCAAAAATTGTAGCATATGAAGTATTCAAAACCTGAAAATAACCTTATGTAATACCTAGTTTGGTCTAAGATCACATCTAACCTTTTTTTTTGGTAGAATTACTGGATTCAGAAGTTCTTACTCTTAGTTTGTCCCTTGGATTAAAGCTGAACCAATGCCCTGACCTGGCCACAGCGCATTCTGAAAAAACTCAGACGTCCAAGTGCAAGCCAGTAGGTACCACAACACAGACCAGAGATGGCATAAATCTTATTTATTGCAGTCAGATGTTCTTCACCATAAACCGTGGCATATACCGAACATAAATTATGTGAAAAAACATCATACAGCATCCTTTGCTTCCCCTACTCTGGCCTGGAATTTGCCGTGCATTTAAGATGTCTGGCCAAGCAATTGTTTCACTGTTCATCTCAGAACAACTAACTTTATCTGTAGAGTTCAGCTAGTTCATGCATTCACCATGACTTGTACAGGTGCACTGTTCAGACTAACTCAAAACAGCTAATATCTACTCACCTTTGTAGTAAAACAAGCAATAATCAGCAAGCACAAACCATCGTCTCTTCCATAATCGCATTCCAGAGCTATCCTGAAACACAAGAAATGTGATTTTCATTTAAAGAAAGTTAACAGATACAATGCTGATCCAGTGAGTAGTTTACCAGAAGTTTATCTAAATATGATTGCTAATTGCCAAACAAATTGTTTATATCTTAGCAAAATATTATGTACTAAGAAAGGTAAGAGGCAAAACATCCAGCTATAAAATAATGAGGGCAGAATATTCAAACTGCTAATTTTCATAAAGTAATTAAACTCTCATCCCAAACAGCATTCAGATTAACCTTATACTCAACCAATGCTTATTTTATCTACACAGGTTTATCTGCAAGAAATATATATATATTCCTTGGAATATATTTCCTTTATAAGGAAACCAAGTGTGTTTCTGGATGGCACAAACTCCAGCAAAGATTGCCTGCAGACCAAAATGAAAATCACTACACATCTGTGCAGTATGACCTCACATTTCAGGCAATGATAGCCTATAATTCAATCACCATATGTTACCCATGCCTAAAATGTAATTTAATCAAATATTCCTTAGGAAATAAAACAGGAGGTATAATGTGCAAATTTTAATGAAGTATAATATAATATGCCTGTGGAGATATATACAGATATAGATATATATAACCTTGTCAAAATGAGTAATATTTGCATTGAAATTAATTTCTGAAGCTTTTAAAATTGCCAGACTACAATCTAAGCAAGTACAGCTTCTTCAGCTCGTGTAGGCTTTGATGAGACCAGCAGCATAAAAAGCACCTTCAGGCTTTAAGGGCTTACAAGCAGAGGTTAGGGGACAGAAGGCAATAGGATATACAACATTGCTCTAGCTATTTCCCTCCTCCTTTCCACAATCAAATTAAGTATGGAATGACTTTCTTCCCTTCCCGCTTTCATACTACAAGGCTGGCAACACATACTGTGTCTGAGTTCTGATTCTGCCCTGAAAACTAATGGACTTGGGTAGCGCATGTCAAGAGAGCTGAGAGCAGAACGCAGCAGAATTACATCCCTCCACCCAGGAAGAAGCAGACAGCTGTCAGCTGTTTCACTTTCCTGTGCATGTAAAATCATAACTGTGAGCCTCACATTTCAGCCTTCTCCTACCCATCCCTAAATCTAGCTGCTGGATCTCTGGTGATAATCTGGGAGCCACTGGCTGCCAAATTAGAAGCAGGGGAAGCATCCTCATACAACAAACAGCTTTATTTACTTATTACACTCAAGGACATGTTTCTGTCAGCTTAAGAGTTCAAGACATAGCAGCTGCAGAATTCTGTTCACTGGATAAAATTCTATAATCCAGTCTTTGCTGGCTACTGGTCTTGGTGACAGCAACATGTGGTGAATGGGTCCCCATTTCCCATAATTTTCTCCCTCCTACTTCTAGAGAACAAAAGGCATGTGGACTGGAATTAAGCCTTTGATCAGGGTAGAAGGGCATAAGCAAGCAGATAGAATAAGGCCTTCACAGCCAGCCTCAGGCTGAGTGTGTTCTGAGGGAGTCCAAGATCAGAATGGCAAGAAGCCAGCAGGATAAAACAGGGAAAATAATGAGATTTAGATAACAAAGTTATAGCCTCAACATTGAGCTGTGATGGTGATGTCCATTTACCAGTTTCCTTTTCTGAACCAAACCCATTCATAAACCTTGGTTTTCACACTTGCCGAGCATGAATTCCTCCTTATGGAAGTCTGTGGGAGAACCTAACACTGCCCTGTGTGTCACCAGCGCTCAAGCTTCTGCTTTCTCAGTTCCTTGGAAGGCACTTGCTCTTCCTTGATGATTGCATTGAGGGATATGAACACAAACAGGTGATCAACACACATACCTGTTTGTGCAGCCAGCCTCTTACTATCACAGGAACATTGGGATTCCTCCTGATCGCTTGTTCCCTCTTTCCAAAGCTATGAACTTTGTTTCCAGTCTTCACAACCTGTAAAGAAGTATACTGTAGCAGTGGTTTTCTAAACTGTACTGAGACTCATTTCATATTACAAATACTCTCACTGTAATAACTTATACTTCATTACACAGCAACAAAGTATTCATGGCATTTTCAAGGGCAAGTAAACAGGCAATGATATTTACAACAGAGCAAAGTCAATGTTCCACTTTCAGCAGGATGGTTTGCCAGCTCGTGCTGAACAGCAGCAGCACTGGTGTGTCAGGTCAGAAAGGCAGAACTGTGGAAATGTTAGTGTGCCTGGGCAGTATTTTTGAGAGCTGCATGCAAGTCTCTCTGTACGAACTGCATGAGTCTCTTACACACACAGGACTTGGAGCAGATGAATCCTACTCTTGCTCTTCTTTGTTTATGTTTTGGGGTTTTTTTCACTGGGTTTTTTTTGGTGGATTTTAATTTTTCTTTCCTCTTTAAATTCAAACAACACTGATAGCTTAATAAAATGCCTGGACTTTGGCCCTGCAAACAAAAGGAGAAGACAGTGACGCTGCCAGGGAAGAGACCTAGGCAGCAGTCAGGAAATCACAAGGACTAGGTAATGATTTGTGTCTTACTGAAACCTCAGTTTTGACTCACATGGGCAAAACTATTTCAAAAACAAATAAGCAAGGGACATCCACCTGTGAAAAAGCAAATATCACTGGATGAATAATTTGCCTGTTCTTTTCCAACCTCAGCCCAGTTTGGTCCTCCAATTGCTTTAGGACAAACTACCCTTACAGTTGCTGCCAACTTCTCCAAGAAAAGAGCTGTCCAAATTCTTTCCTACAGTGCCTCCCTTTTCGATCTCTGAGCTTGTCAGGGTACAGATGCTCTGTGTGCTGCAGACAAACAGCAGCTCTGGAAACAAGCACATTTACCACAAACAAGGGAAAACATCAGAAAAATATCTTGGCATACTGTTCCTGCCAGTCAGGCAACATCTGCACTAAAAGACAGCACATATAAGAGTAAATAATTCTAGCAATATTTGATAACTTCAAATAGATTCTGTTGATTTTGACGCCAAACTTTACCAATCTGCACTAAATTTCCTGTCTTAAAGAAGGGTTAAGTTTATAGCTATAATCAGTACCAAAAAAATGCACTTCCTGTTTGGTGCTATAGCATATAAAACAGCGAGGTACATTCAACACCTGTGAGAAGCTATCAAAGGGCAGGTTTTCCTAGGAGTGTCTCCGAGGTCTGTTCCCCAGGGAGCAGCACGTTGTGCTCAGCTCTGCTGAGGAGTCAGGTGAGCTGCACGTCACGGTCACTTCGGTGAAACACCCTGGCACTCAGGTGACAGGAAGAACACCAAGTATGGGCTTCTTCCCCAGCCGTGCCACCTCCCCAGACAGCTCAGCGAGAGCCTGCACCAGACCCACCAGCGTCCCGGGGCAGCACAGATGGTCACTGGAGCAGGCAGCTGTCCAGAGCTGGCACAAACCCAGCAGAGCAGGCTGTAAAACGGGTTTCTGAGGAGGTGCCCCCACCACCCAGCTGGCAGAAACCAGTTCACAGCAGAAGTCAGGTGAGGATGGTATCACCGAGATCTCCCAGCCCGTGTCTCTGCCAGACCCGTGCTAAGGCACGCAGCTAATGGGCTGCAGAGCACTGGCTTTGGGCAAACACAGCCACATATGGGCTTTTTTAAAGAAAAATGAGAGGTAAACAATTCAGTTCAGTTTTGAGAAATTGTTGCCAAATGTTAAGATGCAACAGCTACATTAAAATGGTGATGAAAAATAATGAGGCCCAAATTCATTAAAGCTCTGAGAGTCAAAAAATTTATTTTTATTTTGTTTTTATTTTATTTATAGCTTGCAGATGAACAGAAATCAATTTAGAAAATGTACAGAATTTAGTTTCCTAATCTTTCTCTCATGTAGATCTTTAAAAGGGTGGATGAACTCAGGAGTAGTTGAAGTGTAGCTGATCTAGCCTTACAGCAGCATTTAAATTTGATTTTCTTTAACCAGATCTTTTAATCAAGCACTTTCTCTGATCCTAATTTTTAAAAAATGCAGACCACAATGTAGAAAAATCATCCTTGAACTTGGTCAACCAAGACCAAACAATTTCTATAGCATAGAAACAAGAAAAGCTGTCCCAAGGCTGTGTATTCTGTATCAATTCAATACCCATAATGGAAACAAAATTATCATTTCATGGTGCTTTATATAATTAAAATTCTCATAATCTTCAGTATTGATCATCTCATTCTGCTCTGGAATAAAACCAAAGCATAACAGATACTGCCTGTCACACCTTGCTTCCACTGGGGCTAGCCTAAAAAGTTGGTTTAAAAGAAAAGGTGGTTTTTTACACTGTTTCTCTGTACTGCAGTAGTCTTTTCCTAACTTAAATTATTCTGATATCATTGTCATGGGTTGAAAAATGCAGATCAGCATAGGTGTCTGTACCACTGAAGACACAGAAGTCACTTTTGACTTCAGTACATTTGTTATGCTGACTTGCTTGTGAATGACTCCTAAGTTTTTGCAACAAAACCCAAAAATGTCAAGAGCCAGAATTTCAAATCCCTTTCCATCACTGCCTCATCGTCTTTCTTACAGCAGCTTGTAGCTGGGGAAGAAAGTTGCTAAGTTAATCACGTATTTTTTTCTTTCTTTTAAACACGACAAAGTATAGACAGATTTTATTTGGAACAGTTTTTTAAAATAGTAAACAGGAAGACTGTATTTTGGTCAAAATATGCAAATATACATGCATAATAAAACATGGAACTTTCAACCTAGAAAGAATTTAAAAAAACCTCAACCCACAAAAAACTACCTGTTTGTCATAAACTCTTTAACACAAAAAATCTCAAGTGTTTCACTTAGAAATGAATATATGAATAGCCTCAGTATCTCTAAGAAAATGATACAAAATCCTTATTTGTTCAGATAGAAAAAACTGAAGCCCTCCAAAAATCCTGCTCTTAATTTTGAGCATTCACCTACAGTGGCCGTGAATTAGACCCTGTGTTCCACTCCAGCTCCAGACAGCCCCAGAGCTGGCACGGCACACACCCGTCACCCACAGCTTGTGTCAGCTGCCAGACCCATTCTTTACTTGTACCCCTCACCAGTTTATCCTGAAATACCAGCAACTACCCAGTGTCATCAACAATTCAATTACTTCTGTTATGCAGAACCCATCCAAAACATGCTCTCAAAACACAGATAGTAAACGCTATCCTTTTGGTTTTGGCTTGGCCAAAGTCCTGTGTGGCACAGGAGAATTTACAAACTTCCATTCACACCATCAGGTATTTTAACAGGCTAAATTGCAAATGTACCTTAGTGTTGAACTGAAACAGATCCTTATTCCTCCATATCCTTAATTATTAATCAATGTAAGTGGCTTTTAATATGATCAATCATGTAATTGAATTGGCTACGAACAGAGAATAATTGCAGTTTATCAAAAAGCCCTTTTCCTTTTTATTCCCTCAGCGCCATACCCCTCAAATGTCAAAGAGTAGGATAGACTGCATTGGTCTAAAGTCTTTAGACGACTTACTCAGACAGTTCCTGCATCAAAATACTGGGCCCTACTTCAATGTGCACAGCTCTGTATAAAGAACCAGTTTGAATTTGGCCAGGATTCCTACACTGTGCATACACCATTCTGCAATGGCATTTGCAGGACAAAATTATGGAAGCATTTCATAAAAAAAATTAATAATTAGCCATGGCTAAGGAGAGACCTTTACCATGAACACGTCTCTGGCTTCATGGCTGTGCTTCACGCCTGCATCTGGGAACTCGCTCTTTGAAGGAATGATTATGGAATTCATGGAAGAAAACATTTACAAATGGATGAAATTACCTTAAAATCTACTCTCAACCTGCCAAAAGTCACCCTCAAAGCGGAGGACACAGGTTATTTATTTTACAGCCTTTGTTCTCATTGCTAGTTCACTTGAATTAATTTTTGTGTTAGGCTGTGAAGGAATTCAACAGATCTTCTGACTCTACAGAACAAGAAAAGTGATTTCAAGCCTTTTAACACGTGCAATGATCAAACAAAGCGTATGTAAGAAAGATGTTGGTTCATCTTAATTAAAACTCCAGTGTTTATTAAGGACCCACAGTAGGATGGATCTTATAAAAACAAACTTGGTGGAGAAGCAAAGTACTGGCAAACCCTCCGTGAGAGCTCTATTCCAAGTCTAAAGCTGCCATGTGTTAAAAAAAATGCCACACCTGGCAGACTGCCAGAAGCATGCGTGGCCACCCTCACACTGGACTGCAGATAGAATGAAAGAGAGACCAAAACCAGACCAACCAAAGTTTTGAGAGGTGATTCTGGATATTCTCTAAGCTGTGGTGAAAAAAGCATTACCCTCCCCTTTAGCTGTGTGGTTCTGACATGCCCAGTGAATTGGCCTGCAGCACGTGGGTGGCCTGGGAGCGAGTGGAACCCGGCCCCCATTTTTGATCTCTGATTAGATCAGTGGAAGCACGTGGCAAAGGGAAGCACCAGGAGCAGGTGTCAGAGGATGCACACTTTTTGGCAGAAATGTGACCCTGGCTAAGTCAAAGCCAATTGTGTCACTGGAGAATTCCCCAGCTCAAAGCACTGTATCAAGTCTCCAGTAAGTTTGCTGGTTTTAAGAGGGAAAAAAATGAACCTTCTGCCTCTAATGCAGGCTTTAAAAAATCAGAATAAGGAGGATAAATACAGTAGAAACAAATACCTAAATATGTTGGTAAGTTCAACTCTTCAAATATCAAAAAGAAGCGTTTCCACTAATTCAGGTAACCGACCAAGCTTATTGTTTTCAGTGATAACTTCATCTAGAACTTTAAAGATGAATGTATTCTTGAGATTTCACACATGACAATCTTTGTGTTGGTCCAATAACACTTAGGATTTAAAAATATAATTTTTAAAAGATGGGGTTTTAGCTTCTCATGAAATTGTTTGTATCTTCTCCAATATTCACCCAGGCACATCAAAACATTAGCAAAAGACTTTAAGTATTCCAACTGAACAAAATATCTTTGCACTCAATTCAGCAAAGTCCTTTCAACTCAGTTACATAAGAGGCTGCTCACTTTTGCATTAAAAAAAAAATCCTAAGAAGTTTAAGAACTGCAGTCAAAGTTAAGAAATTTATCTTATCTCTGCTAATTCTTTCAATATTGCTCTATTCCTTTTTATCCACCCACTACCATTCTCACTGTTCTGTAATTTACTGTAAGGTCAAAGAAGCATTAAAATGGATGGTGACAATTCAAGTACAGCACTTTATTATATTTTGTTCAATAATGGACACAGGCCCTTTGTCAATGACAAGAAATGGACTTTTCTATTATTAAACATCATGTGAGTGAACTTGGTGCCTGCACTGTTTGTGCACTGCAGTGATGGTAGAAAAGGATTTAATTGTTACTAAGAGGAGGAACAGCAGTAAGATTTCATGAACAAGTAAGAACTGCAAATTCCTGGTAGTCTGCAGCAGTTCTTGCCATATACACTGGATCACCAAAGCACTTGCTGAAATATTAACGCTACATTTATTTACTTCCATTTGTAAGACTCCCAAACTTCCCATGTCACAATAATCACTATGTTACAAATGACCATTCAATGCTACCATGTGGGTATACAGTGCTGTTAAAAGATTTGTGTCTGACTAGAAGATATTACCTCCCTTCTGAGGTCGTACTAGACTTCCGGGCTAAATCCACAGCCCTACTGAAATCAGCATTAAACGAGTACTGGATTTAAAAACGAGTGAAGTTCTGATCAACACGCTGAAAAAACAGCTTTTTCCTTTACCTTAGAGCCAGGTTTTGTATCAACAGCAGACGTAGTTACTGCAGTGGACGTTTCACTGACCATGCTTGAAGGCCTTTGGTTTATTTGTTGCTTGGACATAGATGAATTCTGTCTAGAAAACAAACAAAACCAGATAATCTAAAGCACATTGTTTCCAAAATTCAGCTTTTTATATTTAAGATTTGCAGTGTGCAAATGAATGATAACGTAGTCAAATATTTCCCATGCATCTGCAAGTTCCTTTGCACCACTCCTGCTATTTTGATTTCAGGTCTTGCTCAAGCAGTGACATCTGATGATTGGTATTTGTCCATGCATCAGGAGGGAGAAACCTGCCAAATTGTCTGCAAACCCAACAGAGAATCAAGATATCACAATGAGCACGATAAGAGAGAAGATAAGGCTTATGCAGTGAAACCAAATTGTGCCCAATTTAGAGACCTGGCCACAAACCTGTGAAAGAGCCAGTACTGGGGAGAAAAGGACAGGAATCAGCATTTGGCAATAACAGGCTTCTTATTTAAAATCTGAGTCTAGACGGCTGTTAGATCTTTCACTAACTTAATGCTATATCTTTGAATCTGCCCAAAATATGATTCATAGCACAATATGAATTATTAAAATACCTTTTAAGCAAAATGGTGCAATTCAAGGCAGATAATTGTTAGAAATGTGTAATTTCTGAGTCATCCTAAGATTCCAGAAATCCTGATAACTAGCTCAGATACCCATTTAAAGCATAAGTGAGGTCAATCCTACCAGAAGAACCTGTTCAACAAGTCAGAATTCAGTATAGCACCCAGATGAAGAATTGAGAGGATAAATGGAAGGGCAAAATAAAATCTCTGTGAAGAGAAGCTTCAGCAGCCAAGCTTGACACCAACATTGAATTAAATTAAAACCACAGGTGGCATTTTCAGAAATCATTAACAACATAATTTAGCAAATAACAAGTAGCAATACAGTCACATCAGAAAAGAAAACAAAACAAACAATTAACAACCCATGATTTTCCTTTTCCCATCAGTAAGTCACCAAAGCCATTTATTAGAAAAACCCAAAAACATGGCATACGAGCTATACCAAACATGGTTGCTGCTACCACTGAAATCCAGATCTAAACACAGCACATAATTGAATAATTCTGAGCAGTTAGAATAGAGAAGAGTCTGTGATTGTGGTAGCTCAACACAAGGTTTAAGAGAGCACAAAGTATTTGCCACCACTGCTATTCCTCAGTTACAATCCAAACAATTACCTGTCCAAAAGCTTGTATAGGTGGTTTGGTGTCAGGGAAAGCTCGTTTTTCCCAGTTGGGACCAGAATTTCAACGAAGCTTGCAAGTAAGTAACACAACTTAGGTCCCATTTTATTTATACTTTGCATAGCTGGCATAAACCCCTTCTTTCTAAATTTTATATATAACCTCAAGTCCAAGATACAAGAACAACCTACAGTAAGTCCCTAAAATTCCTGGCCATCCTTTAAAGCAAGAGAGCCTTAATGATGACAGTTTGAGTCCATTTGCCTCACCTCTTATGGACCAGGTACCCTACTTCAGTATTTAATCACCTTTTAATCCAGTCTCTGCAAAATGCAGATTAAGAAACTTCCCATACGTGACACTGCCTGACTAAGCTATTTCTGTTGACAAAAATTAAGAAGACAATTTAAGTTTTAACAAATTTGAATTAATTTTTCCAATAAAAAATTAGTAAGAAGGAGGAATAACCACAGAAGAATGGTCCTAATTTAACATTTCTGCTCTGATTTAGCAGATTTTCACTATTGCTCAAGATACTTGTTTCACAGCAGGTTAAACATACTGCACTTTCAAAAAAAAAAATTACAGAGGAAGGTAAGCTATATGTTTAACATGACCATCATCATCAGAAAATCATAATACAATACAGAACAATAAACATGCAATTTCTAAGCATTTATTATGTGATCATACAGTGATTTCTCTTCCACTTGCTACTGAAAGTGATCAGTGCCAAGAAACCAGGCTTCCCCTTTCCAGTAGTACCAAATTAATCATGAACTTCAAATTCATAAGCAGAAAAATGCTTTTTAAAAAACGTGAGGTTGTTGCCATGGTAGAATTCAAACAGCAAGCAAAAGAGACATTAAGCCCCTTGAAAGAGAAAATACATTATTATTCTCCTAAACAAGTCTTCGGCAGCAAACACTGGTGATGCAAACTTGCAGTACCTGAGATTTAGCAGAAAACACCAAACAATATAGCAAATTTATATCAGTATTTGTATATAGCATTTCAAGGATACAATAGATTTTTTGCATGAAATCAGAACATGAAACTTAGGTATTCAAGTCTCTTAACAGCTAATCAATATTCTCAGTGTTTTTAAAAGCAAATAAAAATAGGCAGAATATGCAGAATTACCTGAAACATCCTGGCATGTTAGTGGAATTAACACTGTCCTAATAGTATTCACAGATTCAACTTCAGAAATAAGTGGCTACAGCACTGACTCTGTGCATTCAGAAACCTGAGTTCAAAGTCACCATTACCAAAGATGTTTGATAATATCTGTTATCCAACACACCCCATTCTGCCTTCGTAGTGATGGTGTTTTACTATTTTCAGGCTGGTTTTCTTACTGCCTCCCCCAGGAGTGTGCATGCACACACAGAATTGTAGCGTGTCCATTTGGAGCTCCAGCACTGTGTAAATTTTTTTAAGTACTAGAAAATAACACTCTATATAGTATCTCCTGTCAAGCAACTCCCTGCTCTACTTAAATAGTGCTAGTATGTCTCCAGAAACCACATTTACCAGCTGAAAAAACTACATAGCCAACATCTGGGTTATTAAAAAAACCCCAACACTGAACAAGAACAATAAAAAAAAAATGACTACACCAGTAGCCCATATTGAAAATGCAATACTCACGAGAGATCATAAAGATCAGTTGACTTGGAAGATCCATAGCCATACCAGCAAGTTTAAAAGTTTATTTGTTGGAATCAAATATGATGCAATAACATTGTGTTGATGTAGTTTTAATACTAATAAATTTCCTAATCAGCAAGATAAAAAAAAAACCAACCTGTCCGAGTGTTTCTATACATGTAAACAAGGTAGATACTTATTTCGGGGTTGTTTGGGTCTCCTCTTTCCTCTCCACCTGATATTTTTGCTGCTATAGTAACCAAATGCAATAGATAAAATAAGATGGCTCTCTCCCCAGAGGTGATACACGGGTTTTATCAGGCGCACAAAAACAGGCAAGAAAGAGGACAGCACTCACTGGATTAAGCACACTGTACTTTTTCCCCCATATGTCTACATTTATGTTCAAGCCTTCTCTTTCTTAAACTACCATCTTCTCATTTGCAAACACATCACTATGACAAATACCATATAGCTCCTAATACACAACTACTAGTGTTTAGCATTAGTTATATGGCTGCATGTGCCTGCTTCTTCCTTTCTGTCCACAATTACGTAAAGAACTGTTATATAAACAAAGATATGAGAGAAGAAATCTAAACATTATATACAGCTACCCTAAGTAATTCCATCATAGATTCTTTTCAGAGAAATGCATGTGTAACAATGTAGTTAACTAAATACCTAACACCTGTCTGGCAGGCTTATCATTATTTCTCATTTTTCCATTTTTTTTTTAAGAAAGGTCCCTTCGTGGCTTAAGGGTTCATTAAAAACATGAAAGCAAAGCACAGAAATCAAGAGGTGGTTGTGAAATGGAGGCACTTCCCATACAGCAAGATGCTCAGATTATTTCAGTGTGAGCCTAAAAACTGTGAGGTGAACAAGTCAATAGAGAATAAAAATTGTTCCAGACGAAAACTGAAATGCCGGCAGAAACAGACAGGAAAATAATCTTCAGATACAAGCAACCATGTGATAAGATGCCAAACTGAATTCAGTGCCAACAACAGAAAAGTAATTCAAAGGAGGAAGAAATAAAAAACATCTCTGCAGCTTTTATCACTCAAAACAACATTGGCAAGGAAAGGTTCTTTTTAAATATCAGCACAATGAGTAGCAGCAGCCAAAGTATGTTAAGAATTATTAGTAAAGGAAAAGTACAATTAAATTATTGTAACAAACAATGAGCTCATAGGCTGAATCTTGCAGTCACCTATGATTAATCATTCCATCAGAAAAAAAGACAAACCTAAAAGTGACATGCAGAAAAGCTGGCTCTCAAGCAGAGCTAGTGAAAGGTAAAGAACACGTCCCACACACCAAGTGACCAACGCTGTTAAGCTTGGAAAAACAAGAGTACAAGGTAGGGATTTGATAGTGGTACCAGCTAAGAAAGTGTTAGGAAATAAGGAATTACTAATCACTATTTAAAAGAAAAAGGAAATCTAAATTAGAACACCTTTAGGAAGAAGGAATAGTATAAGGATCAAAAGATAATGTAATTCAAAAGTCACGGGTTCCAGTTACAACGGAGTTGAGAAAACTGGATTTAAGCTTGAAAAGCAAAATTGATGTGACATTGTTTAAAGGCCTTGGAAAGAGACTAGTGAAATACAGTGTCAGCCTTCTACTGAAAGTGTCCAGTTCTCATTTGATCAAGTGAATCAAGGGCATGTGGTTCACAACTGAGTCATAATCAAGCTAGGATTACATCACTCATTGGTGTAATTTTCCAAAACTTGTTTCCAAATCTGCTTGCCAGAACACTGCTTCCAGGATGAGGAATGGCTAGAGCAGTCCCCACATTCATCATTTCTACATGACTGTAAATTACTTTTCTGATGTAAAACGTGTCCTTTTAAATAGATATGTGTGTTGCAGCCTGAACAAGTTTGTGCTTACTTCTCCCCACTAGCTCCCAGTCAACATCTGGTGACAACTCCTTGGCCCTAATCTTAAATTAAAATCAACCAGCCAGTAATAAATCATGTCACAACAGCACTAAAAAACAAATCACCTTTTATGAAACCCTTAAGAGTGCTACTGCTTCAGATAGGGTTCTTCAGCTATAGGAAAAAGGAGTCTTGGTCAAAGAATCCCACAGTGGAAAGCTCCCACAGACCATGCCAATCCAGAAACTGCCTTTCTGACCCGAGTCCTTCTGGTGGAAGGCATTTCACCACATGATAGAGATCTACAACACTGATTCCCAACTGATACAACACAATCAACACCACCGATTCTAGGAAATCCCTGATGCCTGAGGGAAAAGAACTGAAAACACAGCTCCATTACAATTCCTAGGCCTTAGGACAGGGAGGTGCCAACAGCTCCTCTTATTTCACCATGGAGACATCCCTATGTCAGCAGCATAATCTGACAGGAACTCACACATGACCATGGTGAAGAGCCCCTGTGTAAACCACCACTGCTGCACAGAAGTGGTACAAAACTAAGGAAACCAGAGCATCCCACAGATTTGAAAAAGACATTTTAAAGCAATTTTAACTGACAGATTAAAAACATCTAATTTTAAAAACACAGGATGTTCTTCAGGCCAATAATAAAGCTTTGAGAAATATTCTTGCAAAAACTGTTTCTGGAGCAGTGACTACAAACATATACTCCTCTCTCTATCCCTCCAGCCATTCCCTCTTCTTTTAGATTTACAACCACAGCTCTCTACTAATTCTACTACAGTGTAAGGTTTTTCCTGGTTTTGGATACCATCTCAGTGCGAGTAACTGAAGTCTACATGTTCATCAGACTGCCCTCCAAATAAGCACTTCCCCTTCTCTTCCAAAAAAGTTTCTAACATTAAAGATCACTAAATCCACGTGTCACCACAGCAAGTACTTCTTTCCATTCTGTTTTTAATATTTTATCAGCTACCATTACTACAAAACCAAAAACAGCCTAGGCAAGTGTGACTAATCCAGGCAGGCCCTCCAAGAGGTTATCCAGTATTATTTTCCAGTACATATGTTTAAATTCATATTAAATCTGACTGAGCCTTTACAACAGCTAAATTAAAAACCAGCTAATGAACGGAAGTTGGAACACTGATGCTCAGTGGCTGCTGTCCATACTGTCTGTGAAGTCTGCTCCATTACAACATACCTGTTCTCCTCACTAAATGAGGTGGAGCAGCTTGTTTCGTACCTGTAAATGAGCAAACCCGGCTGAGCAGCAAAGCACCTGCGTGCCACGGGACAGCTCAGCAGCCATCCCACAGCCTTCACACCTAATTACAGGCCTCCCCCACAACCTCGGTATTTCATGTTAGTTTTCATCAGGCACCTTAACATAGGATTGGCCTTGGCTTTGCTTTGACTTGGGTGAGAGCAACTGTTTAGCTGCTGGGTTTTTTTAGGGGATTTGTTGCAATTTTTGGTTCTGGTTGGTTGGTTTGGCTTTTAAACTATTTGAGAAGCTCTTTTCTTCTCAGGGCTGTATCAGAACCTCTGAGCTCTACAGGCATGTTCTACTTCTTCTCCAAGTCACAGGAGAAGACATTGCTGGAAGAGGCTCAGATTCCCGGGAGTGTTGAACAGCCGTCCTCCAGGCCTCATTTTTCCTAGTGCTGTAACTGCTTTTGATAGCAGTCCTATCCTAATGTAAAGCAAATTAAACATCACAGAATTTGAAATGCAAAGAGCTCAGAATCGTGCAGGCAGCCACACAAACCCCACATCCAGGCCATCACAGCAGGATGCCCAGACTCTGCAACGCATGAGGGGATAGAGGCTGCCTGAACAGTGCTGGAAAACTGGGCTGGAAAAGGAAAAGCTGGGTGATGTCCCATTCTTCTCGCCCTTTGGTTTTAGAAGCCATGTAGAATTTTGTCCAAGGCTCTGGTTTCTGCCTAGGGAAGACACCCAGTCACTCCATTACAGAAGGAGCAATCCTGGCATGCAGCTGGGATGGCAGGAGGAGTTAAAGCCTACAGAGAAACAGTGCATGATCCAATCCAACACCAATCCAAAGGCGACCAAATTCACCAGTTTGAACATGTACATTTCCTTCTTTTGTGGTTTTTTTTTTTGTAACCAGATAATCAAGATCAAATACGCCAGAAACAAATATATTCAACACCATTTCTCTAGAATAAATAAAAACAGATGATCAATGCAGAACATCTTAAACGTAAGAAAACCAAGGAAATACAATGGAAACTAGTAATATTTTGTGTATTTCAATTTCAGTACAAACCTTCTGGTACACTCCAAAAGCACATTGCATTTATGTTCTGTTTATCTAGTATTTATATAAGACTAAAGCATTATTGTTTAAGTATATTTTGTGGGTTTTGGTTTTTTTATTTTTGGGTTTGTCTGGGTTTTTTTGAGGACTTGGTAAAGATTTTCCCCTCAAGTCCTAGCATGGAATCAAAAACATNTTGTGGGTTTTGGTTTTTTTATTTTTGGGTTTGTCTGGGTTTTTTTGAGGACTTGGTAAAGATTTTCCCCCTCAAGTCCTAGCATGGAATCAAAAACATACTATCACAATGAGAAGCAAAATTTTAACCATAAATCTCAATTAAATTTTTCTACAATATTGGAAGAACTGTCAATAAATTAAGGTACTAATCTACTGTAGGTAAATGTGTTACTGTTTTAGATCTCTTGACATGGGTATAAAACTACTTACTCTTCTCGCAAAATAAATTCAATATTTTCTGGAGAAACCTGTCCTGTCACAGGATGTCTAAATGACGTGGTCTGCTGATTATGGCTGAAATGAAAAAAAAAAAGAAAAAAGAAAAAAGAAAATTAATATTGCTATACTCAGTAAAATATGATCTCTAAAAGGCAGAACTATTTATATTGATGTTTTGCTGCTCTATTTCACAAATTAACATATTTCTGACGTACTTTTCAAGTCTGAAATGTTTTCAGCTCCTTCCTATGTTCTTGTTGACTTTGCCAATAGCACACTCTACCATTTAATTATTAAACAGGTTAATGTTTTAAAAGTAAACTAATTGCAATCTTTAGTTACTAAGATATACTTGAAATTATGATTATTTACATCTGGCTGTTACCAGATGATTTAGATATAACATAGAAATTACACAGCATAAATTTCTGATTTGTTTTTTGGTAAATTTCACAGAACAGAACCAGTAAAATAACTTGAATTTCTGCTGGACAACATTTTACACAATTTATATTATTTAACGAGGTCACAGAGAGAAATTATGTAGAAGCCATTTCTTGCACGTTTCTTTTTCCTCTAATATGGTATTTCTCCAGTGATTTTTCTTTACACCTGCATGCAGAGGACCACATATAACCTTAGCTGTGCAGCTGCACAGTCTATATAAAACAACATAATTTAGTATTTCATCAGAACTGAATTAAAATCAGGGTTTTATATAAACTTTCCCCTCGGAGTACTATCTAATGCTTTGCTACCCTCTGAGAAATATTGCTATTCATTAAAGATAAATATCTTACCTATCTGTGAACCAAGCGCTCATTTATTTAAGGGTCTAAATTTTTCTGGGTTTACTTAACAATTTTTAGGTAAACAACATCCAAAACCAGAACTCATGTTAAATGTAGCAAGATAGTAAGACACTGTGAGTATTCAGAAAATAAAAATAACAAGGCCATTTAAAGAATTGTACCTCAAAGAGGCAAAAGTGAAAACTTGATGCGTTTTCTCGTTTAAAGATCTGGAGCTTTCCCTTCTGTAAACCCTGTTTGGTTTCAAGCATGACAGATTTGACCCTGTTGTCCAGCATACCAGGACGTCCCCAGCACAGAGTAAGGCATAAAGAAATACTTTGAGGTTTCAGAGTAATGAAGTTCCTAAGAGATAACACTCTGCTGACTAAAGGACAGCTAAAAATCAAACAGCTCACGCAGTCAAAACGTTCTAATGTAAATAGCTCAGGACATGTCTTGATTTAAAAAAACAATCCAAAACCAAGCAAACCAAAACCAACCAACCAACAAAACCCTAACAACAACAAAAACCCCACAAATTGCTCACATTAAGGCCACAAACAGCAGCAGAGGATGTTGGATGTGTTATAAACTTTTCAGCCTTTTCCAACACACCTCAGGAGAGCAAGTCAGATAGAAGGAACCCATATAATGAACATTTCCAGTGATAAGCTGAAAGCTGTAACAACTTATGCAACACCAGAAGGCCTTTTCCAGCCTCGCCTATTGCAAAAATCCTCACCCTAGAGCCACTGGAAAATGTGAACAAGATAGGGGCTATCAATTACTCCTCTGCACCAGGGATGGCATTTGCTCCATAGACTGCTGAGAACTGACCTGTCCTACAGCTGTGGGTTAATAAAGTTTAATAAAGTTTCTAAATCTTCAGTTTTTCCATGAAATCGGAGATCCAGAGAAAGTATTTCCAGTAAGCACACAGTGCTAACGTCTACAAAGCAACCAGGATCTTTTTCCTTACAAAAAGACTGAGGAGTGTTGTTTTATAAAAAAGCATTTCTATGTGAGTTTAATTTTATGTCTACATCCGAAGAGCAGGATAGGAACTTGAGAGGTTTTCAAAGGAAATAATAAATAAATTATAACCCTAACAATTAAATTCCATGTTTGTCACACAGTCCAGTTTTAAGTTTCAGGCCTGAAGCAGTCTGTTTAACCTTAGATGCTTAGGTTAGGACTGCTACCAAAACAAGTGCAGATACCTTGCTAACTTAAAAAAAACAAAAGTACCTTGCCAGCTATATTCTCCAGGGGCAGAGGAACTGCCAGCAAGCTCTCATCTGCAGGCTCTCAGTCATTAATAACTCACTCTTCAATTAAGACTAAGAAAAAGGACTATATTCCAGAAGTGCTCTAGGGTTATTTAGGAAGGGAAGTTTCCCATTATACCATACTAGCACGTACACAAATGCTTTATTCTATCCCAGGAAATAAATTTACCAGAAGATGAATTAGTCCTTTTAGTTGCAAATAAAGAGAAAGTACATTACTAATAGACTAAATATTACTTACTAATAATAAAGATTTCAGCTGGAAAGTAAACACTTTTTAAAATATCTGAGCAGTGCATTTTGGGACAAGTTTTTCATGTCAAATACAACGAGCAGAGAAACAGAAGGATGGCTCTGTTACAGCACAAAATGCAGATGGTAATTTCACAGACAAGGAGAGGGCACACAAACCCAAAACTTCCCGCAAATCTGCAGCTTCAATACGAAGCACTTCACTGGGAAGAAAGAAATGAAACCCCTGCCACTAACAATTAGTTTTGCAGAACACAGTGGTTTATTTGAATTTGAAAAGTGAGAGTTTAAGTGTTTTGCCTCACAGGACTCATTAAGACTAAGCGATACTATTCAAAACAACCTATACAACAGATGGCTAATGCCTTGCAACAAGGAATTAGATAGCAGGGAGATTTTCGTTCACAATGAGAGCAGTCAAACATTGGAAGAGGTTGCCTAGCAAGGCTCTGGAATCTCCTTCCTTGGAAACATCCAAAATGTGGCCAGATAAGGCTCCAAGCAACCACATCAAACTTTATAAGCTGGTTCCAACTTTGAAGCTGGCCTGGCTGGATGTGATGGGATACAGAGCTTCCTTATAACATAAATTATTCTGTCCTGTCATTCTCTGCTACTCCCTCCATCCTTTCTCTGCAAATACAATTTAATTCCTATAATACCTTTGAAGCTTTCCCAGTATTTAAATGGATTTATACCAAGACTATTAGCAGTACCTTGTTTTTATTAGGACAAGAGAAATTGAACAGATTTTTAAATGATGATTTTTTGTTATTGTTTTCATTTCTTTTAAACATTTGCTTAACAGTGATATCTGTTTACACAACACTGATAACAATAATGTCACCAGTGAGAATGCTCTAAACTTACTGCAGTGCAGGTTTTCCTTCCTTTCCAAGGACAGACTAAGAAAAGACCTGGCACAGTTGTTCTCTGGGCACATCAGCTACCCAAGAAGTAGTTAATCACCTGTATTTCCTCCAAATGGCAACTACTGAATGTGTTCCTATTGTCCAGAAATCTACCGTGTACAACAGGCACAATAAATGTGCCTTCATAACAGGACATGATATGCTGCTCCACTCTCCAAGCCCCTTTTACTCTTTATTTTTTTCACTAGAGAAAGACGTAATAGCTTCAGTAAAACTGGGAAAGGCTTATGATGCTTCTCCGTGTGAATTCTGAATGCCTTGGAACTTGTATCAGTACAACACCACACATGTGAAATGCCAAGCTAAGTTTTCTAGCAACGCTACAAATTTTCTGTGTGATCAATTAGAGCATTTTTTTCCTAGCAACTGTCTTTTAATTTCAACAGTTCTGTATTATTCTGATTTTGTACAGATACTGGTAATCAGAGTCACCAAAACAAAGTAAGCAGAAAAACATGAAAAATCCACAAAAAAATTACATTCATTACCATCTACCACTACCAGCATTATTAAACTACAGTACAGACTGCTAGAAGTTATTCTGAATTCCAAAGTTACAGAACACCACTTTCCAAGGCTAGTAATATTAAAGACTTGGACTCTTCATAAAAGAACCACAGTTCAAAACCCATTTCTTTGTAATTAGATACCTCAATACAAATTCCATGATTTCACAGCATGTATATACAACTTTTACAAACACAAGAACTGAGTCACCCACTGTCTTAAGACAGCTGCAATCCAGGCTCTAGTCCTATAGTATAATAGACACAGACAGGCACTTCTGCTTGCATGGATCCTTCTGCAGAACTCATAATTAACATGACTTCGATTAATTTTGTATTGGAGTCAAAGCCAAGTCCTAATTATTAATTTTTGGACGTGACTGATGGTGATGACCTTCCATTTGAAGTCAAGGAAGTGTATAGATTGTCTCTCAAGTAATTTAAATGCACAGGCAGCTGAAACTTGTGTGTGAATCAACCATTGATGGAGTCTACATCACATTAAGGGAAAAACTATAAGTTGTGAGAAAAATTGGACAGATGTTGTCATTGGACAGATGTCCTATAAATTATTACAAGCCAGTTCTACAGCATTTATTTTCCAGGTAGGTGGACTCCTTTACACTTACCTGTAAGACTAGATAAGCATAAACACCTTTATGTTCAATATCCCAAATGGTGATGACAGTTACATGTGGGTACCCACCCACACTTCTGTGGGTGATTTTGGTGTGGGTGCAGCTGACAGAAGAATTCGTGCAGTGAAGAACTGTTCAGCGAGTGAGTTGTTACTCCAAACAGGAGAAAGTGCTTGTATCTAACCAGGCAAACAGCCAGGAATAGTTTGCTCTATTTCATAACATATTTCTGAAATACATCAATGGCTTCAAAATAGTTTCAGCACTGCCTTCTGAGTATTTTTTGGATATTAGCTTTAAGAATTGGTTAGAACAAGTACCAACAAATAGTCCAAGAAAAACAGTGCTCTCAAAGTTCTGCAAGCTGGAAGAAAAACGCAGTGTAATACAGATATAATTTGAAGGATTAGGAACAATACCAACTAATTGTATTACTCAAGCAAAAGTACCCACTACAAGCTGCACGTACACAAAACTCCATCTCTTCAAGACAAGGAACATGATCCACTGGTTTAAAATAGTAGTGTCTCATCAGAACCGCAGTAAGACCCTTGCCCCACTGTAATCAGTGTCCAGAAGACTTTCATAAGGTCACAATGTCACCCCCTCATACAGTTTAATTAGCGTCTTAACTTAGGAACTACTGCGTAAGGACCACAGATTAAAATTGATTCCCTCAAATCTTACACCCTACTCAGATGAGAATTCATAAGCGTTCAGTCGTTCAGTCCGAGTACAATTCTGTAACTATCTAGAGCTGCTGTGTCTGTGACTAGCAGCAATCAGCACAAGAGTCTGGGCTTATGAAGACAGATGAAAGAGGACAAGATGGCCTGGCATCAGATTTTATCATACTTCCACTTCTCCTGGTAAAAGCTTGCATACAAGAAGAGTTTGAAACAAACAGTAAACTGACAGTCATGCGCATGTAGAATTGTCCTTCGACCCAGTTCCCTAATTATGAGGTTAAACGGGAACTGCAAGTTTCCAAAGAAATGAAAAAAATTCTTTTTTCCTGTCTTAATGAACTACCAAAAATAATTCATACTATCCAGTAGCAGTATCCGCAAGGAAGATTTTGTTAATGAACGTGCTTTTAAAAACAGAGCTAATAAAACAATGGTAAGCTAATATGGAAAATGCCACGGAATCACTACAAGTATTTTCAGTCATTAAATGCACAGATAAGAGGATGAATACACTATCATCACAGCATCAACACAGATTTCCATGAGTAATACAGGCTGAAGTCATCTGCTGATTCACAAATCCTTTTGATGCGTATCATGTGAAACCATCAGGATTTTACTAACTCACAAAAAACAAAATGCATTCAGGGAACTGGAAATTAAGGGGGAAAAGCATGTATTCTTAAAGACAAAGAAATCATTTAAAAAGAGGAATTTGTTGCTATTTTGTTACTTCTTCAGTTTTGGAGAAGTTATAGTCCCTGCCTTCAAAATCAAAAATTAAATTAAAAACCTCTCTGATCTGAAACACAGATGCACAAACTAAACTAATACATTCATTCTCTAATTAAAAAGACAGTGGTGATATCATTAATATGATTAAAGCACCCTGGGTAAAAGCAGCCTACTCTTATGTTCCAATATCAACCACAATTTAAAGAGTTTAGTGAGGAAGCCGTCCAACAAGCAGTGCCACATAAAGGTACTATTTTGGAAAAAGTATTTAAGGGAAACTTTACACGAAAATATCACAGATCTCAAGTTTTAAGCCATAACAAAACTGGTTAAAATAAAATAGGTGTTCACATACATAGCGTCTAAATTTAGATTTAGAGGAGGCTGAAAACCCTCACTAGTGCTATTTGAACTTATTACACTTCGATGCAAAGACATCATATGTATCATAACAGACAACACGATCCATATTGTTCTAAATATGAAAGCAAATACAAGTTTTCCAGCACCCAGTTCTCATCTAAGCAGCAAACCATACAGTGTAGAAAATTTAAACAATTTAATACAACAGCTGTAAGAACAGAATAAAACAGATTTTGAAAACTTTTTCTGCTGCCACATAAGGCATATAACCTTTAAAACATTTCATCTTCATTGGCTTTTTAATGCCAAAGATAGATTTTAACCTAAGATAAATGCACTTCTGATTTATTATTTATTGAATTTAATGCATAATACAAAAGAAGTGATTATCAGAGGACAATACCGCAGGCAGACCTCGCTGTGTGCACCCTCAGACAGTGTGGAAACACACTGCCTTTTTCACCTCTCCGTAAAATGGAAATGCTTTACCTACCACCTACACCATGGGAAAGGTGTTTTAATCAAATACTGTCTCCTTACAAAAGCACGAGTGTCCAGGACGGAATGAAGCAATTATAGCTAATATCCATCAAGTTGTCCCAGGGCTACAGTCTAGAATACTGAATCCAATTTTGGACTTCCTCACACAGGAAAGGCATCAACAAACTGAAGTGAGTTCAGCAGAGGGACACTAAAATGGTCCTGAGCACCTGTTGTGAGGAGAGGCTGAGGGAACCAGCCTTACTACGGTTCAGGATGCCCTGCCAGGACTAACCAAGAAGGTTCTTCACTGTGGTACCTCATGGGAGCAGGCATAAAATGAAACAAGAAACCTTCAGATTGCTTGAAGGAGGAGTTTTTTCCCCTTGAGGATACAACTGTGTACAGTGAGGATGGCAAAGCATTAGAATGGGCAGTCCCCATCCTTGAAGGTTTTCAACACTAGAGTGGAGGAAGAACTGAGAAACCCGGTCTGACCCCACCACTGACTGTGCTCTGAGCTGCAGGTTGCACAGGAGACCTGAGGTCTCACCCAATCCAAGCTGACCAGCTATCATAAGGTTGGGTATATTTGCTATTTCCATCACAAAGGCAAAAAAAGGTTAAACAAAACCCAAAACAAACCAGCAAGTTTCACATAATAGATTTTGCTAAGAAGAAAATGTAAAAACCCCACATTACTTAGGAAAAAAATCTCATATGAGCATTAAAAGCTGGTTTCTTCCTTCAGTCTTTAATAATACCATTAATTAACTCCTTCAGCAACTAAATAAATCCAAAGTGCATTTACATTCTACTAATAAATATTCCATTAAAGTAGAGAATTTATGCAGGCTGGGTTCCTGTACTTTTTAGCTGCTAGGACACAACTTCCAACCAAAGTCTTTCCCATAGTTATGGTAATTCAAAACACCCATGGGTCTGTCTCAGTCCCTTTTGTAGCCCTACCCATGTCCTCCACAGCTTCTCAGTACTATTGAGGTACTGACCATAATCCTACAAACCTCATGCCCTTCAGACACCAGGCTAAAGAATAAACAAGGATATCAGCATTGTGTTTATCAAAATAACGTTTAGTATGAAGAAACCACAATTCCCACAGAGCACACCTATTCATGTGGGTTGGCTGATAATGTGTACTGGCATACATATTAATAAAATCTCCTTCTGTGGCAGCCTTGTGATTAATTCTGAAACACAAAAAAAGAAGAAAAAATTACAGCAGCAAAGTTATTTCCTTTTGTTTGTGTGATTCTTGACTGTTTTAAAGGAGTTCCTCCTTCCCCTATCTCACTCAATTCACTGTGTTGGATAAAATGTAATACATCTACTCCAAGGTTAGATGCATTTGTAAAATGTTTTTTCTTATCACTTTTTAAGCATTAAATGGACTACAGTACTCCTGAGAGGCACATAACATCAAGCTTTTGCTTGAGAGAAGATTAGCAATGCAAGATCATCTTGCCTAGAGCAGCAGGTGTAAATTAATGGAGCTTTTCAGGCTGACTCTTTGGAGCTGTGAATTACACACCTCGTTGTTACCTTCCTTTCCAAAGAAGCCCAGCACCTACAGCACTGAAATACCGACGTGTTCTAAAGCCATGACATCAGCATCTGCTCACAGAACGCTACTGCAAATCACACACAGAGCCGAGATGAGTATATTAGGGATTGCAACTGTCAAACAGATATGGAAGAATCTCTGTTTAGATTATGCATAGCTTGTAAAGTACACAGAAATATCTTTGTAATTCAACAAAAAGCTCTTGGGCGTTACAGAAAAAAAGGGGAGGATTTATAACTATATAAATATAAAAAGATAGAGCTACCTGAAGTTGACTATTTCAGTATAACTTGCCCAAAGAAATAATCCAGAGCCAACTTGTCCTTACAGAGATGTAGAAATACTTAGTGGCCTCGAGTCAGACAAGCACAGAAACTCCTCAGACATTTCCAAACAACCACAGAAATAGTGCTGTAGAGTTAAAGTATTTTCTTTGGCACCTACAGAATGGAAAATACGCTAAAATATACATAACACTACTAGACAACATTTATACAAAGAAGAAAAAACGCAATCATTAATACATTAACTATTTCAACACTGTACTAAATAATGCCAACCTTTAAAACATCTCTGGTTTAATTCTCATTATTTTACTCAATGCAGAAAGCCAAACAAACTTTTGAAATTTCAGTGTGTGTAATTCCAGGATGTTCTTTGCTAAACACAAACCAATTAACTTTTCTCCAGAAACACAACTATTTTCAGTCATCCAGTGTCACCACCCCAACTCCCAACTCCCCACTATGTAATCAAAGCATGTCAAGTCACAAAATAACCTATAGCAGTTGGTTAATAACAATTTACATTACTGGCATAAGTTATGCTGAGTTAAGTGTACTGGATGTCTAAGTATGTGAACCAAACAAATGAAGTTTAAGAAAACTCTTGTATAATCACATTCTGTGCTAAATTTCTTGAGTCAACATTGCACTGTCAGAGGGTGAACATTTGAGAATAAAATAACATTATAAAATACGACAAGAGTGGCACTGGAAACAACCCAGCCACAGAAGAAACATTTGCATTTTCTTAATGTCTCTAAGTAGACACACTAACAGTGCCCAAACAACCAGTTCAGAGAAAGTCCACAGTACACACAACCGATGACAATATGTAGCTCTAGTGGCTAAGGAAAATAGCATAAGAAATGTGTAAGAAAAACCCCACTTTCACTCTTCCTGTGCTTAAGCTAGCAAACAGTTTTAAAATGACCTTGTTGGTTTTCTATGAAGTGGTTCAGAGGTTTCATTTAGATTAGCAAACATCAGTATGCATTATTAGATAGGATGGAGTTGTCTGGGGACAGCATGAGGCTTCAAAATTGGTTCTGAATGACACTCTGCATGAAACCACATTATTCCACTGGAGAACATGAAAATCCCTTCCTTAAGCATGGAGACTGCTATTATTTTTTACAGTGGAAAGATGAAGCAACTACGACCTTTCACAATATGACTGGAAGTGAACAGCCACACAGGACGGCCAAAATGCCAACAGCCACCACAGATGAAATCAGGCTCCTTTGCTTCAGGGAGCAGAACTGCAGCACAACCCAGGCAAAAACCAGCCCCTAGCACATCACTATATATAGGGGAGCTATCAGCTGCATTCCTCCTGGGCCACTTGTGCAGCACGTTGTGGCCTCTTGGCCTGGTTCTTGTCCTGTAGCTCCACGGCCCTGCAGCCCCAGCAGAGCCCTCCCTTGTCACCGGAGCGAAGCCGGTGCAGAGAACACCTCCAAGGGCACAGCAGCACTGCTGCTGCTGCTGCTTTATCACCAGGGGATCCACAGCCTGCTCAGCTCCACCACACAGCTCCCATCACCGAGCATCTCAGAGACGTGCCCTCACGCCAGACCTCAGCCAGGGCTCCTGCAGCAACACCCACCTGTCACCTCGGCAGTACAAGGAGTTCTCCGCCACGTCCCCAGACTGTGAGGACGGTCCCGTGCGGGTTCGCTTCCTGACCTCACGGCATCCCCCCCGTCTGCCGCTGTCAAACAGCAGGTCCAGGGCAGAGCACAGGCACCTCTGGGACTGCACGTCTCTGCTGGGCTGGTTTCCCCCTGGCAGCCGAGGCACAGGCAAGGGCAGCGCTGGAGCAAGAGAAGCTGCCAGCGGGAGAGCTCTCACGTTGCTGACAAGGCCTGGGGTGAGAACGGGATTAGAGACTCAAAGAAATTCCAAAAACTTCTTCAGATCCTGCATTAAGCCCTTTCAATGCCAAGAAAGCCTCTGTCAAGCATGTGACTGAAACTTGGCAGCTATGGAGGTGAAGTAACTTCACATGAAATAATATTTGTTCTTTAGGTAATTATTTAACAGAACATACGATGATAGAACGCCTTCGAAAAATGTGGATCTTTTAACTTACAGAAAACTTTGTAATCTCTTGAAAATACAGATATTAAATAGTCCTTCGCCATTCAGGGAATTATTTTTTTTTTCCCTTTCAGATACAGCAAGAGCAAAAATAAAGTGCTTCAAAGCATATGACTGAATCAGACGAAGAGCTAGACTTAGAGCCAGACTAAGAGCTAGACATTCCTGGTAAATTCACAGCAACGTATAGTAAAAAGGGTTTTATTCAACGCTAATTTTTAAAATGCAAAAACTCCAAGTGCACCATGATGAGTATTACATGCATTAATATTTAATCAAGAGGATTACAAGCAGCACAATACATTTCCATGCTTTCAGTGCTTCCATTGTACTTTAATCTACTCATTATAGAAAATGTGCAATGTGTTTAAGAATACTTATATAAATGTAGAATCTAGCAACATAATTATTTGCGAAAGAAGATTCAGTTGTATCAGTGGGGGTTTTTTTGTGCGTGTGTTTTGGTTTTGTTTCACACACTCACTTTTTCTGGGACAATCTGATTACAGAAAGTCAAAACTTTCAAAGAGGAAAGACAGTAAGTAATTGGACATACCCCATACTATTCCATTTTGAAAACTTCCTATATTCTGCATATAAAATTTCAGATTAATTTCATTTTAATTTCTCCCCATCAGCTATTGGAACTACTGGAATTAATCAAGGTCACAAATCATTTCACAAGTCACAGTGACATGTGCTGCCACTGAAATGTAACTTAGTAGACTGCAATTGCAGAGTCTACTTTAAAACAAACAAGAAATTTCAAAGTAACACTGAATAAAGAAATCAGAGTGACTGATTTCTGCTGAATAAGTCTTCACTTACAAAGTGATTCTGCCTTGAAGTTACATTCATCCGTTTTCCATTATGATGTTGAAAAAATTTGAATTCATGGAGTGATGAATTTCAGTTATTTTGGATACTGGATTGGGACTTGGAAATGTGTCTTTACAGAGAAATTAAGTTCGCCCACGAGAAAAGTGAAAGAAGTGTTTTTCTGCATCATTAACAGATTTAAAAAGTTAATGGTTCTGGCACTACTGCATTGGGATTTGGGAGATCAGGATTCAGATTTTCGCTCTGAAGCAGATTTCCTGTACAGTCCTCCTATTTTTATGAAATCACCATTTTATTAACATTTAAGACCTTCAAAAGAGAGAAAAGGAGCCTACGGATTTAGACTCTTAACTTCATTTGCAGCTTTCAGGACGCTACTGCAGTACATACAAGCAAAAACATTCATTGTTTTTCAATAGTAGAAAGGACCACTTCAACCTTTCCAAAGAATTCCAGCAAAGCTGGGAAGCGAGAACAGGTTGGAATTCCTGAACCTAGGTAAACAAGACACGTTGCAGCCTTCCAGATTAATTGCTTACGGATTTACAGAAAATCTCTCCCACTGCCTAGAACTTTGTTCTTTAAAATATTTTCATCCAACATAAAATCATCTTTATTCTGAAAACAACATTTTGGCAGCATCAGTGCTCTTTTCACTTCAAGAACTAAATGTATGGATGTGGGAAGAAGGTGGTTACCTTTCTCCTCCTGTGCTCTTTCAGAGCTGTGAGGTAACACACTGTAAAACAGGATACGACTGTACAAGCATAATGAAGCCTAATGCATTGCAACACCCACAAAGCAAGTTCAGCAAAATTATTTGGCAAGATTAAATTGTCAGTGCACTTCTTCAAAACTGAACCAATCAATGCCACCTGAAAACTTGCATCTCTAAATGTCAGTCTCCAAAACCAAGCTCACTCCGAGATGAACTTTCCTATACTACTTAATCAAAATCTTTCTGCTCGGTTACTTTCTAGTCCCTCTAAACTTAATTCACCTAGGTCCAACTTATAAATAACTGCACTGAAACATCAAGTTCAGCCTAACGTGACCCAGAAAATACTTGCTTCTGTAGTATCACGTTGTCATTTTATTATTCTTTGAAAACCATCTAAGAATCCAAATCTAAGCCAGTGATGTTAATACAACAAATGAAATTCCAGAAGCAATGAGTGGCAACATTCATTCATCTCAAAGTACAACACTAGAAAGACACAGCCACATTGTAATGCAAATTACCACCAAAGCGAAAGGAGGGAAAAGGTCCTATTTCTGAATACAAAGACACAGTCTAGGAAAAATCTAAAAGAAATTAATTATTCTTAACTTGTATGCCACAGACTTTGTTTTCTACCCAGCATTCTGGGGTAGTCGTATTATATGCCATGACTTTAAGCCTAAATGAATTTAATTACTATCAGAGAGCTCAAATATCCTGCAAAGAGTATGTGCACATTCTACATCCCTTGGATGTGGAAAGGTTTGCAGAATAAGACCTTGTGTTCTAAAGACGCAAAGAAAGAGCAGCTTGAACTTTTTGGTACCTCAAAATGTTTGGTTCTAGATTCCTTACATACTTGTTTTCACTCTTAAATACTTCTATTGACATAAGTGGAAGCATGAGAACTACAAATTAGACACAAAAGTTATTTTGTTGATGCCTTAGAAAATTACAAGTGAGAGTTACAGTGGGAACAAAAAAACCCCACTAAAGTTCTGTTTGGAAATAGACAGTATTTGGAAATAGACGGAGTTTTGTTTTAAGTAAAAGGATCTAAAGAAAATAAACAATGTAACTGGCTGAAGTTCCAACAGGAATGTTTGTGACTAGTCAGCACACCCTGTAGGGACGGACAACAAAAGAAAGAAATCAGCCAGGTACTTCACTGTGAATTGTGAGACCACCTCCCTGCATCTTGTACTGAAAATTTGTTGGAAGAAAAAGAAAAAGAGAGCCTTGACAGCAGGACCGAGAGTCATGTTGTTTCCTAACAGTCTTCCCCACAAGTTTACCCAAGGAAGAAAAAGGACAGATGTACCTTTTTTATTAAGTGATCTTACCCTATCCATAAAATGACAAATACAAGGATGGTGGTCCAATTTTGAAGGTATTTTCTACTACAGCTAAGAGAAAATTGTTAAGAGAAAAGAAGTAATCCATATCCATGACGTTACACCAACTATTTTTGGAAGCAAGGAACCTTGATCTAATGCCAAGTGGCGTGCATCAAAGACACATGCAAGATGCCGCATTTCCAACTGCTTACCAAAGGAAGGATAAAAAAGTCATTAATAAGCCAAGCAACAAATACAAGGGAAAAACAACTTTTTCAAGGACTGTCCTGTAAGTTGCGTTAATAGTTTATATAACTTGACCTCCATTACATGCTTATAGAATTGGTATGTCTGTGTATTAGGTAGAATAGGTAAAGAGGTCGCTTAAGATACTACAAGTACGTATTAGTTCTATTGTTACCTTACATAACTGTTAAAAACTTAGCGTATTTTTCAGCTGGATCCTATTAAAACAGCATTTAGTTAAAGTAATGGGATGCATATCTAGGAACTAATGTCACTCCAGTGTAATTATCACAGAATCAGAATGGTTTACACCACAAGAGACCCTATATATCATTTAGTTCCAATCCCCCTGCCATGGGCAGGGACACCTCCCACTAGACCAGGTTGCTCAGAGCCCCATCCAACCTTTCTTGGACACTTCCAGGGATGAGGCATCCAAGACTTCTCTGGGCAGCCTGTTCCAGTGTCTCACCATCCTCACTGAACGGAAGTTCTGCCTAGTGTCTAATCTAAACCTGCCCTCTTTCAGTTTAAAGCCGCTGCCCCACATCCTATCACTGCATATTAAATCATCCGCATCTATAAACTCCCTCTAAGTACTCAAAAGCCACAATAAGGTCTCCCTGGAGCCCTTTCCAGGCTGAACAACTCCAACTCTCTCCGCCTTTCCTCATGCAGGAGGTGCTCCAGCCCTCTGATCATCTTCATCACCTCCCTCTGGACCCACTTGAGCTGTAGGAATTGTCTTAATCTCTCATTAAAGCTCAGAAACCAACTACTACCTACCACCACCACGAGTGGCTGGACTAGCAAAAAAATTACATGTCCTACACTAGGCACATGGAATTGCAACACACAAAGCTCCGGTCACAGGACTTTCCTTTAGGCAAACAAAATACCAGCAACCAAAGAAAGTCATATAAACACTGCAGGGATTTTCCTTGCTTCCTAATCCTCTAAAACTGAAATGTTCTCTTCTGTTCCTTCAACTCCCAACTGTTCCTGGGGCTGGAAGTAGTTCCAGTTCTTCACAGAATTATTCTGTCCTCTTCTTCACACAACTAATGTGTAACAATATTATAATCACATTATAAACATATAGGTTATATTAATGTATAATTATACAACTTTTACAACCAAGATCACTATATATTCATAAATTCACAAATCAAAACCAAAGTGTTAACTGACCTAGGAGATTCCAAATTAAGCAGACTTTTTAAAATGCAGAAAATTGAGAATGCAGAATGTGGGACATTAGCAGCAGCAGTTGTAGCTACAAATTAAATCTCAACGGTATCAATTAGCATTATCAGGAAATAATTAAAATGGGATTCTAAATTCAGTCTTCCAACACCACTTTGACTGCAACCTCCATAATACAATAGACTCTTGGAAAACTTCTCATTTTAAATCTTCTCAGGGCCTGCATTTACAGTATTATTTTGTAAATATGCTCCAGACACTCCTATCTCCACATATTGTAGCAACACTGTGCAGGGATTGCTTCAGGCTCTTCCACCCCCAACCTCTCTAAACTATTCACCCTCCAGCAGGATTTTCCCTATGCACTAGTTTTAGTCCAAACAGCCTGTCATAACACTGTGGTCACTACTGAAATCCTGAACTAGAAGCACAGACATCAGAGACACATTTTATCTTCCAAAAACCAGCTGAAGTTCAAGACACATCCATCTCAACCTTTCTCAAGAATATTTCCCACTATCTTTTTACACTCTTCATATCAGCATCTGCAACAAGCTGGCACCAAAACATATAGATAAAATGAGACTGTAAGCCCCTGAGTTACAAAATAACATTGCTCTGGCACACTCTCTTCCTTACTGTATTTTCTTCATCTCTGTCAGGAATACCATTTTACTTATTGAGATGTTTCCATTCACAATCATTTTCCTGTTACTGAAAAGTCAGAATGACCAAAGAGAGAAAACTGCGCTACAGCATCCCTGTATTTCCATTGTGGGGTTTCTAAGAACAGATTTTAACAGCTAGTACTTCTAAAAAGCATGAATAACACTTACTACATCAAAACCCATATAATTTACTTAAACATCCACAAAACCCTGAACAATAGAAGGTAAAAATTCCTGATCATAAATTAAGAATTACTACAAAGCAGGTAGCAAAGTACAGATTAAGGTAGAACTTGTAAAATGCCATTTTTTCTTGGCTTGTGCATGCTTTTGTCCATCTAATATTTTTGTAGTTAAAAGTCTAATCACGTTATTTTAACTGGCAAGAAGCAGAGTTCCTGCAGGGGATTAAGGAATGAAGTAGGAGTTATAGGCTGTTATTATTATTTTCCAATTTGAAATATGGTTATTTTGCACAAAAGGCAGAGATCACAGTTTGCTGACTGGATCACAAAACAGTTTTGCCTCATATTACCTATATTCATCACATTAAAAAAAACCTATTTTGAAATACTTCCATTTATTTTTCTTTAAATGACAAACTTCTGTGTGCATTCTTTTCTCGTATACCAGAACAGAATCAGCTACTGTATTTTCTGAACCAGTATTGTGTACATTATTTGAATGAAAATGCCTAGAAATGACTCATCACACTAAAAAGTCCCTTAATGGAAAGTAATTATAATGGGCCATATGACTATAGTACCAGAGGTATTTTTGCTAATAAGAAAATACAGCACACTACAGTTTAAAACACAAAGCAGTTTAAAACAAACAAACTAAATATTGTTTAGATAATTAGCCAGAAAGTGTATTATATTCATTAGGAAGGGAAAAAATTCTGCAGGGGCAGAAGCCACAATTTCCAAGGAACAGCAAGACTTTTACAATAGTGCAATAATAATACCCTTTGCATAGCTGAGACATATTAATGGTATCACCTGAAAGTCTAAATTACAGCTTTGGTAATATTTAAGTTACTTCATAGACAAAAAAAAAAAAAAATCCATACAAATGAAATCTGAAAAAACTGAGATGGCATTTACCTACTACAATGTAAAAACTGATTAAAGATATGCTTAGTTCAAACACTTCAATGGGACAACTCACATTTCTCAGTGTCTGCAGAATTAAGATCAATGCACTTCATAGACAACATCTCCTTCTGCCAGTCTGTAAAAGATTCTTACATGCCATTTTTGCAAAAAGACGTCTTAAAAATCATTACCCCCACAAAGAGTTAAAGCAGAGAGTGGCAATCTTGGAAAGTGTAAGTGTACTGAGAGAATATATAGAAAACAATGATACTTAAAGCTTGTATGCAGTAAAAAATACACTTCAGTGCTCTTAATGTAATGTATTTAACCTCATGTTTAAACAGTGCTTTTCATGTAAGAACATGTTCTGAATGACTGAGCTCATAAAGTTATGAATCAGAAGCAAACAGAAAAAACAGCTTTTATATCCTCAGTTCACTTATTTCTTAGCAAATGAAACCAAATCCTGTCAGGGTTTACCAAGCCCAGAATGACAGTTCAGATCTAAGATATTTCATCACCTCTGAGAAAAATTTGACCAATTTGCACAAATGCACGGTTCTGGAGAAGACACCATTGCGTAGTCTCAGTAGAGTTTTCCTCCACAAACACAGCAGTCCTTCAGCTCTTCAACTCTTCCCGTGGCAGTTTGCACAAAATAAGGCTTACAAGTTTTCCTGAACTACTGTGTGGCCCAAACCAAAAATTAAAATTATTCCCCCCACCCTCAAATATGTTCACAGGCAGATTTTCTTGTACTTTTTATAGATACATACGCAGAAAGAGATAGACGTGTAAGATATGTACATGCATGAACATACATGCATACTTGAGGTTTTCACTTTGAGGCTCTAGACATCTCTGAAGTTACACAGATTTCTTGAAGATTAAAGTCCTTAAAATGCACAAAGTTCATCTTTTACATATCTAGTAGCAGCATGTAGATTTTGATTATGATGTCCTCCATGTAATAAAGGTATCAAAGGTGTCAAATTGCACCAGTTAAAATCCAAGAGAAACCCTCAATTCAGCTGATTATCAGAAGAAAGTTGATACATCAATAAGGTACTGCAAATTAATTCATGTTTACCAACAGTAAGAAGAACATGAACTCAGGTGAATGCATAATAATGACCTTCAGGAATTAAAATATTCCCCCTTAGAACAGCTCTCAGAGCTTAAAGAAAGATCTTACATTTGAAGAAAACCAGGTAGGTGGTAACAAGGGTTCATGTGACTGGATTATTGTTGGATACGGAGTTTTGAGACAAACACACACTTCAGTGCAGTACTACCTAATGAAATCACAATTTACAAATACAACTGTACCTTGCAAATCTCACTTCCCTCATAATTTTTTAAATCATGGAATTTACAGGGGTAAAAGCACTGTGGAGACTGTAAAATCAAGAATGCAGAACTTCCTTTGCTGACTGTATAATGTCCACCACACGTTTTGAAAACCCAGTAAAGAAATCCTATTTTGTCCTGAAATCCTTTCTGAAATATTGCAAATGTTCATAATGGAGCTCTCAGTAGCAATTACACACTTTCAACTTGTCACTCAACTGTCACCATGACAACAACAAAAACCTTCTCATGCCTAGAGAAGACAATAGGAATTTAATTACTGAGATTCATTCTGCTGACAGTTTGAGTGAAACTAAATTCTACTCTCTAAAAAAAAATTTAGATACCAATTTAAAATTGCAATAATAGTATGATTTTTTTTTTCCCCTTGAACATCCTGCTCTTTGTATTTATTTCCTCACGTTCAGATTCACACTTGCTATTTATCAAATACTTTGGTGAATATGATTTTTAGGATGGCTGGCAGAATATTTTACATGTCAATGCAGACTAAGTCTTGTAATTCACCTCAGCAGGAAATCTCAAGTGTTTATCAGGGACTGATTGTCCAAGCTAATATCCCCACAGATTGGTTGGTTACCTGCAAAGGAGTGGAGGCAAAGCTGAGGGCAAGACATCTCATGTCTTTTCTAGTCTTGGGGGGGGGGAAGACAATTATAAATGCAGCTGTGGGCTTTTTAAAATATAATGGGTTATATACTGTTTTAAAAAATTAATTAAAAGCCATCATGTTTTGAATCCTGCAGATTCTTAAACATAAGTCCCTACCTTGACAGGGCTATTCATTGCTCACAGCATGAATAAACAGTTCTGGGGATTCGAAAATATTTTCAGTTCCCTGCTAAAAATACACAAGGGGATAAAAAGCAAAACATTTTGTGTTAATTCTTCTCCATGCTACCGCAAAGTACAAACTACAGCAGTTATTTATATAACCACATAGCCATGTTTTTCTCCAACAAGTTGGCAAACGGATATACCTTGATAATCTCTTAATTTGCTGTTATTTGTAGCTGTTCCTGTACTATAGCCTATCATCAGACAATAATACTTCAAGTACATTCTGAACATCAATCAAGTAGCAAAGGACAAGAAGTGGAGTTGACTGTTCTCAGAACATACACATTTTTCTGCCAAAAGAGTGTCCTTGTGTGAAGAGTTAGTGTTGGATTACTGAAGATCAGGTTAGATCACGTGAAAACAAAGAAAAAACTTGGCTTCGTGGCCTATATCCACCATGACATGTCCTATCAGGAAACATAAAAAAAAAGAAACTCCTATGATGCAAGAATATACAAATTAAGATAAAAATGCCAAATGATGGAAAAATTTGTATATATATATTTATACATGTTTCAGAGAACATGAACCAATTGGGAATGTAGATGGATTTCCCAGAAAAGAAAAACCACCTTCTCTTTTGATGTTAAGGACATTTGTTCACACCACAAGGGAAAACAAACCAAACTGGACCCCTAAGCATTAAGTTTTGATTACGCAAACAAATTCATCCAGATTCAGAGTCACAGAAGCAATCAGGCTGGAAAAGACCTCTAAGAGCATCGAGTCCAGCCTATGAGCCCCACCACGTCAACCAGACGATGGCACTGAGTGCCACGTCCAGTCTTTCCTTAAACACCTTCCAGGGATGGTGACTCCACCACCTCCCTGGGCAGCCCATTCCAATGCTCAATCACTCGTTCTGTGAAGAAATTCCTCTCCTGATATCCAGCCTAAAACTCCCCCGGCACAGCTCAAGACTGCATCCTCTCATCTTGTCACTGGTTACCTGGGAAGAGAGACTGACCCCCACCAGGCTACGCCCTCCTTTCAGGCAGTTACAGTGATAAGGTACTCCCTGAGCCTCCTTTTCTCCAGGCTAAACTCCCCCAACGTGACTAACTGCAATATGTAGAACAAAACAAAGCAACAAAAGAAAAGCACAAAGGAACAAAGCAAATATTCTGATACTACAGCATCTCCTCATGAACTACGGATTCAACCCAGACTAGAAGTCCTTCCAGCGAAAGATTTCCAAAACAAATTTTCAAAAGGACACTTGGAAAGCATCAATTCTGACAAGTTTCAGGTTCAATGGGGAGAACAAAAACACGTTCCATAAAGTGAGAAAGAGTAACTTTTTATGGATCAGAAAGATCTTGACGTGACTGAGAAGGCAGTGTTACATGGAGAACCATGATTTCGCTACTGATCTCTTGAAAGTAAATGAGATCGCAGGAAACTTGAAATTTTGGGAGGATGCATAAAATTGAGTATTTGAGGAATTCATGTCTCAACCAAACAGTTTCACTAATACCACAAATAGTACCGACAGTGCTGCACTGAAGCCAAGTACTTCACAAATATTGCAGAAGCCTCCAAACTGTCTAGAAATAAATTTTTCGCAGGAAGTGATTTCAACCACGAAGACATTAAAAGAACACAGATGGCAAGAAAGGAACAGTACATGTTAAAAAGTACATGGCTGTTAGATATAGTACATAAAAAATTTCCCATCTTAGTATTTAACTGCCTGTGTAGCTCACTGGTTTGGTTTATTATTTTTTCTAAGTCAAGGGCATCATCTTTATTGTCATCCAGAACTCATTAAGACACTCAATGAAGTAGCAAAGGACAAAAAGCAGAGTTGACTATTCTTAGAAAACACATACATATTTTTCTACCAAAAAGAAGTGTCCTTCTATGAAGAGTTAGTGTTGAATTGCTTATTACTCCAAGGGCAAGGAGTGGTAGGGAGACAAAGCCCTTTATTTCTGCATTTTGTTCCACACCATGATCAAGCAAGAGCGATGATTGCCTTTCTAAAATGCACCATTTAACAACAACAGGCTTATTCACACAACCTAGCAAGTTTTACAGGCAGAACATTCTAAATCAGCACCAAAAAAAATTCTGGCATGTATACTGATTAGAAAAATCAACTAAATAAAAATCTGTAGCATTAATAACCTGTATTTACTTTGTTTAGGCCGTCATACTACAGAAGTAAAAGATTAAAACCAGTAGAGGCTTTATCACCAACACTGATTTCAATCAAATTTCCTACAGGAACCAAACAGATCAGGGAGACTCCTGCAATTATTTACATCAATAACTTGAATCCAGACTGGGTTGATAAAGACAGTAAACCGGTAACATATAGTGCTTGAATAGAGGTTTTTATGAAATATTAAGGTATTCCATCCTTATCACAAAAGCCTCAATTGACAGCAATTGCCAGTATCAACTGAAAAATCTAAGCCTTTTTTAAGAAGTGTCAGACTCAGCTATTTGTCTTACAGCTGATCACTCATAGCTGTGCTTATTAGGAAGAAACAAAGAGCTGTGCAAGTTATTTGTGCTACCATATATCTAATCTGCTAAGATGCAGTGGATTTCAACTATTTTCAGCTTCAACTATGGGTAAGATTTCCTAGTGCAGCAAAGAAAAAAAAAATATCAGAATTCAAGATGAACAATCCACAGCATGACAGTTTTAGAGTAGTACCTTTAGAAATAACCGTTAAAACAATAATGAAAATAACAAGTTTTATACACATACACAAACTCATTGTACTTTCCTTTTCACAGTAAAATTTGATCCTATGTTAAAGCTTAACCAGTATCACAAGTGAGAAAGGAGTGATCTCAGCTCCTTGGAAATTTACTACAGCCTTAACTGAAGACAAAGCATCCCTGAAAGTCAAATCTAAAATAAAGGAATCAACTTTCATCCTGCCAACTACCTAATTATTACCTTAAATCACTCCAAACATTTTCCTGGCTATCTTTAGCACTCTGACTTGCACCTCCATCATATCCCATCCACATAATACATAAAAGGGATAAGAAGAACAATTCTGTTACTGCAGTCTTTGGCTTTCCTCTGTGCTGGGAAACAGACTTCATCTATTAGCAATAACTAATTACATTTGTGCTCTACAACACTTTTATGTTGGATTCCTTATATTTTAAAATTTATTGATAAAATTATGAAGTGATGGAAGCCAGTATCAACTACCAACATGAACTCATAATATTAAACTAAAACAAGAAGAGCCAATAAGCCAATTCCAATTTTCTTTGTTGAATTATAAAGCCCTCATACTTGGCAATTTCTCAAATACTGTGAATGCTTCAGTTTGTTCTATGCACAGAAGCATTTAACTTCTGTTGTATCAGAATGAACAGCACTAGTTTTACTAGTAGAAAGGAGAAGTGACTCAGAATCACCAGCTTCCAGACACCAATAGTATTAATCATATTAATCAAGCTACTGGAATTATTTCAATCATTAGCTCATTTTCCTGAAGGATCTTAAAGAACTTCCAAAATCTCAAACACAAACATCAGGGTACATGTTATAAAAGGCAAGTAACATTTTAGGAGCGAAGTATGAACATTAGATTCTTAAGGGTACGGAATTTCAGCATGTGGTATAAATGTAGGGAAAGCAAGTTCCAAAACTATACCCACCTCTTCCAAAGTAGGAAATAGGAAAAAATGCACATTTTACATTCTGCTGTATACTTAGAAATTTTAATATTTAGAGAATAAGTTCTTCCTTTGTTTACACGACAAAACTGTTTGCCTCAAAACCGTACTAAGAGATACCAGCTGTCACTTCTCATGTAAGCGTCCTTTTGGCTCTACATTCACAATCAATCAGAGTTAAAAATCTTTTGCTCCTCTCTAATCAAACAATAAAAGAAATCCTCGAGGAATTAATCTGGAGATACTCTTTCAAGAGCTTTCCTAGTGATTACTTAGTGACCATACATCCATCAGATTAGAGTCCCATGTAATTTCATGGAAGCACCAAAACGCAGTGATCCAAACAGGCAGCAAACAGACGGCACATTCTCTGAAACACACTGCAGGACACTGGTACTTTGCAAAACACAGGTGTGTTGTATGTGACAAAAGTAAGGCTAAATTATTAACATTTTCATTTAAAAACAAAAATACACACCCATCAAAACAAACAGAATAAATCAAAGAAGGGCAGAAGAAGACCAAGTTGGATGGGAAGCAGGATGGTAGAGATAGTCAGGACACAGGGAAACAATCTTCATCTCTTCTTCAAGCACCACTTGTGTTACTGCTGCTGCTCTCACTACTTAAGCAGCATTCTTCCAGAACAGCACAAGAGGAGACCTGCTTAGGCAACCACCAAATTGCCAATCACATCTCACCACGGTAATAGGACTATGGGTTTTTTGTGAAAATGTTAATTGATGTCCATGCAGCAGCTTTGCAGTTGTCTGATATGAATAGTGAGAAGTCATCTCTGTCCTATGGGTATCTCCTACTTCTGCTTTCTGTCCTGTCTTTACCACTAAAGAAAACTTCCTCTGCTTCTGAGTGAGAATTCTCCACAGAACCCAGCAATGTGTGCAAATGAGCAAGCCCTACCATGCCAACTTCAACTCCAGAATATATCAGGAGCTGAAAGAAAGCCACAGACGCCATTTGGAAACAAATGGTGATGTTTTGAGCTCAAAAAGATGGCCTTAGTTCTGAGTACCATGGAGGTTGGCACAGCTCTGACTTTGGGCTTTAAAGATAAATACTGTCACAGGTAAGGAAGCTGAGGGTAGCACAGCAACCTAGTCCAAGCAGCTCTTACATTCAAACCAGTTTCTGCAGATTCTCATGGGACAATTCATGCCATATGAGTTTATCAGTTTGGTCTAGATCAGTTCTTCCTTTTACTGTCCAGAAAGGGTATCTTTCTTTGAAAGAACCAATTCAACCATCTAAACTGCACTTCTAAACTTGAATCACAATTGCTTGCACAATGCAAAGTGCCTCCGGCTGGGCTCCAGTCAAGGCTGCCAGTATTTCATCAGAGTTCTGTGAAGCAAACACACATGCATGGCTTTGATCCGAGACACATGTCCCAACACTTACAGATCTCCACTTCCAAATCAGTGCACTTAACCATGATCAGCAGATTAACAATGATCACTCTACCAAAAAAGTTCTGGCTAGTACTCAAGCAGGGCTTAATATGCTATATGTGATGCAAGGAGAAGCTGAATAAACTGTCAAGACAAACGTGCAGCATGAGGATATTCACAACTGGAAAAACAACCAAGGAATAGGCAATAGTTTAAAAATAACACAGCAGAGAATAGATTCATGTATTGGGACACAACTACTTAACAGAACTAATTAGGCACCCAGCACTGCTTCAAAGAAGTTCAGCCCAAACTCTTATTGCAGTTCCTGACCCATCCAGTACTCAAGTAAAGAATAAATGCTGCCACTGACTCTGCATCTATAATGCTTTCAACTTCTAAAACTTCAGAGTCATAATACAAAAAACAGAGATTATGGGAGTATGTTTGTGAACTTTTACAAACCACACTTTATTCAAGTTTAAACTGAAACCAGAAAGAGTATAGAATATTTTAGAATACTATTTTAATAGACATTAATGCTGATTAAGTACACAGGAAGTTTCTTTCAAATCACTGCAGTAACTAAACTATGCAAACTTAGAAAGTACAAACATTCAATGCCTTGATTGTTAGGAAAGTTTAGGTTTTAAAACATGTAAAATTATGACATTTAAGCAACTGAGGTTTTCAGAACAGCTTGTACTTAAAAATAAGGGCCTTATCTTCAGGAGCTTTTAGCATCTGAAATACAGCAAACCATGACCCAGCAGGGTGAGAGTGGGCAGAAAAGAATACAGAGAGAAAGCACAATGGAGTGAAATCAAGACCCATGGTGCAAAGCAATAGAAAAGTTTACATTACCAAATCCACTGCACATTTGCCTAATGTTTTCAGCACATTCAGGCCCAGCAGACAGCAGCAATAAATCCATAAAAGAAAAACACTTCTGCCAGGGAACATAAAAGACTCTTAGTAGGCATTAATAGATCCATGCCGCTTTTCTTTAATTGTAACAATTCTGAATTCTGAACTGAGATTTTAGTATAACAAGTTGACACAGGCCACATACTAAATATTCTGCATTTTATCCATCTATGGTAACACAGTGCAGGGAGAAAACAAACCCGCCTTTAAGGTTTCCACATGAATAGCCAAAATCGGAATGAAAAACGGATTGTATCTTTCCCCATCCAAAAGCTATACCAACACTTCCTACTGCTCTTCAGAGATACAGAACAGCTCAGAAAAGCTGGAGTTAAAACACCAGAAGTACCTGGTGTACACACATAAAAATCATTCTAAGTAAAATTCAGTTGATTTGCAATACAAATACATTTTGCTAATCAATACACACATGCTGACTTTTTACTAGTGGGAACAATTCACAGCAGAGAAACTCTGGTGAACAACGTTTCTGGATCTGTGAAATCACCTCAAACCTCACCCTCTCCAACAGAACACAAAGGCACAATTAAAAGACTCCACAATTATGGGTAATGCTCTAAGTTTGTCTTTTACTTCCCTTCAGGCAACCTATTTTGTTTTTTAAGAGCAATGGAAAAGACCAAACGGCTGTAGGAAAATGAAGGGAAACACTCTAGCTTTTACCTGAAAGGGGACAGGAAGAGGGAATAGAAAACAGTAAAAGCCAGAGGAAGCTGGGACAGACCACACAATTACATTTTTCAGAGCAGTAATAAATGCATAACCGACAGTTACAAATTCTATAAACCAGGATGTATTTCAAATCCAGAAACCTTACCTGGTAAACAGCACACAAGCATAAAGCAAGTAATTTTTATTACATCCACTTCTGAATAGACTTAAGCAGAGGGAGTAACCTGGTAAAAAACCAGAGTGGGGACAGAGCTAATGACATGTCTTAAAGCAAGAAAGACAAGCTTGAACTTGATGCAGTTTAACAGGAGAGCCAAGAAACGGATTTTTCGAACGGATGATGTAGTTAAAGCAGTAGGTAAAATGTGGATTACTTAGATGGGAATAGGGAAGAGGAGGGGAAGTGCTACAGAGCTCCAAGAATGTTGCAGCAGCCCTGCAGAGAGACAAGGCCTCTTAACAGGAGGCTCTGCAAAGCCAAAGGGAAAATGGGCAGGTCTTCAACAGTCTAATTGGGAAAGGGGCAGCAAAGTGCAGGCAGAGCTGAAATTTGAAGAGTGAAAGAACAGAGCAGAGATGCTGTCCCACCGCAGGAGAAGGCAGTAGCCACAGGGCAGAAAGAACTAATGCCAGTAATGTCACAGCAAGCAAAGCTTAATGGTACAACACCCAACACTTTCCAAGGAAAGAGAATAACATGCAACAATGTCTGAAAATGACACAGGTCTTAATTTCTGACAAAGTGCTCTACGGGATCAGATTTGTCACTTGGGGCAAGTCATAGCCCAGACAGATGTACCAGGGAAGCAGCATCCTCATGTAGCGCCCTGGCACCCTCCCCACATGAGCTCATAATCTCAGCCATTACAGTCCTCTCCACTGTAATTGTCTGCTTCAGCAGATGATTATTCCTCACCCAAAGCCATGAGTGAATGAAACCTCTTGCAGGAGCTGAAAACCTGATGTAAATTTTGAAAAGGCAAGTACCATCAGCATTATCTGCATTGCAGTCATCTCAGCAGCACAGAGGCATTTACACATCAACAGGACCAACCGTCTGCTTAAATAAGTGTCTTATTTGAGATGGCTCTCCTCACTCAGCATGTGAGAAAAAAGTAGTCTGGTTTTCTGCAAAAAGTCTAAAAATGGAATATATAAGCATCCATTTACTAAGTGCTCAAATTTATGCTCCTTTTCTGCAGGAAGATGTCCTTCAAATGAATTGCAGGACTCATGAAACTGGATTAGCAATGTCATAAATCACACACCTGCCAAAATAACAGCATAAAAAGTGAGACTAAATATAACCTACATCTGATTTGAATAGATACAATCTATATTTAACAATTTGTTATAACTCAAATATTAGCAGACACTTATTCAAATATCAACATAAATCAGAGCATTAGTTTTAATTTTCCTACAGTTAATTGTTTTTAAAACAACTTTTAAGCTTTTGCAATGCCCTCATTTATGATTTAATAAGTTTTGAATTTGCATAAAGAAGAAGCTTGCAAATTTATGCTTCACAAATATTCTGCCAGTGCTTCAACTTTTTTCCTCCAAACCAAATTGTAACAAATTCCTAGCTTACACTTCTCAAATTACCAATTAAATGCTTCGCAAACCAGGACCATTTCTAGGACCATCCTTTAAACTGCAGGATTTAATAAAAGCCAAAGTTTCCTTCATGTATACTGGAAAGATCAATATTTCTCTATAGGCTGAATTTCCAAGACTCAAACTTAGTTTCCATACTTATCTTCAAACCCACCATATTAAGAGCATAAACTCACAGTGCTACAGGGTGATTTTGTGACCTATGTTTTACTGCATAACCTGGACTCTCTCCAAGTAAATCTCAGAAAACCTCCAGACACATCCCTGTAAGGATTTTAAAAAAGGACCCAAGAGGTGTCCAAGCACCTTCACCTCCAAGAGAATCAGAGTGTAAATCTTGGGAAGCACACTTCTAAGCGAAGATCTGTGATAATTCATTAACTTAATGCTGTAAGTAGATTAGTCAACTGCTAAGGCAGAAATGGTAAAAGAAAGAAGGATGAAACAGAATTCAGAACCACCATCATTCACAAAGTCAGCGTACATTTATACCAACACGGACAAAGTTGTGTTTCAGAACACACTAATTCCCCTAAAACAACAGAAATAATGCATAATGTTCCAAAAATAAAGAACAAACCACCACTTCATGCTGAAGTCCTCAGAATAATGAGAGTACAAAATATTTTACATCTGAATCTCTAGTTACACTAGACTTTTGCCTTTCTTCATAATGAATAATGCTGTTAGAAAACAGCAGTTAAGAGAAAAGCCACGCAGAACTCACCGTAACTGGTTCTGCCACCCAAATATCAATGTCATTAGAAGAACTACAATTACATTTCTCTGAATAAGAGCCTGAAATACCAGAAAGCACAAAGTAAACAAGAAGAAATATTCAAAGTTTCAGTCAGAATTAATTAGAAAATTAAGTAGTCCACATCAGAGCTACTGCTTTGCACCATATGCAGTTTATACTTTTGCCTCCTTTTAAGGACACTTAATAGATACCATTATCATAATGCTCACATTTTTCCTCAGAGTTTCCTCTTTACTGACAGAACGGTTTATAATGAATTGTTGCAATCAGCCACCCATTCACCTGATTACACCTTTGCAGCAAGCGTAACCCGAGCCACACTCGGAATGCGAGCAGAGACCTGAGGAGCCCCGAGTGACACGGATGCCTAAAGAAGGCAATACCCAGCGGAACCGAGCAGAGGTGCAACAAGCACTGCACCGCTGCCAACAGTTCCGCAAGAGCTCAGTCTAACCCAGGACAGCATCAGCACACACAGCCCCACAGCTGGTCCTGCAGGTCCCCAGGGAGCCACGTGCGGGATCGTGTCCATCTCCCGGTCACTCACACGCCGTGGCTTTTCATGCCCAATTCAAATGGGGCAAAACTGGGGAGAGAAAAAAAAAAAAAAAAAAAAGGAAAAAAAGGGGACTAAACAGAGTGAGGAAAAAAGCAGGGCTGGCAGGAGAGCAAGAGGTAAGAGATCAGGAACAGCAAAGAGATCTGCCATATCAGAGGCATTTTGTAAGAGATGCGTTCCTACCAGCTCCACTTTTCCAAGGAAGCAACCGAGGAAAGTCGTGCAGCACCACGAGGAACCACAACACCGGCCCACACCTCAATCAACATCTCTCACCACTTCATGCTTCTGTCTTCTGGACAAAAGTTAGAGATGATGGACCTTGCAACCTGCCTCATCTTTAACACTTTTCCTATCATTTTGTCTCTTCTCAAAGAGCACATGGTACTTAAGATTTATTCCCTGCACGCTAAACTTTTTTCAAGTCCAGTCTTGCTTAATGAGTTACTTTTTATTATGGGAAGCTTTTTTATGCGTTGTTTGTTCTGTCAAGCCCAAATAACTGCTGACATTCTAATCATGAGGTCCCTTAGAAGAAAAAGAAAGGTCTTTCGGTTAAAAGCAATCTTTTCATTTGCCTATAAAGCAATTATATATATACACATCATGTTTAAATCATTTTAATGTAAGAATAGCCTACCCACATTTTAAATATTGCTGAGGATAAAATACATAAAACTGTCCTCTTCAGATTTTAATCATTCCCTCTCTTACTTAAATCTGAATTTAACATATTCCTACAGCACCAGCTTTCTTTGCTAGTTCTTCCCAAGCCCTGAAGAAGGAACTGTCCTTCTAAAAACCAGAGATCAATCTCCCTCTCCTAACATGAAAGCTACATTTTGTTGTAGCCATATATAAAAATCAAATTCTATGGGGAAAGAGCTTCTAAGGCCAGCTTGAATTTAGCATGCCATGTTCTTGCATATATTTTGTCCATTTAGTCAAAAGCTCTGCCCTCCTCTTTCTCCTCCTCTTCTCCCTACGGAGGAAAGGCAATAGCTCTGAAGCAACAAAGAACATAAAATACAGGAAGATTTGCTCAACTGATTTAGTTATTCCAAGAAAAATGCAACTGTAAATCCCTGTCATACACATGCCTACTGCTGAATATTCAGAACAGCAGTATTAAATAGCTACCCAGGACTTTCCCTAATACTAACAAACAAGCAAATATTGTAATATATTTTTTGTTCTTCTTGATTACAATTTGCCTGGGCACATTATTTCTCAAAAGGTTTTAATTTAGGTAAACTTGTCAAATTATGCTACAAAGAAAACTTAGTAAATTTGTTTCTTTAAAAACAGTTGGTGTCTTTTAACACTGCTCAACATGGAAGTGATCAAGATTTATTCCTCTGTCTAAAATACAGCAGCTTTTTTTTTTTTTAATTTAAGAAATGGATTCTAATAAAAGGCAACATTTGAAGTAGGCAGTGGCTCCCTCTTTAAAAGAAAAGCAGTGGCTTAATGCTGCAAAATCTCTTCACTTTCCACACATAAGCCATGCCCATTTGTTGCTTAGTTTCAGTTATAGTAGCTTACTTAGGCTATTGCTATGACTGGATGATATTTGCATTAACTGCATTCAGAATCAACCACACAGGTGCAATTGACTCATGCTGAATTCATAAAATTACAAGTTTTCACTATCAACAACTGGATAGCTATGTTTTCCTCCCTTTCTTTATTAGCAGACAGAGAAGGTACAAAAGCATGGGCGATTCCAACGATGCCTTGATCTGAACAGCAGACTTTTGTTTTGAACACAGTTTCCATCGACCTCACTAGAAGAAGAAATTCCAGTATTACAAAGGGATGCAGAAGGTTCTGATAGTGGTTAGGACAAAGGGGAATCTTCTTATGAAGGGTATCACAGTCCACCAGCAAAACTCCAACTACATCACAAAAACCCCAGTAATTGCTCCATAGCTGAGACAGGGTTGGATTTTGTATTATCTCAAATCTCCATGTGAGGAAAGAGATCTAACTCCTCCTACTCAAAACTACATTTGAACGTATATTTGCGAGGCAAACAAAAAAACAATTACTGTTTTCTAAAATGGCTACAATCTGCTGGTATCCCAGTAGAGCTGAAAGCTCTGGCTTCCCCCATAAAACATGTCTAGGATACTAGATGTCTTCTCTTTGCCAAAAGAAATACTCACAAGACTACACTCTTCTTGTCTAGCAGCCTAAAGCAATGAGAGATAGCAAATGTTCTTACAATAAACAGCTCTTGCCATACCAGGGTAACTGGGAGAAAGACATGAGTGCAGCCTTTGTTCTTAATCTCTACTGATTAAGTTTATGAAAATCAAACATGGTAAGACTATTTTGAAAGACTTTTGAACAGACTTCCTTGTACACCATATGATATACAAAGAAAACCCAACATTACACCATGAAGCAGATGGAAAAAACGCAAGCTACTTGGCTGATGCCATACTAGCCGGAGTGATGGCAGGTTTACTTGTGAACTTACTTTGGCTACCATTTACAGTCTAACAACAAACTCTACATTTGCTGCTACCTATCTTGAAGTAGATGACTTACAGATGGTCATATTTTCTCCAAATATCTATGTCAAATAAATACCTAATCTGTAATAGAACAAAGATGATAAATTACTCCAAGTGTTTTTCAATCATGTGGAGTATTTTCTACAACTAATATCAGATCTTCTGTTGTGCCCTTATAAAAGAAAAAAGGAGGTATTTTCTGTCACACTCAAAATAAATTATATTAATCTCTAAATTTTGTTCAAAAATGGAAGCACTCCCAAGAAACACCAATTCTGCATTGCATGGATACCAAAAATGAATTACAATATGGCTCAAAAACAGAGTCCCTGAGTTGAACTCCTGATTTATGTAATGCCGTAATCCACAGCCAACCAAGAGGCCATGCCACCCCGAGTGACCCAGTTTTGGAGACAGTATCTTGGTCATCTCCAAGATAAACAATGCCCTGAGCAATCTTAGAAAACCAAAAATGAACAAAACACTGACCGTGCATTCCTCCAGAACAGGCTACTATCAATACTTCAGACCACATTTCCACAAAAATATTATTCCAAAACTGTTTTTCTTTATGCCTAAGAGAAAGCATAATCCATTCTAAACAGCAGGCAATCCCAGTGACAACTCTGACCCATGAAAAATTAGTTTTATCTACAAAAAAAAGGACAAAAAGCTTCCTGAATAGAGAGCTTTTCCCAAACTCTGTTCAGGACTTTCATGCCGTCCTAATAGCAAGCCACAGTAGATTTAATGTCTCTGTCAATACACAAATTTAGCATAATGTATAAAATCCACAGAGATCACACACCAATCATGATCACAAACCAATTATGATAAACAGTAGTCCCACTGCCTATTTATTTTACTGGCAAAAGTTCACTCACCAGAATATGGCAACCGGAGTGCAATGGAGACTCTTAACTCAGCCCTGTCTCTGTAACCTACATTACTCCCCAGGCAAAAATGGATGTATGTAACTATTCCGAAAGAAAAATTCTGTACTGAGGATGAGCTCTAAAAGGACTGCAGGAATACTAATTTTACATTTTACAGTTATCAGTGGTTGTAGACAATGTAAGGAATTTCTCCTTTTAGGTACTGAAACAGAGTTACAAAGTCAGAATGACTTAGTCATTAAAGGAAGCAAGTCCACCCAATTTTACATACATAAAACAGGAGCTTAATAAGCTCCGTTGCATATAACAGAAACTAATTATCTTATCTGAAAATTATTAAACACAGACTTCACTGAAATGCTAAATAACTATTTAAAAACATGTAAGAAACAGAAAGGAGAGAATTAAAACCAAAATGCAGATAAGCAACAGGGATCCAAAAGTTCAGGAACTTTAATCTATCTGTTTTCACAACAAAGGACTTGGAACCCACTCATGAGACCTTTGTTCTTGTCCAGAAGGTCACTGTGGAAACTTGGGAGTTGGGTTGTGGCTCTGGACATTCTGATCTTAAGGAGCAGGAAAGCGGTGAGTTTGAGCACCTAACACACAGGTAAGGAAGAGAAAGTTTTCACATCAGCTGCCATTTACTGAATTTCTCTAGTCTAATTTCCAGCTTATTCATGCCTATTATCACAAAAAATGTCCAGCAAAAAGAAAAAAAAAAAAAAAGAAAAAAAAGAGAAAGGATACTAGACTTCAGCATCCACTAAAGTCAGGCCAAAGGACAACCAGCCATGAGGAGCCACTGAGGCTGACCTCTCAAGGGCTAACTCTGGGTGCAATAAAATGTACTGGTACCCTTGAGCAGACAGCCTCAGTAGTGCTACAGAGATACAAATATATGAATTCATTTCAAGAAACACACGAAAAGGTGTTTAAATGAATGCTGTGCAGAATCACTCTTGTTTCTACTCACAAGTGACCATCACTGCAGCCTTATGAAACTAACCATTGTCTGTGCTGCAGTTTACGAAGATTGTCAGGTTCCTTCTCTAGATCTGAGTATGTTAATAATTAACTCACTCTCTTACCCTTCTCTTCATATGTCTTACTGAAAGATGAGTAATAGCACAGAACTCCTGTCCTAACTCCCATTTCCCCCTCCCTCTGTCATTGTTGCAGGGACTTCAGATTCAGACACAGTAAACAGAGATCACACTCCTGTATTAAGGTGTGCCAGAAACCTGAGCTCTTTCAGCCACAGAAGTAACACATTCCCTCTAATTATTATGCAATATTACAGTCTTCTACAGCAGGAAGAGTAATTTCATGGTTAGAATCCAGCCTATTCACTAGAAAACTGTTATACAGCACTTCCAGAAGGAAGGATTATCAATAAAACAGGACTGTTGAGTCGAAGACAAAGTAAGAAGCTCGTACAATTTAGCTTTACCACAACACTGGTATTTATCACCTTTTCACATGTGCACATTTTGTGTGAATTGTCTTAGAAGCAAAATGTCAGTAATGTTTATTTACCTTATGTAATTATACATGAAAAGACTTTAAATCATTAATGTTTTAGAAATCTGTACAATTTCCTTTTCTCAACACTGTAGATATCTGGTTCCCAATAAATGACAGCAATATCTGAATACATAACTCACTTAAAAAAATCTCCAAGGTTACAACTTCATTCTTCCAGTTAGAAAAACTCTGAAAATATTTAGTATGTTTAGAAATAAAAAATATTTGCTTTAAATAAATGTGAACTTAACTGTAAGGTCAGGCACATAGCATTCTAAAACTGTATTTAAGGTTTTCAGCTTCTTAACTCTCCAATTTCATTTTTTTTTTCCAAGAACAAAGAAATGGGAAAAAAAAAACAAAACAACCAGTTAACACAATCATCATGCTACAGCTCTATATGCAACTGCATTAGAAGGTAAAACTTAAAACACGATATACCTGCATGACACCTGGTAGAATGGATATCCTGGTAGAGGAAGAGAGTTTGAAAATCCGGACTGGCTCGACATTGCCTTCAGGTATCGTATCCACTTAAATCTCTTCTATATTCCATATGTTAATTCCTGACTAAAAAAATATGTACGTACATATCCATCTGTACCTTTGTTCAGAGCTAACTAAACAGAAACCAAGTGCATATTCGAAGGTCTCGAGGATTCTGCCTGCATTTCAAACTGCTTCCTCAGTAGTGAAATTCCTAAAAGCCAACACCCTCATGACATCACATACTACAAAATCATAAACACGCAATTGTCTCAGTGAGGCAAGGACAGCCCGTCGGTTTTGACTCGACAGAGAGCCCTGCACCGCATTCTTCTTGCAAACACAGTGCCTTTCAGGCAGAGACCTGCTGCCTGGAACAGCAGCCCTGCTCTGGCAGGCAGCCAGCAACCAGCACAACTTATTGCCAATGCCGCAAATCCCTCCGATCGGCTAACGAAGAGCCACACTGCAGGTGAAACATCGTTTCAGCCCTTTACAAGGGTTTCCTTCCGAATGCACGAGATCCATGACCTTGAATTTGGTGACAAAAACATCATCTAAACATTTCAGTTAACTGTACACTGCATACTATTGTTTTATAAGCACGATCAGATTGCATTGCACACCACGGTAGCATGAAAAATCATACTGAGCTTCCCCTGCCAAAGCAGAATCCTCTAATGCTACACCCCCAACTATGGGAAAAGCAGGAGGGAAGGATAGGAGATGGAATCTTAAACCACATTATTTAAGCTACTGAATATAGAAATGAAATTATGTGCATGCCTTCCTGCAGTATTTGACTACTGCTTAAATCAAAGTAATATCAAAAGCAAGATTTCTTTTGATATACAGTACAATGGTAAGTTACATTAAAGTTATTTGGGCATGCCTTCCTCAGGAGAGAAAAAGACTAGTGGAAAGCAGGAAGACGTGAGTAGTCACAGTACTGCCCAGTGGCATGACTAATATCAAATAGACTTAAATGATTATCTACCTACACTATTCTTAAGGAAGAGTACATATAGATTTCCTTCATTTAAGCAAAATTTTAAATAAAAGAGATTTTTTAATTATTTCATTACCTATGCTAGCTGCACTGGAAAACATTAAAATGTTTAATACCTCTACCCCATGACATACTATTTACTCTCACATTTGAATTGTGTCTCTCAGTTTTGGAAAAAGAATAATCAGTTTCACCTGGTTCATCCCAAGTTTATAATCAACATCTCCATCATAAGAAAAATGGTGCAAAACTTTGTCACTATCCTAGGTACCTTTTAAAGTCTGACTTAAAAGACATAGGTCACTGCATAGGGCTCCAATTCCTGAAGTCCCATAAAAATGCCAGGATAACAAGGAGAGCACAGTCTACCCAGAAAAGTAATTTTTTTTAAAATTTGCTCAACTGATAACGTCTGGAAAAACGAAGAAGCTTCTGGGTACATCATTTTATCTCTCTCCTGGCTGTACAGAAAGAGCACGAAAAGGCAGTTCAAAAACAAATAACATTGTGGTATCAGCTGAATTTTTAAAAACACACTTGAAAAAGCATCATCTCTCTCATGTATAGTACACAGCATTCACTCCAAAACTCACCACTCTCAAAACACCACTCGGGGAACACCAAAAGAGTTCTGTGCATGTGAGAGGAAGAGAAAACTCTACTAAACCTGTCCAAGGCCCCTTTGCCTGATCAGGGATGTTAGGATAAGTACTGTTAACTTCCATCCCCACAGCCACAGCTGCTGAGGGACTGCTGTGGTCAGCCCTGAGGAGTCACCTGGTGTGCACACCCCTGAAACACTTGCACTTTTATTCTGTATATTTACTCATTCTGTATATGTGTTCTCGACACTGATAATGACACCATTAGCACATTTTTGCAGTAACTCTCATCTCAGAATAACTCTTCCTAGTCCCAGCCGGGATTTAGGATGTTTCCATTGGATTTGCCAGCTGAAAAAGAACGTTAATGTCAAGTTGGCAGATTACAGGCTTATAAATTAGGAGTCTTAGAGGTTGCCAGTGGCTTGCCATGACATTTTGCAAAAATCATAGTCCCTTAATGCCTAGCTTATCCACATAATAAGGAAAATACTGCCTGACAGCAAAGGAATTATATGAGGTTAATTTTTTTTTGTAATTAAGTATTGAAATCCTCTGATTAAAGATTTATGAAGGGATAAAACAGCTGTAGCATTTGAGGGAAAAGAGATGTGTGGGAATATTCAGACTAGAGTTTTCTTTCTTGTCTCCTGCTCCCAGCTGTAGCACAACAGAGGCACTATTGCTCTGAAATTTCAATTTAAATATAAAAGCCATTTAAATTTTAAAATATGGTGGAAAGTGCAGTTTTTAAATGGGTGGACAGCATTCCACAGCATTTAAAGATGGGGATAAGTAAGATGACAATAGGCAGACAAAAACTATATTTAGGATGATGGTTACAGAAGCAGAATCCTTCACTGGTAGGCACCACATCAGTTCAGTCATTTGGAAACAGAAAGGGGAAGTGTGGCTTACGACAAGGGAAAAGGGAAAGAGAAAATCTGGTTAGGACCAAAGAGAAAGCCTCCACACAATGAAACCCAACATTATCAAGTGCCCCTTTTATTTTGTTCCATAAGCAGGCTGGGTTACAGAACACAACTACTTCTGGGATCCAGACCTAACTTGCCAAACACCACCTCCACTGACAGAGACAAGTGGGTTTCATTTCAGCTGCTGAAACGTCTGCTGGAAATTTACTTCCGTGTTTTGGAGCCAACAAGCTCACTTAAAAATAACCACCTCAGTATTGTTTGGCATAGCATGCCATGTAACACTTATTACTCTGCTGGAACAAAACTAAACCAAGAAAATAAGTTTGAGACACAAATACTGTGTGCTCCAGAATTTACGGTGACCTTAGTACTGAAGGAAGTGACCTGTTAGAGCATTTAATGCTGCTGCTTGAAAAGGTATGAAATACTTAACTGAGATCTAACTGCACTTCAGCAAGGGCAGGCCAAAAGAATGGAGAAGCAAAAGTACACGACCACTTCAAATATGTAGCATCCTTGGTAAACTAACAGAAAATTTGTTTAAAGTCAAGTCAGGCAGAGGAAGAAATACAAACTAACTTAATTACTGGAATCTAAATTAATTTCATCAAGTCTAGAACTGAAAGCAGGCATACTGTAAACAATTATGTGATTGTATATCAAACTATATAAAATGTACAGTATTCATAAAAATAGAATGACGTCATGCAGAAATTGTCACATCAATATCATAAATCAGTAATTTACTCCTGTCTAAAGTGTTACATTTGATATTTTCACTGCCTGCTATATTAGTGTCTAATAAACTAGACAGCAAGTTAGACAAAAAACAAGAAATCCAAGAAAAAATTACATGCAGATTGAAAATAACAGTATTGTTCACAAAGAAAATACTACAAAGATATTCAATATAATGAGCGGTACTTAGACGACATAACAGGAAGTCTTTCCCTCCTTTCTGTACGAAACACAAGAATAAAGAAATATTCAGCAATACTGAAGAATAATGGCAAATTTGCAACTGAAGAAGGACACTATCACTGGACATTCAAAACTCATGCAGAGTTAAAGACTAACTGAATATTTATAGAGAGAAAAAAATCAAACTTCCCAAAACCCAAACAAACAAACAACCCAAAAGTGGTGGCTGGAAGGAAAGAGGACTTGTAAACAACATCAGTACTTGGGAGAAAAAACCCATGTGAGAAAGCCAACAAAATGTGTCTTTCAAGACCTGAAATCGTGTTCCGGGCAGCAGCATGGTTTACTGGGTACATTTCCAGCCAGCCAGCTGTGGCCTCTACCATGGTGAGGATGTAACTCTTGCCTTGGTGTGTTCATGGCAATGGCCCAATGTAGTCAATTTGCCAGGCTTCACCATACTGGAACGCCAGCCACCGCCCTCCACTCCAAAGAGGCTTCACTCATGTGCCTCACTTGATGGCAGCACGTTTCACACTGATGGATAATCTGTACGATGGCCTCCACAGTCAGGTCCACTCCTCGATCACAAGCCCATCTGTATGTTGCATCCCTTCCAAGATGCCCTGATGTTTCATGGGCCCATCGGGCTATAAACAGCTCACCCTTTCTGTCCCAATCTGGGTCCACCTGAGCTATTCCAATTTTGGTGGCCTTATCTATCCGTTCATTGTTTTGATGCTCCTCACTGGCATGACTTCTGGGCACACGGGCATCTACATGACGTACTTCCAGAGCCATGTTTTCTATCCATGCAGCAATGTCCTGCCATAATGCAGCAGCCCAGATGGGTTTCCCCCTGCGCTGCCAGCTGCTTTTCTTCCACTGCTGCAGCCATCCCCATAGGGCATTAGCCACCATCCAGGAGTCGGTATAGAGAGAAAGAACAGGCCACTTTTTTCTCTCAGCAATCTCTAAGGCTAGTTGAATGGCTTTTACCTCTGCAAATTGGCTTGATTCGCCTTCCCCTTCAGCAGCCTCAATGACTTGTCGTGCAGGACTCCACACAGCAGCTTTCCACCTCTGATGGTTTCCTATCACTCAGCAGGATCCACCAGTAAATGGATCTGTTTTCTGTTCTTCTGTTTTCTGGTAACTCGTTATATGGTGGTGCTTCTTGGGCACGAGTCACCTTCTCAGGCAGTGCTCCAAAATCTCTGTCTTCTGGCCAATCCAAAATCTCTTCTTGTGGGGAGAGATAAGACAGAATTGAGCTACAGGCTGTGGGACGCGCCTGCAGAACGCCATGGCAGCACAGAGAAGCTTGTCTCTGCCTGACCGTGGGGGGAAGAAATGCCATGTGACAGATGTACTACGGAGAGGAGCTTGCCGGAAGCTGCCAGACACCTGAACAGTGTGTGATCACTCCGATATAAGGACATTAAGGAAGTGCGTTACTGACATGGCAATGTGTGATAGGTCACTTAGTGAAAAATACCACAAAAGGAAATACTGTGTCTTGAAGAAGTGTCTAAAACCAGCTCGTTTCTTCGAATAAACATCTCAGTATCCCTGCCAGTCTGAGTCCACACCTCAGCCATTACATCTGGATCCCCGGATAGCGAAGGAGATCACGGCCAATGGGCTCGACACCTTTACCCGCCTGTACGGCGCTCTGGTGCCCTTTGCTGCTGGGGACCAGGAGAGCAGAGAGAATGTCTGGACCTTGTTTGCCGAGAACAGCCTGTCCCACCAGGCCCTGGTGGCTGTGCTGCATCACTTTGTGCACGTGGGCCAGCCCAAAAGAGCAAATGCACAGCAGAGGGTGTTCGGTCTGCACGCGGCTGGGCTGTACCTCCCGCTGCTGGAGATCCCAGGCGGCATAGTCAACCAGGTGTTCCATGAAGTGATGTTTGATAATGTCCTCACACCCTGACAAAATGCTTGCCTCAAGAACTGAGGAAAAGGTAGACAGCCACACTCAAAGCTCGCAGCCCAGTGCCAGAAGAAATAGAAAGAAAAGGAAACCATGCAGGAATGACAAATCCGGCATGGAAGAGATTTTGGAAGAGAAGGAGGAAGAGGATGGTGAGGATGTTTACTTCTCAAAAGAAGATCTTCTGCAAGTCCACAACACCATCTTCTTTCTTTTGAAAACTTCCTAAGATTTCTGCCCAAGTTCTCCCTAGAAGAAAAGCCTCAGTGCATGCAGAACTGCATGCAGGTCTTTGTTGAAATGACCAGCCTTGAGCCAGCGCTCCATAAAATTGAATTTTGAGCAGCCATGGTTTTTAATAAAGCCAAGTACATTCCTGAGCTGGCCTATTATGGACTGCACTTACAGTGCCCCCCTCTCCATGGCACAGAAGATAAGACCCTTCGATGTATCTTCCATTGACTCCTCTATGTCATTCTGATGGTGGAGAGCAGTGAGGGTTCCAGGCATGAGGCCCTTCCCATCACACCAGCTGTGACCAGCACCAGGAACCAGGTTGTAAAATTCATCAGTTCTCTGGTAGATGAGCTGAAAGAAGCTATTTATCCTACTCTCCGAATATTGCTCCAACATATCTGTGCCCAGGTCCCAGACAAGGCCGATTATCTCACCTCTGCTGCCCAGGCCCTGGTGACCCTGCTGGGCAAACTCCCTCGTGCAGAGTTCGCTGAATTCATTGCTTGGCTTTATAAATACTCACTCCACAAAGTTCCCTACAGAGTGTTTGCTCTGGATGTAGCCTTGGCTTTGTTGGAGCTTCCAGAGAGGAACCCGGGCAGCTCCTTGTCCCTGGAGCATCAGAGGTTTCTAAAGCACAAGTTTTTAGTGCAGGCCATGGTGTTTGGCCAGTGCTCAGACATAGCCCCCGTGGTCCAGAGCAAAGCTCTCAGCAGCTTTGCCCATTATCTTGAAATGAAAGCTGCTTTGGAGAGCGTTCAGAACTTACTACAGAGCTCCTCTGCCCACACAGTGTCGGGAGCAAACACAAGCACTGCGAGCATGACAGTCAGTGCAGAAGCTGTGTCCAGCCATCCACTGAAGACCTTCCCAACTTCCAAAACTACTGAGCTGACAGACAGCAGTGACACTGCTAGGCCTGATGGAAAAGAAGTCACAGCCATGCTGAGAAAACCAGCATGAGGAAATCAGCTCTGCTGGTGCTTGGGAGCCTCCTGAAGCATGGTCTGATGCCCTGCACCGCCGAGGATCTGGGCACACTGCAAGACCACTGCTGTGACCCCATGGTGTCCATGCACAAGCAGGCGCTGCACTCCATCACAGACCTGCTCCTGTTTCAGCAGAGCAATGTCATGGGCCCTGTGTTAGCCACTGGAAGGCTGGGTAGGTCAGATGAAAATGTACTGGGGAAATTAAACAAAGAAAAAAAGAGAGAGAGAGATCAACTTTTTCCTTGGTATCTGCATGTGAGAGTTGAGCTCTATGGTTATTAACACTTATTAGCAAAAGAAACAATATTTAGTTGTTTGACCAGCAAGTTCAGGAGTGCAGCAGAGATTATGCATTATCATTGAACCCACTAGTCTGCCTCAGGCAAGAGTGGGCAGCAGATCCATCAGCAGTCCAAAAGGATATTTCACATAGAATGTCTTGGATTGGAAGGGACCTTAAAGATCAACCCCTCTGCCATGGGCAGGGACACCTTCCACTAGATCAGGTTTTTCACAGCCCCATCCAGCCTCGTCTTGAACACTTCCAGGGATGAGGCATTCACAGTTTCTTTGGGCAACCTGTGCCAGTGTCTCATCACCCTCACAGCAAAGAAAGGAAAGGAAAAGATGAAGACATTCTTTGCAAGGTAAAATGCCAACTCACTCCTCTCTGCAATCACACAGGCTGACAAGACTGATGGAACTCCATAAAATAGAAATAATAAGGGCCTTGAAGTATAAAGTATCTGAAATTTAAGGAATTTATTTCCATTAAGGATTTGTCCTTCAAGGAATAGTGAAGTAAAAGTAATAGCAAGACATGGAAGTAGGTTATATTTTAGGTACAGACACATTTCTGCATCCAGAAGCTTTATCTTAAGGTCACAGAATCATTAAGGTTGGAGAAGGCCTCCAAGATCACTAACCCCAACCTTTGACTGAACATCACCTTGCCAACAAAACCACGATGCAGTGCCACATCCAGTTGTTTCTTAAACACCCCCAGGGACAGTGACTCTGCCACTTCCCTGGGCAGTCTGTTTCACTGCCTGACAACCCTTTCAGTGAAAAAATTCTTCCTGATGTCCCACCTGGGCCTCATCTGGTTCAGCTTGAGGCCATTTCCTCATGTCCTGTCACTGCTTTCCTGGAAGAAGAGACCAATCCCCACCTGACTACAGCCTCCTTTCAGGAAGTTGTAAAGAGCAATAATTCCTATATCTGAAAAAAAAAGTCTAGAATTTACTCTAAACATCTGAGAATTCATAGTGGAGCTACTAGACTTACATGTCTGCCTGCTCCCTTAGTCCTTCCAGACATTCTTACTTGGATTAAGAAATAACATTTTTAATGGTTTGGGTCTTTTTTCCCCCAATCTGGAACAAGAGGGAAGGAGTTATTAGATTCTTATCTAAACAAGATTTATTTTTAGCCCAAACATAAAACTGCTCTTAGCTACTTTACTAGAAAGGCTGTAAAGATGTTCAGAGTCCAGCACCATCACCCTGACTTGCACAGCCCTGTAACCAGCATTACTGGTTAACCTCTAACCTCTAAAAGCCATTCCAGCTATCAGGAGTTATGGGACAGCCTGCACAGCCTCCACTGACTGACACATTCCAGTAACACACCAAGTCAAAAGTCACAGTTTAAGCGCTAATCACACATTGCCATCAACACTCAAAGCACACTTTCCTAGCCTTTGTGCCCAAACCAGAGGTGACACACCTCCCTCTCTCTTTCACTCTTCCTGCAAGTTGTCACTCCACATCTACACGTAGCTCAAGGCTCCATTCCTTTTGCTCTCCTCTGGGTGCTCAAGAGACAACATCCTTCTTCAGGTTTTGCACATTAATACAGATATCATCACTTATTTCAGTTACTCTACAGCTTAGGTAACTTTTAACACCAGATGTTTCAGCAGTCAGCCATGAACTCTCAAAATTCTCAATGGCTCTCACACACACTGTGTGATATCAAACATGGGGAAAAATCATGCACTGGAACTGAGATTAATAAAATGCAATCTGAATCTAGATGTCAGATAACCAATGCATGTTTCTTTACTGTTTAGCAAGTGTTCAGGGGGAAGCTAAACAACTCTTCATTGTGGCCAAAGGTTCTCAATTGATTCACGAGTAACTGAACACGGCTGGCACCCTGCCTGGCAGAGATAAACCTGTCCTGTTGAACTGGAGCAGTGAACCCTCCTGCCTGCCTCCAAAGCCTCAATGAGGTTGCTGTGTAACCAGGTACCATGGTCTCCACCAGGCCATTCTGCCCTGCAGCTGCCTGAAGCAGTCTGCAACAATCTGCAGAAGGAACAAGAAAAATTCTTGTCAGCAGTAAAACATCAGGATGTCTTCTGGGGCCGGGAGGAATACCTGAGCTGTAAATTAACCTACTGCAAGTCATGAAACAACACAGACATAAAGCCATTGACCACGACCTAGACAAGAAGGGCGAAGGACCCTGCTTACAAGCCTTGCCCTCCTCTCTAATTCCAGCTGAAACAATTAGCCTCAAGTAACCTGCAACTGGAAACTAACTTCCAGGATTCACCTGATCACTGGTGACAGTCTGAGGCACACAGATGTTAATCGCTCTGTACTGCTCACCCTTGAATTCTAACCTAGGTAAACTTTGGGGAGGTGATCTCACCCTCAACAGGAAACGTTACCCTCAACCACCACGTTCATTCTCTGTCATCCCCACGACCTTTACCCACGGAAAAGAGCAAACAGCACCTGGCCACACAGTCATTACCAGCAAGGGGGAAACTGCTCTTCCAGGAAAACAGGAGGTTCACAGGCCACGGCACAGGCTGCAGCAGTGAGCATCAATGACACAGCATGTCAGCATTGGAATTTGGTTGGCCTGGCACTGCCCTCACACTGGCTTTGGAAGGAGCTGACTAAGAACTGAACGCCTCTTCCCCCCCGTTTCCCAATCACAGGGGCTGCCACCCGCTCGCACTGAGACAGCTCCGGTCGGGCACACCAGGCTGGCGAAAAAAAGGCTGCAGAATTCCCACACCTGAAATCCAGTGTTATCAGAGCTGAAAGGGTGAATACACACCTCCATCATCACTGCCCAGAGGGAGATTCCCAAAACAAATCAAGCAAAACCCTCCAAAACCCCCGAAAAACCCCAAACCAAACCAGAATCGACGTTGTTCTTCACATAAGGAAATTAATCAACTTGACCTACCTATACAAAACTTTTTCAAACCTTGCCACAGAGCAAAGATTTTTAAGGCCTGTACCTTCCACAGAGACCATTTCAGAGTGACAGTTCTATTTTCTGCTTACTGCATTTGTAAATACAAGAGTGTAAATCTTGTGCGCTGGAGAATTGGCAGGTATTACACATTTCAGCTCAAAGATAATGTGAGAATCAAATTACAGTCTCTCACTGCATGAAATAATTACATATTCTTAAATCTGAAATGACTTTTACAAAAAACCAGAAAAATAGCTCTCATGAAGACATTACATTACTATATATATAGAGAAAAAAATAAATACGCACAGCCAGAAATGGGATTAAGCTACTTTATCCTACTTAAAAATTAATTATACTGGATAGAGACAAATACTTCCTGCCAAGTGACATGAAAATACTGAACAGAAAACTAACTGATTGAATTAAAAAAAAAAACCACACACCAAAACCCTGAGTCAGCCAAACAAACTTTAAAGGAACTAACTCTCGCTAAAAACAAACAGGAAATCTAGTATTGCATGGTTACTGAGCGTGCATGCAAGTAAATTGGACTGAAGTGACTTAATTGGAACAGTCACCTCAAACATATGTACGAGTCAGAACGCTGATATTATAAGCAATATTTAAAACGACTTTGACTTCAGAAAGCAAGGTTACTTTCTATCATGGCACAAACAAACATTAACTTGTGTGAGCTACCAGAACGCAGCAAATTTCTCTCTCCACAGACACAGTTTATTAACACAAACTAAACAGATGCCTATTTAATGGCATTCAGCTTGCTGGCCCTTGATGAAGCTCCAGAGTAAATAATATACTTCTCGTAGGATTGCAAATACAGACAGGGAGTCTATTTTTGAGGTTCAGGATAAATAAAAGTCTTCTACATAAGAGGACCATCACACAGTGTGCTTTTTAACTGAGACATATTTTAGGTTAACAGCCCTGATAAATTCTTATCTGTAATAATAACCTATTCAAAATTCAAACTAGCAAATAAACTGCAACTGCAATGCCTTGCGAATTGTGCATATCAGGTGGCAGGAAAGTGTTACAAGTAGAGGCAAATATAACACTGTCACCTCACTTTAAAGCTGGCATTTTGTGTAATTCGATGTGCCGCAGAAGAACAAAAGTAAAAAGAAACTGTTGGATGTACAAACTCCTGAGGTCAGGGTGATAAATGAAACCACTTCCCAAATAAGCTTTCCTAATTAAGGCTTCTAAACCAGAGCTGGCTTGCATTCAGTTATTACCACTGTTACAAGTAATCTGAAATATTCTTGATAAAATATTTTTAGCATCGATGCCAGCATAATAAAACCAGTTGAAGGTCATAAGGATGAAACAAATAAAAGTTCACACTCAGGAGAATATCAAATTCATTCCTAAAACTACGCAAAAGTTTTTCAAAGCTGCACACTTAAATCAGTTCAAGATTTTTTATAGTTATCAACTTCATGTATTATAATCTGTGCATTAAAAAAAAGAAACAACATATCCATCCATTCTTGGATTACATCTACTGAATTCTGCTTATTCATCCCCACAGGCACACCTGGACTACTGAAACAGCTGAGGGTTTTTTGTTAAAGACAGAAACATTGTATACATAGTTTTAATCAACTTTATGTCTTCCCACCCTCTGTGAAGAAATATTTAATTTGCTTAATTAGACAGATGGCACTTTTTATTATACTTATATTTGCACTTAAGAAATGTAACTTGCATAGCAGAATTTTTATTTTCTAGGTCAATTCATGTGCCACTAAATGACAATTCAGGACTACAAACTACAGTAGAATTAAATCTATTCTCTGAAATGTAAATATTTCATACTAGTCTTTTTAAGCAGTGAACCATTCAAACTCTTCCTTCTGTGTCATTGTACAAACTTTCTTTAATTACTTTTGGCCATTTTCTTCTATATTAATCTACATTAATCTCAGAAAAAAACAATGCTAAAGAATCCTTTACATCCCTTACACAGGAATCTGCTACATGCTTATTATTTCCATTATTATACAGAATCTTGAAGTGGAAGAAATTAAACTTAACTGTGAAATTATACAATATACAATGCACATCTGACCCACAGTCACACTGTTAAAAACTGAACAGACTGCACGGAATTCTAAAAGAACAGTGACATTTGCGAAAACAAAACAATGAAATACCTAAAAGCACCAGGAATGGCAACACGCAAGGTAACAGGAGCCACGTGCTCTCAAGGGCATGAGATGCATTTCTATGCAAAGCAGAGCAGACAAACAGGACATCCCTTAAAATGTACACCGACTTACACACACAAAAATCACTAATTATATTTTAATTTATCTTCTGAAGCCTGTGAAATGATTCACGTTTACAACATCTGACCACCTAACCTCAGGTGCTTTGCCAAAAGAGAAGGGCTTTTTTTTTTTCCTCCCCCTAAGAACAACAAGGATAAAAAGGTGAAGGATATAGACTCAAACTTGGACAATGAAACCTGTGACTCAGCATTGTAAGAAAAAGCCAAGGTAAGGCATGATTTGATTTGCAAACTAAGCTTTGGGTTGCTACAGCAACTTCATTACTTCAGAAGGTATTTGAAATACTTCCATTCTTCCTCCCTCATAATAAAATCTGTTTAAATGCTTTGGAAATCGTGCAAATACTTATTTTCTTTGGTTAGAATTAATCATCAATTTGAAGGCTAAGTCTACGAAGACCAAGAAACAACCTTACCCTTCTCCCCAGGATCGTTCACCAACTTGGAATGTAGCTACTGAGAGAAAGGTAGGAATATCTGACATTCACTGCCCTAATTATTGAAGATAATAGCACTCAACTTTCAGACAGGTATTTTAATCAGAAAGCAAACTTTGCAAAACATGCCATTAAGTAAACAGTGCACATTTAAAATTTTAGGATGGAAAACTCAAAAAGGGTCAGCAAGAGATCAGTACAAAATCCTCATATTACCTTAGGCATTTAGCACACAGTAAAAAAATACAGTTTCAAATGAAACATTACAAGGTTTTTGTTTGGGTTTTTTTTTTTTTTTTTTTTTTTTCAAGGACTAAACCTTTTTTTTAACCCAAAATTA
>VXAZ01009811.1:117304-157981 GCA_013399875.1 Gymnorhina tibicen | reverse complement strand
TTTTTTTTTTTTTTTTTTGCAAGGACTGAACCTTGATTCATACCTAAGATATGTATGATGATGAATACATACCTAAGATAGTACCTTTTCATGACACTGTTTGCAGACCCGTCAGCTCCAGTCAGCCATTAAGAGTTCTCATGATTAAGCCTGAAGCATTCATAAGCATTCAAAAGAGAAGCACAGTAATTAAAAAGGACCATGCTTGCCCTCTCCCTATTAGCTGGAAAAAAATTCATTAACGCCTTCACTCCTCTCTTTCTGCCCAGGGAAAGAAAGAAAGGGGAGGGAAGAAGATTAGGGCAGAACACCGCCTACATTGCCATCGTTTCCTCCCAACAGGTCAGCCACACAGAGAAAAAGGACCAAAACTGGTCTCTAGATTGGTTTCAGTGCTTCAGACATGCTTAGGAGAAACAAACCATAATTAACTTGATTTTATGTAACTGATGTGAGTTACATGCGGCTCTACCGTGACCACATCCACTCAGTGCCATCATTCTTTCATATGTTTCAAGATAAAGGCAATAAATTTAAATCAAGATATATCAAGAAACCATAATTATGATATTATATCCCAGGTAATTCCTAAAACCAGAAAACAGATGTTTAAAGGATGCAGCATTTTAATTAGCTCTCAGCATTTGTCCCTGGCCACACAACTTCTGTGGTGGAGATCACAGCAGCTTTGCAGAGTTAAATTTACAGACAATCACCTTCTGGGTTCCTCCCATCTACAGCAAGTTAATCAGCTTGTTCTGTAAAGCCAAATATTCTTTCAGGAAAACATCCCTACTTTAATTACTTGAAGCAAAGCACAAACAGTTATGGCACACATGATTTTAATGGAAATTCTTATAATATTTGAGCACTTCAGGGATGGAGGGATTAAACCTGGAAATTTCTCCTCAGCTGTCTGAATTAAAAATCTCTGCACTTCTGTGAGATATTAAATTTATTAAAAGAGCACTGACATGTTCTATGACTCCTACTTCAAAGCAACTAAATTACCAGGAATTATTCTGTTTTATTTTTAAACTGCCTTCAAAATACAAAATTACTTCTGGTCTAACTACTGAAGTTTAAAACTTTCCTGTTACAAACTTCCATACCAACCAGTCAGAAAACTCACTGTCAGTGCTCTTGGTAACTAAATTTTGTCTCAACAATACGCTGTGTTAAAACAATTATCTAATGTGTTATGCTAATTTAAGTAGGTCACATTGTTTCAATTAGATTTGCCTTAAAGCTCTTCCTAACAAATCTAGTTGCAAGAGACGTGCTTGCCTTATTTTCTCTAAAAAGTTAACTTAAAATTAAACACTAGGCAACCCACAGTCTTTGAGAAACTCAACAAGCTGCCTGTCACTTACATCAAAGTATGTATGTATTTCATACGAGTTTTGTGTTGCTGCAAATACACAGAGAAGCCTTTGTCAAAAGAGCATCAGTCACAAATGCATGACTGAAATTCTTCCTGCATTTGGGAGGGGAAGGGGGCTGAGGAGGTGTCATTTATCACCAAGCTGCTGTGACTTTACTCTCATTGCTGAATGGAACCTAAGCAATAAAAGGCAAAACTACCATACTCATTTTACTAAGGGATATAATTCTAAAAATAAGATAAAATGAAATAAAAATCTGTGAAACTGCAAGCCTTGTTTCCTTTCCTGTACACCAAATATACGTGTGAGAAATTAAACTTTTACCTAAGCTTATATTTTCCTCATCACCACAGGATCAAAAACTTCAAAAATTTGGAGATAATCCAATTACTCCTTACTTACCTTATATATGAGATATGAAAATACATGCAAAGAAGTGTTTCTAGGAGTAAATGCTATACAAGTACCTCCACTAAAATATACCAGAAGGTGAGATCTAGCAAGTAAGTGACAATCCATCCTAACTCAACATTTGTCTTCGATTAATTTACATTTAATTGAAGGTGCTCACAAAGTTTTAAAAAAAGTTAACATTGATCTCTGCTCACTGCAGAGTATTTTAACCTGGAATCATATTATTAGATAGTCACTTAGACAGTAAGTTACTTTTGCTTTGAAATACTATTTACATAATGGTACATCAGCAAACATGTCCCAGACAGCTCTTCCTAGGGGTGCATCACACCAGAAACAAGCAACATCAGGAAGAAGCTGTTGTATCACAGCTGAGCTGATGAACTTTCACTCTTCAATTTCATACAAATGTAGCAGTAATTACTCACTTAACCTGACACCAGTTCCCACATTGCTCATTCCCACAGACTACATCGGGCAGAAGAGGATGAGTGTTTCCCTGCAGTGCTACATGTAACAGCGGAAACCTCAGTGTTCCATCCTTCCAAGCGCTTTTCAGGACCAGCCATAAATGCCTTTTCCACATTGAGCCACCAGTAAAATCAGTGCTTAAAATCCCTGGCTGAAAAGGGGTTTATGCCTGCAGGGATGTTTAAAAAAACATTACTTAGCAGTTGTGTTGATTAGATGGTTCTATCCAATTATTTTGGATATTTAACCAACCATTTCTCAGATTCCCCCAGTTTTCCTAACACCACTTCACCATCTTGGTGACTCACCCTTTTTCTCCTCCATTTTCCAAGACTCCTATTGCATCCCCAATACTTCTGTCCCTGACACCTTCTGAATTCAGGAACTGTCCGTAGTATGAAAACTTCTGGTCATATCCAGGTATCTGAAAACCAGATTTTTTTTTTTATTATTTTCATAGAAGACTAGGATATTCTGGCCATTCCTAGTGGAACCAGCACTTCTCAACCTGCTTTGAGTTTTATTTTGGCTTTGGAGAAAATACTGTTTCATATCTTCACCACCCCCAGAAAATCAGAACTGTCTCATTACCAAGAAGTACACAACTTTTTACATGCTAATTTGAAATTCTAAAAGAGAAGAGTTGATGAAAAAATGAAATCCCATGAAACAAGACCACCTCTTTTCCCACAGCATTTAGATTAAACAAGCTAAAGATGGCAACCTTACTTCATGGTTACTCTAGTACACCTGAACAGTTTTCTCACCAAAAAAGAAGAGGAAGAGGAGACAGATTAGTTTTTACACAGTGATGAAAAAGGAAATATTAAGTATAAAATGAGATAATGTCCAAACTTCCAAAGGACTGCTATAATAAGTTAACAGGTGGGAACTTTAAACTATGCAATCCATATTACTGATGGCCTTTGAAGAGAAGAGAACAAGATTACACATAAGATGCCTGATGATTTGTGGACCTGTCTTCCAGCTTTGGTACATCATCTAAAATGGAACAGACACTGGATGTACCAATATGCCAAACAGCTTTTCTGCACAGAGAAACACTCTGAAGTCCTGTGAAGCTGTCTGAACAGTTTTCATTAGGTCTAAGCTTTTGGCATTGAAAACATAATTCTGTAAGAAGCTCCAATTAAAATCATAATGGCTCTACAAGTATTTAAAAACACAAAAAAAAAACCCTTCAACGGATTTCTCTAAACCAAGAAAACATATCCCCTCAAGCATGTTTGATACTATAAAGAAATTAGAGCTGGAATACCAGAGACTGTGAAACTACTACCCTATAAGACTAGACTTTACATACTTTAAATTCTGATTTATTGCTGTCTAACATCCTAAAATGTCAAAGCCATTCCCAGGTTACTTGTGTTCCAGCAGATTAGTTTTGCCATCTAAGACAGAGAAAAGCACTTCAATTCTACTACAGAAGCTTCCAGGTGTTTGTCCAGCCTAAAGACACACCATAAACCTCACATCGTAAGTGATATGTTGTTATTGAAGACTTTTCCTTCTAAAATGCAGGCTAAAAACAGCATAATAAGGATCTAGAAGACTACAGAGGATGTTCTCTGGGTTTTAATTTAAAATACCAGAAGATAAGTACACTGCAGGCCTCACCAGATTCGTTAAAAAAAAAAAAAAATCAAAAGCACAGAAACACCAGATCTCCCCAGATTCACTTTTACACTTCATCTTCTTCCAAATGCTTGAGCTTGAAAGATTTCTAAATATTTTTTTTAACCAATTTAATTATCTAAAGTATGCTATTACTTCTGTCAGCATGCTGAAAAACATTTCAAAGGTGCTTCAACAATCTTAACTAGGAGTTGTTTAAATGATGAACAAGTACCACACTGCAGGAGCAGCTACTTGTAATAAAATTTCCTCATGATGGCAGCATAAACCATTCTGATGAAGTGCTAAACGACAATACACAGTCCTGCTCATACAAAAGTGAGATCTCAACTGTTCTAGAAATTGTGTTCACTACCTTTTTTCCCCTCTTGACACTGCCATTTCTACACTACTTCTTTACAGTCTTCAGATTTAGTCCCCAAAATTCCACAGAAGGATCATTCTACTTCACACATACGGTTTATGGAGACAGATGAGGTACTACCCTACAGAGCATTTTGACAAGTGATCGTTTTATGCAGCTTCCCCATACATTCCACTGGATTTTGTATCATTTGTATACTCTGTTTTGAAAAGCCTGTGACAACTGCACAGTCTACACGTCTATGTGAATCACTAAGTTAATGCTTCAAACAACATCTGTGAAGTTCTTCTGAAGAATGATCTTCCACCAAGTTCGGTTTGCTTTTAGTGTTTCTGCACTACAAAGAGGACAATACCATGACTTGCAAGATCCCATTGCCAGAAGGATTCTGAAAATCTGGCACTTTGTCTTACTGACCTTCCACAGTGTACAAATCACTAAGATTTACAGACAGTTACATACTTTTATAAGGCATGAAATTCATTGAGTTCAAAATCTGCATAGATTTCAGCTTATGAACAAATTACAACAATTAAGTGTGCGAAGATTAAGAATAGGTTTGAGATGAAGAAGATCATCACCACACTTGGAAAGACTTTGTTTAGAAGCTTGTACTAATACAAATCACTCTTGTCAGACTGTGCTGCAAGCGTGGCTTTGCTGAGGTTCCTACTTTCAAAATCTCATCGCTTCCCACTTGAAAAGGTCAGCCAATGTCCCCCTCAGATCAGTCACCACAAGATGTTCCTTAACCTGCTTCTATCAAAATAATCTGAGTTTTTCAAACCACAGAGTAGAGTGTAAAGGAACCCAGATCGCTGAGACAGCAGGTGACACAGAGACAATATAAACAGCTCAGTTTAGCTGATCCAAGGACAAGGAAGATCCAAGACAGTAAGCTCCTGGAGGAGAAAAGACTGAGGATATCACTCATTCTTACTAGTCAATCTCCTCCTCAGTTACAAGTTTCATATCTGTCTACAGCCTTTAAAAGTGCACTAAGCCCTCACTCATTTCTCAGAGCACCTACACAGAATATAAGACCAGAAGTGTACCTTTATTTCATCTCCACATTACTGACTACATCTGCTTAAATATACCTAAAAACCTTACCAATTTGCAGGTTTACGCTATCTCTGATTAATTTCCAACTGCTTAAAGGAAGCAATCTTGAGACTCCATCAAAATTAAGATAAACTGCCACCCACCCTATTTCTAGAGTTAAAAAATACTGAAAGAATAACCATTCGTAAGGAAAGGAAAAATCCAACAATTGCCAGTCTGGTTTAGAGAGAACAGAAGCTAGGAGAAACACAAACATGTTTCTAACCCATGAAATATGCAGGATAGATGTACTTGCTCTGGCTTGGCATTCCTGGACAGAGCAAACACGCTTAAAACCCAAAAGCAGCAGCAAAGGCTTTTTGGCTGTAGTTAAGCTTTTCCTGTCTCTTTTCATGTCTTGGCAGTTTTATCTGCACTATGGTAAGGAAAGTGGTTAACACTAATTTTCTTAAATCTGACTCCGATTACACTGACTGAAAAGACTGGCCATATCTTAATTTGAGGGTTTACAATAAGAAGATTAAAACAAACCAGCAGCATCTTTATTTTTAAGCACTACACTCACTGAGCAGCAAACAAGTACCACATCAGAGAAAAAGTAGCTGTCATTAGAGCCCATCTCCCAAACATTTATGGTTTCTAAGAGAATTATCATTCCTCCAGAAACCTCCCATTTTCTGCTCCATACACCTTTACAGTACAGCTATTTTGGTCAAGACAGCAACAGGGCTTTACCACATTTCCTCTGCTTAACAGGATTTTTCAAATGAGCAGCAAAGCCTGGGAGCAGCTGGAGCTTCAGAGGAGGATTGCCTCATTATCAGTAGCAAGAAGCAGAATAGATGAAGCAGAGCAAAAAGCCAAGTAGTCCATCTGAAAGGACAGTTATTAGGTTTAAAAAAGTCACAGCTTAAAATCAAGACTCTGCTGCTGGTATGTATATTTGTGTGCATTACTATATAAAAACACATCATAATAGGAGTCCTGTATGAATTTACAGCTTTTTGTTCCTTTATGTAGCATTAGTTTAATTTGAGAAACATGATGGCAATTGAGTTATGTGAAAGAACTACCTCGATGTAATCAGAAACCACCACTTGTACCAGTTTCAGCACGGCACTTCAAAAATATAATGAAATATTCATGGCCGTATTGTGACATAAGAGCCTACAACCAACTTCAAAGAAGCAAGAGGAATTGCACAACAGCCTGTCAATTAAAAAAAAAAAAAAAAAAAAAAGTAACCCACAGTAAAAAGGTGTATTTGGCAAGACAAACTTTCCCTCCCAAATTATTTTTTCCTCTAGTCTTGTCTCTCATTGTTAGAAACTATCAGAAAACACTTACTTTTACACAGATGTAACATGTGATAAATACTGCATGAACAATTTTTTTTCAGTTATCAGACAAAATGTTTCATATGTAGGAAACAATTAGTTGAACACAAATTTAAACAAGTCTGAAGTTTCAAAAAGCAAGAGAAATAGAACATGCAAAATTAGATCCAAAGCATGACCTAACAACTGAAAGTAGAGAAATGCAGAGATAATGCATAATGAATGCCCGGCAGTAAACTGATCAGTAAGCAGGAGGTACTCAACATAAGCCAACACTGTAATATAGCAGCGAAAAAGACAAAATTCAATGCCAGGATACATCACGACAGGTATTTCCAGAAGAGACAAGGAAATATTTTAAGCAGCTTTCAACTGTGTTTCAGCAAGTCTTTATCAAGAATACCATGCTACGTTCTAGATGATCCACATCTAGAAACCACCAAACAGGTGCACGTAAAAAGGGCTTTGTCTGTCTGGGGACGAGATCAGGACACATCAAGTACTCTGTCATTCGCAACAAGCCAGGGCTCACGGACTTAGTAAAACACAGCACAAGCAGGGAACACCTGAGCTACAGCCAAGCCAAGCTGGTGTCTGAACCAGAGCGACTGGAGATGGGACACTGCGACATCTGATAGCCCAGGCACACATCCTGCAGGTGTGGCTACACTGCTGCTGGGTGGGCACTCATGCTCCTGGGTGGTGCTGTGCTACGCAGGTGAGCCGGACCTTGCGTTCCGCCCGCTGCTCAGCGCGGACAGGCATTAACGTGAAACTTCTTCAGCCCTCTCTTCCGAGGGGCGTAGGGCTGCTCTGCTTAAAAACAAACCAAGCAGTAATACAAACACCAGAGAAGGGGAAGTTGCCTTCATTAAAGAACAGGAATGGCAGGAAACCAAGAGATACCAGACTGCTACTAGTTAATGCAAGTCAGAACCTTGAATTCCCTAAATTTATTTCTAACATAATCTGGTAGGTACAGGAAAAAGAAAGGAAAAAGCCCTCAAACAAATATTAAAAAACCCCCAGATGTAATTAATCAGTCCATGAGACAACAACGTGGACAACAATCAGAAGACACAACTGAGTCAATACCTGCTTGCAGACATCAGCCTATTGTTTGCAAAAATTAGAAACAAAAGGCAATTCACATATTTAGCAGTATTTCATAACACTGTTCACGCAAAGAATTTGTGGCTATTTGTAAATATCAATAAATATCTTGGATTCTACTACATCTCTCAAGCCATGAAACTTCTCCAATTGTGCAAAAATCTACTTGTTTCAAACTTCAAAGCTTCTGAATCAAGAATTCTCAATAGAAGTCTTTAACTTGTAACATACTAAAAGATAATCTGAGTTTACCCTGCTAAGCTACTATGCAAAGTAGATTTAACTCTACTCTTCTTTTCTTGTGTCCTTAAACTGCCTTGGTTCCAGCAAGAGTAATGGAATCTCCTCCTTACTCCCCCAACCAACCAAACAAATGACAAGGGCATTTTCTTCTTGCTGGCAAAGTAGGAGCTCAATTATCACACAAAATTTCATTAAGAATATACCTTCTTCTGATATGATCCTAAGTCCATAATGTCAGGAATCCCAGCCTGCTCTGGATTCATTAGATTGTCCCAAAAGGGTAAACCCACTTTTTTGCTGTTCAACCTGTGCAGCCAGGATGTCCAACCTACTGAAACAAGGATGTTAAAAAGCTTCAAATGATCTAACTAAATCTAGAGAAAGGAAGATATTCCTGCTTCATCCATAAAAGGACAAACAGCAATACCCAAAATCTTGCCCCAAATTAATCTGAGGAAGACCTGGGAGTGTAAGCCTCAGCCTTTCCCAGTGAAGAATCACAGGGACACAGAAAAGCCTAGACAGGAAGAGGTTTCGGGCAATCATCTGGTTCAATCTTTTGCTGAAAACAAGACTTTAGATTAGATGATCGAGGGTCATCCAAACTGAGTCTTGATTACATCCAACAGGGGAGATTCCACCCCTCCTCTAATCAACCTACTTCAATATTTAACTGTTCCCAAAATGAAGAATCACCTTTCCCGACTGATCAGGAATTACAGCGAAGGTTTGCTTGGGAGTGCTATACTTGGATGGTAGTGTAGTGCTCTTACAGCCCCTTCAAGCCCCAAAGAATGTAAGCACAATCCTTGTCACACAGATTTTCTTAGGTGTGCATTTGTCAAAAGTGGGGGGGGGGAGGGGAGGGGGAAGAGGATGGATTTGCTAAGCTCTTACTTAGGCTAGAAATAAATACTACGTTAAGTGAAGCATTCATGTATTTTTAATCAATACACCGTAAGTACTAGGCTTGGCCATAGAACAGCTGACAAGAACAATCACACTGGAATATATTTGGCTACGAGGCACTTGCTCATTAGTGCTTCAGCCAGAAGAGTCACGCAGAGTGGCATTAGTCAGGGAAATACACATTTCCAGTGCCCTGGGCCAGCCTTGCCTTCAATCCAACAAAAAGCTTTTGGCAGGCAGCTAAGAGCTGCCATTCACAAACAGAGGTGGTATTTGGCATCTTTGCTCAGATCCCAGCTCCTGGAATCATGTAATGACTTGAGAATGCATGCTTTCATCTTATAAAGATGTTCCTAATATCCACATTTTAAGAGAAAAAAAAAAAGGCCCTGAAGATGCTCAGGAAAAAAAAAAAAAAAAAAAAAGAGATAGATACGTGGGTATAAATAAAGAATAAGAGCCCAGTAAATCTAGACAATGGTAAGCAATTTTAAAGAAGTATAGATTCCAGACCTTCTACTGCACTCCACTGATAAATTATAATCAGGTCCACAATTATGCTGCTTTTTGTATTTCACTCAGAAGTTGCTCCTAACTCTTAAACTCTAACCATTTCCCTTGTATGTTCTTTTCCCTTCCCCCACAACAAAAAAATCAGAATTTGACCTTGTAGAGACAGTAGCTCAAAATGAATTTAAATAAAGCAAAGCCACATACAAACCTTTGGCTTTACTGTTTCTCAGCCGCCCCATCTATCCCTCATTTCTATTCCTGTAAGTTACTACATAGCCTTTTAAAACTAAACAAGCCATATAAACCAGAGGCATAAGTGGCACCAAAAAAAATTCCATTCAAGTAAATCCCACAAAGAAGCAAAGGCAATTTGGTGATTTTCTCATAAAGCTGTCGTAGTCCCTCACAATGGAGATCAAAATAATACACACATAAAAGTAACCATTTGAGCCAAGCACAGCAAAGTCTTAAAGAAGAATTAGAGCAAGACCATCACAGATGCCTGTGCTGACATTTTTAAGTTGACTGTAACTGGCTTGAAGTCTTGCTACGGCATCGCTGACACTAATGGAGTTCTTCAGTAGCAGCGGTTTGATTGAAAACCAAAAAAGTCTTTTAAAAACAAATATTTACTCGCAAATATTTTAGCTCACACATGGAAAACCACAATAAACAATGAAGATTTGAACAAACATCTCTCTTACAGAGCTCTCTACCGTTCTCTGAACACACATATACCTAAAAAATCCCATACGACAAGCATTCCTCTTCTGGGTTGGCCAAATTTACGAAGTTTCATAGTTGAATTATGTTATTTAAGCAAACTGAGCCAGAATAGATATGCACTTTGTGTCCAGAGTACTCATAAGATGCTAAAACAAGATGCTAAACTTCAGGCTTGCCTTTAAGGATGCTTTACCATACTTTCTTACAGCCGTTCTTCACAGCATAGAGCTAAAAATGAAACCAATGCAAAAGTTGACCAAAAGCCAAACTTAATAAACCTTCTAAATTTACTGAGACAGACAGTTTTAAACAACACTGCACTGGAGGCTATGTAGAGCTGCCATTTGGAGGGTGAAGAGATGCTGACAGAAACATGCTGACAGAAACCTCATGACATCCAAGAAAGACAAATGCAGGCTTGTGGGAGGGAATAAACCCATGCAGCAGAAGTTGGAGACCAACTGGCTAAAAAAACAGCTTTTTACAAAGGGCTCCTCTGGGTCTTTGCGAAGAAGTTGCACACTGTTTATTTATTTATTTATGACACAAATTTCATTCTACATCTTGATGTCTTCACTATGTTAGAGCAGGGTAATGCACAAAACAAACAACAAAAGACAGAATCTACACCAAGAGAGTATTACATACCTTCAAGTTTCCCAGAACATGCTGTACCAGGAAAGCAGGGTCAGGAACAGATAGTCCTTGTCTCAGAACCAAGAACTAGCATATCACAATAAGATGGTTCACTAACAAGGACTGACGGGCTCCTGCAGAAAAGTACAGGCTGACAAAAAGAATTTCAGAAGCCTCGACATAACTTTGCTGACTGCAAGTTCCTTGTACCCATCACCTGGAAACAGATCTGACAAAAATCAGTTTCAACAAATGCCAAAAAGACCCTCCTCACACACAGAGCTCCTTTGGTCCTCCGGGTGCACTCTCCAGAAGGCTAGAACACTTCCATTATTTTCACGGAGCTGAATGTTCCCACTCCAAATAAAGAGGAAGCTTTAACAAAGACAGAAATGGAAAATTACACCATTGATGCTCATTGTCTATCTAGAGAGATACAAGCACTGAGGTTTTTCAAGTAAGAGGAAGTATAACTTATTTCTGTTTTAAAAATATGACATTCCTATAAAACAGGCTTTGATAAAAATTTTTTCAAATTGCATTTTATTCCAGTATTTCTGTTTTCCCACTGTCTCAGGAATACTCATGAACATAGATATAACTACACACCATTGTATTCCACAGATTCATCAAGAAATTTTCTTGGCTTAAACCTGTCTTTTTTAAAGCACACATTTAAACATAACATTTTATACTCTTCCTGCCTGCCAGTTCCAAAGAGAGATTTTGTCTAAATCTGACTAACTTGTTTCCTTCTGCAATTTCAGAGAATTCTTTCTGAGCTATTTTTATAATTCTGAAAATTGTAGCCCCTCATCAAAATAGAGACACCTAAAATAATTGCCATCCTGCATTAATTGCAATCTGGTATTTCCAGTGAAGAAGAAATGCAGGGAATCAAATATGTGACAGGCCCATTTTAAAGGAAATCCCTCATTCCTACAATTTTTTTTCTTTTTACATTAAACAGTACTCTGTTACTTAGAAATCCTCACAACTGATATACTGGAGCTTAATTCTGGAATTATTTCTCACTGATTTTATGCCATAATCATCACTACATTCTACCAATATAATTTCCTTTTGCAGATAAAAAGTTACTGTTACCAACTCTCCCCCTCCCAAAAGCACAGAAATAGACACACTTTAACTAATAAAAGTTTTAGGGCTTAAGAAATATTCTAGTAAGATTTGTTACAAAACAAAACAACAAAACAAAACACCAAAACCCAACTCACAATTCCTATGCTCTTTGCTGGATTTCATTATGAAACAGATGTAGGACAACATTCAAATTCACCACCTTAAGTTAAAAATACGAGTTTGTTTTGCCATCTGTGGAAACTATTTTGCAGGCAGTCAATACCACAAAGATCAATAAAACCTGTAATAGATTTCCTTCCTAGATCTTTGCAAAATAACTCCATATTAGCATAAAAAGCAGACAGCAGAAGATTGCAGATTAGCTGCAGCTTTCAACATGACTATATAAACATTTGAAGAACAATAAACAATTTATCCTATTTATTCAAATGAATCACTTCAATTTGCTCACCAGGAACTATATATGGACAGGTAATCCTTCTGCCTTCTGGGATACACAGACCTGTGCCTCCTGTGATTTGGTTTAATCCACAAATGCTCCAAGAACGCTGTCCAGCAGCAGCACAGTCCCATTCCCTACATTACCAATAAATGCCTTCTGCAGAACTGTAAGGAAGGCATGCCATCTTGCAGGAAGGCTCACGTTGCACTCATCTTTACAATTTAGCTGGCCTTTCTTGAAGCTGTTAAGCAAAACATTTTGTTAAATGTCACACCAAGTGCATTCCACGAGATGGAATGCACCGCAGTGTCCCCGCAGAAAGCACATCCTCCCACCACAGCTGTGCATTTGAATGCTTCTTTGTATTCCTTGTTTTTATTTTTAAAAAAAAGGACAAAGATACCAAGTTTTTTACAGTAGTAACTCTCCGTGTACCAGAACAATGGCTTGGTATTTAGCAAAGTTCTTGAAAAGGAAATGTCTCCCCACCTCAAAAAGTAGCAAAACAAACAAAGTGCCCCGTCCCCAGGAAATTCTTCTACAAACCTAAAGTACATACCAGAACATATCAGTGATCTAACCTGGGTGTCTGCATATCCCTATATTCAGTTTCCATAAACAGTACCTTAAAGCCTAAACCATGTTAAAAGAATTCATATCTGTATCCTAAACTTCACAAGACACTCATTGTCTATAAGCATTCGTAAAGTGCCCATTTTTTAAAACAAAGCTTTAATGCTCTTCCAATAAAGCTTTAACAAAGGCGTTGTTTAGCAAATTGCTACTTTTTCCTGTCTCTGTCAAAGGATTTTTGGCATAGTAACTTCATCTTAAAGCTCACATGAAATGCAAGGTAAGCTTTCATAGGTAAAACTACTTAATTTTAATTATCCATTGTTTTTATTTAACTGGAGCTATTTTAGTTCTGCTCAGGGAAGTGAAAGGAATAAAAAGCAAAGGCTAGGTAAGAGGGATCTAAGAAAATGAATGTAATAAAAAGTACAATAAAATTACTACAGAAAGGAAGCGTATAAACCAAACTTCAAGGACAACTGCCAAATCTCAAGGAACGTCTGCTCTCCTGGGAGGTCAAAACCTCTAAGATGCGCTCTACTTAATTCTCATCTGTCATGCAGTTCCACTGAATGTTTTCATTTTCTAAAAAGCTGAACAGTCCAACGAAGATCCCATTGCTACTGAAAGGAACAGTCCCACCTCCTGCCTTCCCAATGCTTCCTCTGCACTGGTACTGGTGCCTGTGCAGCCCTGCAGCAAAGCAAAGGGCAAGTGATTCAGCCGAAATCAGTCTCCCACAGGACGTGTTTCTCAGCTACAGCAAAGAAGTGAGCTGGAGCACCAGGCTGCCAAACAAGCGTTCCAGGACTGGTCAGGAAAGGGCTGCAAAGGAAAGATACCGTGGAAATGTCGGCATCCCCTTCACTGACAGCTCACTCCTAGATTAATTTGAGCCCCACTGAAACTTATTAGCCAGCCAATTTGTGGTGTGCTCATCCACAGCCATCAGGAAAGGACTTCACACCTTGTCCTTCTAATGAAATTGAAGCTGTTGAATTAATTTGCCTCTAACTCAGCCATGCAGTAATCCAAAGTTCACCGAAACCAGCAAGCTTCAGATTAGACCTTTAATGACCTAGAGTGGTGAAAGGACACAATTTACTCTCCTTGTCCTTTGTTTCTCAGAAATAGGCGCATGTTAATTCCTTTGCCTCTTCCACTCCCACACAACAGCTGTAAGTAGCCCTCTGTCTGGTGGCAAAAACTACTTCAACCAAGCATATATAACACCCTCCTAACCACAACAGTACCCTAAGAAAGAAATTCCAAGTTTTAGGAAGCAACAACAAAGGGCACCATTTAAAACCTCTCAGAATACATACGGCATATGGCTGTGATGGAGTGAGGGGACCTGAGAAAGGCTACCACACAGAAGACAAAAGTACAAAACTACCCAAGGTCACCTGTTTTTTAAAAAAGTCTTGGTTCTTCTCCCCAGACATTCTATAACCTGAAAAAGGTGAACACCTACTGAAATGAAGGGAAAAAAATGAAGACTTTTTTTCTTTTTTTTAAATAATATGACTTTCAAAATAGGTACTGCAGTACCCTGAAGGATTTATTCATGGATTTTCTGACTTACACAACTCTTTGTCTTTCACTTAGATACTCCCGCTGACAGTAGTTTGTTAGCTGTTAGGAATCTGAAAGCTCACAACAGCTATTGTCACAAATGAGAAGCAAAACTAGGTCCTTGTTGAACAGCTTAATTGTATGCAGGCAGAAACACTTGAGGGCAAAACTGAACACTGAAAAATAGCAAGGTATCTGAATCTGTGTTCAGACACTATTTAAAATCAAAACTTTTCTTTAATCCTACAGTATCTAGACTAAATAAGAAAAACACATGAAATGTTACACCAGAGAAGCAGCTATCCATTCTGAAATAATAATATCAACTTTAAGAAAAACAGCATTACTGTTTTCTTTTATAAATACTTGTTATTTCATCAGTCCCAGACTAATAGAAAGTTGAAAATACTGTACAGCAAGGAGAGAGCTCTCCCTCTCTGGACCCAAATCAACAAGGACAGCAGTTAACATGTAGGTAGTAATTTCAGGATCTTTACTGAAGGCATTTAAGGAAAGTTCTTTAGCCAAGCAAGTGACTTTTCTAGCCCTGTACCAGAAGACCCACCACCAACCAGGTACCAGCTGCACAGTGAATTGGTACAAAGCAGCTGCACATTAAGTTTCCACATGAGACACATTCTTGTATCTCTAAGCATCAATTGCTGAGCTAGTCACTGCATTGCAGTCCCCTGCGTTTCACAGTGGAAAGAAAGGAAATTTGGGGGAACGAGTCACCTGATCTATTTTAGATGTCAAGATACGTGAAGTAGCCCTGGAAATGACATTCTGCTCCCTATAAATGAACCCGAAAGTGACTTTCTCAGGTGTCATCTCCATGTTACCTACAGCTAGGCAAGAAGTAAATCTGTGTATGATTTCTAGCTGATGGCTTCAAGAGAAGAGCCGTGGGTGAGTATCACACTTGCCAACGGGGCAATCATGAAAGAACCGAGTCCCCACAAGACTAAGCGTGGTTTGACAACGGCATAGATTTTAGAACACCTGGTTTTACACACTTATCCTTTTCGCAGCTGACAGCACACGGTCATATCAGGACACAAGGCTTCTGGGCACCCTCAGCACCATCGCTCTTTCCCCTCTTATGGGGTCAGAAAACCCTTAATTCTACTGAAAAGGTTATTTCAGCATTCTTGGTGAAGACATTTCTAGAAAATACCCACATAAAAATGTCTTAAAACACAGTCTTAGTTAATAAAATTGCACTAGGAATGACAGATGCTAAAAGGTAGAACCAGAACAACACTTCCAGTCAAGTAACAGTCAACAATGTAAAAGCACACTTCAAACTGATCCCTCTTAATTCTTCATTAACATTTTGCTTCTTTCTGTTAAATAAACTACATGGCAATTAAGAAGCATTTCAGTTATTTACACCTGTGTTTATGAACTCTACTGTAAAAATATGTTTTTAAATGTAAAACTTGGTAATGGACAGGACAAAAAATATTTTTGGGATTAATTGTATGGATTTACATTTTTAAATATAACTGTATCCTATGGCTTTATCTGCAAGTGCACAAGTATATTTTTATTTATGTACATATTACATATTTTTATATAAAGCATTCTGCCAATACTTCTGTTCATTCTCAGACTGTAGTGAAAAGATTTATAAGCTAAAATATTAACTACCAAAGTAATTTGTTAAATGAATAGCTATTGTTCTTCAGCCAAGAGCAGCATAGTACTGAATACCCTCAAGTCACACAGTATTTATCGTGATACGCATAGAATTGTGCAGCATTTACTGAATACTTGAAGTTTCTCTCTCATAAAACATACATATATAGTACAAAAAATTAAAATGAAATATATATTAAAAATGCTATTCAGCAACTGCTATCGCAGCATTCTTTGCAAACACAACTGTGCCAGGGAAGAAGTCTGTAGAAACAGGAATACAGAGATACTGAAAAGAATAACTTTTAGATTGGAGCCTTCAGCATCAGATGACATTAGGAATATCCAACAACATAAAGGAAGTGGACACCGTTAGAACTAATGTATGCCAAAACTGAAAACACATCTAAATGGCTGGATTGGTATCACAAGAAAGTCCAGCCAAGGAGCATTTATCCATTTTCTAAGGCAGGACTGCAGCTTGTCCTAGATCAGCAGGGAGTACAGGAGTCAGGTGCAGCAGGACTCCAATTTGGAAATTATTTTAAAAAGGAAGGCATTGCACATTGTGCAACTTCCAAATATGCATGGGGAGGGTACACTGAATTATAATGTAGCCATTTGATTCTGACTATAACAAAGTCACCCAGAATACTTAAAGGAGTTAATTCAAACTTTAAAGGTTGTGGAAGAACAAAAAAAAACAACAAAAAACCCCAACTCTCAACATTTAGTCATCACACTGAAGCAAAAGATGACTAAACGTAACCAGTTTGGAATGACATTGTTTAAAACACTATTCAAAAAATTTGGGTGAGAAGGAGACAAGGAATCTGAAGGTAGTGAGATGGGGAATAAGCCAACCAGAAACAGAGAATAACAGGGGAAAAAAAACCCAAGAAATAAATAGACAGTAACAAACGCTCTACCTGATAAATAAATCTAACCCTGTATACCTCCCACTTCCACTTTATTTTTCAAACAAAGAGATGTATATAAACATATAACAAGTATGAATGAAAACTGCCCAAAGCTTAGTTAAAAAGAGCAAAATACTGCTTTTAAGACAGTTCCCCTTTTTGACCTTTCTGTCCTTTTTTCCACTTACAGCAGATCTTCACAAAAATCCAGAACTGTACTGACACCCACAGCCTTTGCTACAATTTCTACATTGTCTGAAAGGTTAACTCTTTATCAAAATGTCTGGCTACATCAAAGTACGCTATTTTCTTTACAGACAGAAATTATGTTTCCTTAATCAAAGTACCCTGTTTTAAAATGCAGAACTCTGACAGCCAAGCTTTCCCAGTTTCAATACATTCCCTAGAATACTTCGGAAAAAGTTAAACTGCAGGACAGGAGAAATGCATGTCAGGAATGTAACAGCACGCAAAAATGAATCTGTAACAAGCCTGAGGTTTATGAGACTGTAACTACATTAATTTTCAAGACATTTAGATTTTCCTTAGACTCATTTGAGTGACCCATTATTTAACATTCCACATTTTCCATCCATTAAAATTTCACTTATGAATTATTTCTCACAACTGTCAGCACACTCAGCTTACTTGAAAGGCTATTGTTAAAAGCTCATATAAAAGGAAACAATAAAGACAGATACTGTGGATTTACCTCAGAGAAGAGAAAGTTTCTGGAAAAAGTCAAGGCATGAGATTTAATGATGACAGAATAAAGCCTTTAGTTATTTACCATCCAGCAAATCTCCTAAGTAGGCTAACTTAATAGTGTGCAAGTAAGTACCATTTATCCTTCAAAGTTACCCTCTATTTCCCACACAATTTTTGCCTCCTATCTTTACATATATTTGCTAATACTCACTATTTATGGGTACTTTGGTAGAAAACCCATCAGGAAGGATGATGCACATTCTGGTAAAACATCATATGCAAGGAGGACCTGCTGGAGGTGAGGGTCATGGGATCTCAGAAGTGTAGTTCCAAATTTAGGACCTCAGCTACAAGCAAGACGTGAAGCTCTCAAACTGCCAGCTTGAACTTAAACAGGAGCACATCAATCAATTTAGGAGAGCAGTGGGCACATCCATAGCTATGGAACTAACAGGAAAGAACGCCATACACCATCCTACTCCTTTGCACAGCAACATTTCCCGTGTCTTTCCTTCTGTGTGTAGTTTCAGCCGACGCTGCTCTGACTTACTGAGGCTTTTTCTGTCCTTGCTGGGCTCTCAGCTCCCTTGTCCTGAAGTGCTGCTCCATGCTGGCCCCTGAGGTGCAGCCCTTCCCAGCACAAACCACACCGCTGTTTACACATTCCTACATTTCTTCTGCGTGGCTGGTGAACACAGTACCTCCACCACTTCTTCAGCTGATTACAGCTCAGATAACTGAATGGAACTTATGAGGCACACATAATGAGAGTTAATTATGTTCACATGATGCAACTGAATTTATGGTCACACAAAATCTCAGCTACTCTGACAATTACACAGACCCAGCAAATCCTCATGCTCAAGGTAACAAGTACACTAGACCGACTTCAGAAGAGGTGAGACAGGACAAACATGCCCAGGTGTACTAACCTAAACCATAGCAGGATGGTTTACCTAAATCTTCCACACAAAATTAAATGCATGTATTGCTACAAAGTTTTAGGCTAAAATTTAATTACCTAAGAAACACATGTGGTTATTACATTGTTCAGAAATAAACAGCAACAACTGTTTTCTTGTTTTGAGTAGTTTAGCTATATAAATTTGATATTTTTAAGTATTGACAGAAGACCAGCTGTAGTAAGATTCAAAATTGTGAACACAATCTATCATCGAATTTCATCATTCATAATTTCAACAACAGGCCTCAACAAATGCCTGAAAATGGATAAAAAGCTTGAACATTAACTGCTGAACAAATTTCATTTTCTAAAAATGCAATCTTCAAGGTCACCAGCTGAATCATCACTAAATAACCTTTACATTTATTAACCAAGTCAGACATCATCTGTTATAATTCAAGATTCCCCCTCTCATAAAGACCATGAGTGAAACAGGCCAGTAAATGCATCTGCCCACACCTATAGCAGTGTATATAACCAGCACAGAGACAGTACAGACACCTGATTTCATAACAATTGTAATAAATGATGCAGAGATGAAGTAGAAAACAACCAAATACATGTGCTGAGTAATAGGAAAATCAACTCCTATTTGTATTAATAACTTCATTATACTCCTATTTATTAAATAGTTGTAGGAGAGACTTTATAAACCAGCAAAGCTTTGATATGTGTGGTGCTATTGTTCTGGTTTTGTTCTAGTACTTTACGCACAGAAATTGCAAACCATTCACATATTTAAGGAATACACCAAAGATACTCAGTTCCAGTCAAACAGATATTTTCTCCAGCTTAACTGAAGTGTTCTCCCCCTTTCTTTGTCCTTTTCAAATTCCTGGAATGTCACACACAGAGGATTTTACAAAAGCACGATGCCTATGTTGAGGTACTGTATTCTCTACACCAAACAATTTTGTCTGCAATAGAATGGCAGCACGTGACATATTGAAAAGCAAGTATGCACATGTGCATTCTGGCCAAATTAACATTCCCAGGATTTGGCCCTGGCTTTAAACCACCAAGCAGACATGCTCTAGTTATATCCCATAGTGATAAACTGCATGTTTTGATCACTACTGTATTTTCTCCACACCAAGTAATTCAACAACCACAGAAGTAAAGTGGGGACTTAATGTTTCCTCATTTATCAGTATACAACTGAGTAATCTCCTAACCATCCTTGGAAAAGCTCATGTCCAAACATCATATACATACAGCTGCCCACATTCTGTACACATCCCTCCACTGACTCTGCCTCTCCTCTTATGAGCTGCAAGAAGCAAAACATTTCTTGGGCAGCACATAAACACAACCTTCACTGTTCCGATGGTTCAAAAACAAACAAGGCATTTATGATTTAAAGTATTTCAAGCAAGTATTTTTTATTGTAGTGTATAATGAGAAAACTATTATGAAAAATATCCAGCCCATTCAATAACCAGTCATCTTAGCTGAAGATATTATTTTCCAAAGCCATTCTGAAGGCGCCAGAAGTTATGAAGAAGCTGAAAACTGCCATTTACATCACATGTATGAACAAAAGCAATCGTTGTTGTGTCTGAATAAGGCTGACTGCAAATACTTTACACTACAACAGGCCCTTTATCACAGTATCCAAGAACTGTAACAACTTAAAGTAACAATGATGCTTTACTGGAACTTGGCTGGAATCTACTCCTTGATTTGTTGGATAGCTCTCCACTAGAATATTTCCTATACTAGCATCTTCATAAAACCTTCCCATCCAAAGCATGCCCTCTGACAAGACATTTAATGCATGTTTTCCACAAATCCAGTATGATTTTTACCTTACTTGTGTACGAACACGAGTTCTGCAGTTCTGCGCCGACACAAATGTTAAGTCCTGTCATTTCCACACGTGCATGTGTGGGAAGAGGGAGGGTACGTTTGTTTTTAAAAACATCTAGCATAACTTGTCATACTTCCCAGACTCTAGGTGATGAGAAAAAGGTTTTTGAAAGGTGCTTTACTGGCAGTATGTATGAGCTTCAAGTGATGTATTATCTGCAGGCAAGTACATCTGCTGCATAGGGGTCTACCTTTGGACTTCCACCAGTTTCCCCTGCAGATGAATGCCAATTTATAGCAGAATTTATAGAGGAAAACAACAAAGATTCCACGAGTAATCCATGCCAAGCCCCAATTAAGACTTTGAAAACAATAATTACTTGGTGTCAACTATGCCAGCACTTCTTATATGAGCACGCTTTAAGAATCCAAGCAGGGCTAGCCAAAGACTGCAAACACTTTATTAGCCTTTATTCATTCAACAGAATCTCTCTAAAAGCATCTATAAACCCAAATCTCCAGCAGCTGTCTACATTTTTATATTGTAACCCTCAGCACTGTGAAAAGAATAGACCTTTAGTTTGGAACTAGTTATTTTTGCATTTCTATACAAAAGCACACTAAAAAGGTTTAAAAATAGACATACGTTAAAGGTTTATAATTGCCATCCTAGCCTTAATGAACTCTTTCTAATGACTGAAACACTGCTCCTTAAGAGTCAACAATGGGAGTCACCAACACATGCACCTTCTCATTGCAAAAATACTCAAATTCTGTAACAACCTCAAAATGAAGTTGTTAGAAGACACAGGAGCACTACAGAACCCAGCTGGTTGTTTCAGGATTTTTAAATGCAATGTTAAGGTTAAGGTTATCCTTTCTGTCAGCACCTATTTAGTTTGCCACTTTCTCTTTCAAAGCACATGCATTACAAGGGGGTTTTCTTTTTTAAAGCCAATAAAGTAGATTTTCTTTTAAAGGAGGAAAAAAAACCCAAAACAAATAAAATCCAAACCAAGCAATGGAGTAATCCAATTATTAGCAAGTGAGCCACAAAAACAGGCACATCACATACAAAAGCACATAAATTTCAGGAAAAATATACAGCACAATAAAAAAAAATCCCCCATAGAAAACCACATCAGCAGAGTAATTCCTGTTTTTCATACTGAACAATGCCAAATCTAACTGGATAGCATTATTACAAGTTATTTAACTGATGTATAGAAATTACTGGTGCCAACATACCCCTCCACATGAAGTACTCAGAAGGCTTCAGACATCCCCTAAACAATCATGCAGAGATGCTGCAGGACCAAAGGAAAAGCACAGCTGTCTGTTTCCCTGATGCAGAGCACACCACTCGGTAACTTTTAAAGGCACAATTTCAGTACAAATTTGATTTATGAACTGGAGAAAAAAAAATACCAAGTGACTGAAGTAAATAAAGGTAACGGTCTTTCCCTAACTTCAGCTTTTATGGATAGAGATCAGGTATTATCTTTAAATTTTATAATGCACAGATTGGCTATTAAAAAAAAAGTTGTGTTTTTTTAAATTCTAAATGTGAATTTGGTGGAGCAAAAAGTGCCATTAAATACAGCCAATTTTTGCTACAGACAGAAATTTTGTGTCAACTTTTCAAGCCCTCACTGCTGTTTTTCTTGTATTTGCTAATGTCTCCATCCCAAGTTTGGCCCACCAACCCAAGAGCATGAGCGATGGTTTGCAAAGCTTAAATCCCCATATTTTAAAAAACAAACAAACAAAACCCTACCACAATTATGTTCTGCTTTCAGCGCGATCAGAAAGCCCCTGAAAATTAGTCAAGCTGGCAGAACAACCCAAACTTGCCAGAACAATTCAGCTGGCTTAGATGCTCTTCCTTGCAGCCATATTTCCCGAGGAATGCTCAAAACCAGATGTATTTCAACTTGGATAAACCCTTCTGGCACTCTGCTCCTGCAGCTCTCTCATCAGTAGAGCCCCCTTATCACAAGACAGGTTTGGGAATGGAGATGAACAAGGGAAGGCAGCCTCTCACCTCAGAGGAGCCCACGCCAGGACACCTCCGTGTTGCTCGGAGGATGTGCACTCCCAGGGAACAGGCACCCGCACGTCCCAGGCACACCACGGAGCAATCCCACGCAGATGATGCCTTAGGATTTTAGCTTTTCTGGTTTTCATATCCTGTAATTCTTTAGTGTATAATTCTAAACTCCATATAGTCTGTTACCTACTGTTCTCCCATTTTGGTCAGACAAAACAATTCCTCTCTAGGCTTGAAACTCAAGTGTAGTTCCACTTACTGTCTCAGGCCCCGAGAAATGTAAACAGAAGTGGGTTAGGGGGGAGCAAACTTGGGGTACGTGACTTCATTACCTGAAGCTGTAATTGGAGGATTAACTCCCAATACACAAATGGACCAAACTTACAAAAGTATGAAAACCCATGACCCCATCATCCATTTTGGGTGTAGCCCCTGGGGCTTTGACTGCCCTCATGTACCTGAAGGCCCTTCAATAAATACAACCACTTTTATTCTCTTGATTTTGTCTGGCCTCTGTTTTTAGGAAGCCCCATCAAGGCATCACAGACACACACCCCCAGGCACAGGGAGAAGCGACAGCTCTTCTAGGGCTGACTGAGAGAAGCAGTGGCTCATCCCACTGCAAAGGGTGAGCAGCTCCAAATTAAATGGCAAGTGAAGTTTTCTTCTGCCATTTACAGTAGTGCTGATCTTCAGTGATTAAATGCAAAGTCTGTAAAATGTTTGCATAATGGTATCTTGCAATATTCAAAGCACTATATGTTGCTGTGTTTACAGCACCCTGCCTCTGTTTTTACTGGCCTCGTGTTCCATATAAACAGAAGAAAAGGATACACTGTTCTTATTATCACAATCTCCCACACCGAACCACGCTATTTTAAGTTACTGGTCCTAAGAGGAAAAACAGGTCTAGCATTGTTATTTTCTTCAATGTCCAACTTAATTCCTTGTAATCAATACTAGGCAGATCTTTTAAATAAACTTCACCAGACACAAAACTCCAAATGTACCACAATTCTACTCTGAATTCTCGGGCTGTGTGTAATTACAAAAACCATTCAACAATCCCACGTTGTCTAGGAAAACAAAGCTCTAAACCTGTTCTTTTCTTAGTTAAGAAACTAAGGAGCTTAGAGAAAAGATGCATCCTTTCAACTGTTTTTCAAGACTAATTAATTTGATTATTTAAATTTATTACTTATTATTATTTAAATAAATGCTATTTAAAAAATAGATTTATTCCTTCATAGTCGCAAAGTTGGCACCAAAAATGCCCTCTTGTGGCACAGCAGAACCCTGCAGAGCCTGCCCCCGGGTCTTCCAACTTAGATTTTTGAACAAGAATGTATGACTCAGGGCTTGTTTTGAAACTAAAATGAGATAAGCAAAGCAGGTAATAAAGTAAACTAAAACTGCAGGTATCATTCGGAGTTTGAATGAATGCTTGAATGCAGTTTCTCTATGTGGCTCTTTCATTTCTTTTTTTTCAAGTGTTAATCTAAGTAGTGAGTACATCTGGCCCTCCCATAAATCTAAGCATAATCCAGTTCCTGGGGAAAGCTGCTCTCTGCTTGGAACAGAGCACTGTCACTTTAGCAGATTCCTGAAAGGAGAGTCTTCGTGCTGCTTGAAACCTCTTTATTAAGGACTATGTGTAAAAACAATTTCAACCTCTTCAACAACAGGCAACGATTTCCAAGACTGCCTCGCCCTCCCCTCCTCAGAGCACCAATTTTCAGATGTACCACTGATCGTGAGGAGAACAGTCAACAGACAACTACAGTCACCAGATTTTTCTCCCATGGAGCAAAGCTACATTACATACTCTTCTGTTAATAGAAACGTGGCTGAGACAGCTCCAACTCCCTTACTTGGAAGCAGCATCTTTCACACAGGTTTCATTTTTGCTGCTTTTCTAGCTCTCAGCCTGCCAAAGCGACCTTAGAGTAGTGCTTCGTTTGCAAGCAAACAAACGAAAAAAAAGCCACTAAGAAACCCTTTAAATTGAAGTCAACCCTCCACAAGCACTAAAATCCTGATGCCCAGCGATGAGGGGGGACCTCTCCCATCCTGAGTCTGCAATACAGCAAAGAGCACATTCTTTAACACATCACTCTCTTGGGTTGCATCTGCCCAACCGACAGCAGTTTTGGCAGCCTCCCAAATTATTCCTTTTATTCCTGAGGACAGTTCCCAACAGCTTGGGTCCCTTATCCTGCTCCTCTCTGAACAGTCTGCTGTGAGAGGTGTGGCTCTGCTTTTTCCAAAACACAGCTCAAGGAGGAAGCAGGAGGCACAGGAACACCTTATTTCAGCTGCCAGCTCACCTGCAGCAGCCCACAGCAAGGTCATACTCGCTAAGGCGAGCTCATTCCAAGGGCTCAGATGGAGCTGGCAGCAGCATCCACAGCGCTGCACAGCAGGAGAGAACAGGCAGGTTTCAAAGTGTTAAGTCTGAGAGGAAAAAAACCACCACATTTTGGTCTTTTGCCTCAGTGCAATAATCAAAAAACAAGAAAAAAAAAACAAACAAACAAAACAGTTTCACAACCTATTACAAACCCTCAATCAAGCACAAAATTTTAGTTGAAATATTAAAACAACCTTAGAACATAATACATTTTAATTATTCGAGTATCTGACGCTTTTTCTTTTCAGCTTTCTTTTCACAAGCCATTCATGTTTGGTTTCTACAAAGGCATTTTTGAAGTTTTCAGCTGAAGTTTCAAGAACTTTTTTTAAATACTTGTTATAAAACCAAAGCGTTTTAAAATGAAGTTGCTGCTTAATACTCAGTGAAATCACTGTGTCATTTCATCTGTAAGAGCACAGACAAACCCAAAAGAGTTAAATCTTTTTTGACAAGAGTCAGTGAGCTTTTCCTCAAAACTTGGTTTGTACGTAGCCGAGATGGAAGTCTCCCCACGAAGAGCAGGATGCACACACTGTGTTTGCAGTGGTCTGGGCCCCCCAGATGACAGAACACCTACGACATAGTCATGGAAACACACACACGGCTGGCACTGAACATCAGAGCGGATTCCTCTGGACAAAGCCCTGCCAGCCACGCTGCAAAGCTACTCAGGCAGTTCAGAAGCCACGCAGGATTATGGTGAGAGAGTTTAGCAACCAACACAACAACAGGGGAAACCAGCAGGATCTGAGATATTTTTCAACATTTTGCTCACCCAGCACGTCCAGTAAAGATTCTCGAGTCAAAAGTCATTAGGCTGCATTCTTCCAGGTGTAGCAGTTCAACAGCCCTTTTCTTCTTAAATACAACTGAGGTTCTCATCACTTTTGAAACCAATAAATCAATATTTCCTTCCAGAGTTATCCTAGCTTGTGTCTATTTTCTACTTCCTGGTCTTGCTAAAAGGACAAGTTTACTATCAGCCACTGAGTAAAACCAAGCCATAGGAAGATCTACAAACCACTTATCTGGTCAAGATCCCAACCTATTAAAAGCTGTCATTTTTCAGACAGCTGTATGTAGCTCTCCTCCAGTGCTGACAGAATGCAAGTAATAGATGTATGTGTGTACACACCCACATAAAAGGAGTGAGGTGGGTTGGGGAAGGAGAGAAAAAGAAATCACAAGTGTCCTTATTACTTCAGAATAGTTGTTAAGCCACACCTAAGATTGTAAGAGGTAAGTCTCCAATCAGCAGTAGGCTTCCTCCTCAACCAAACTTCCTCGGGCATATCACAACCAAAAAATTCCTCTCTCCATAATTCATCCCAGATCACTAACCTGAGTGCTGTCCCAGGATGTCTGCAGATCCCTCTGTGGTCCCTCTGTCTTCTGATCCTGGAAGGAAATTCTCAGTCTCTCTACCCACCCGTCTTGACTCAGCGTGTCTCCTCTCCAGAGCACCAGCCTACCCATTTAGACAGAGAATACAATTTCCCAATCCCTACAGGAAATAAGTCCTCATAATCCTTGGGCAGCTGAAGGCTAGGAAGGTCTGTCATTTACAACCTCACTTCACGTATGCACGTTTCAACAAACGGTATCGATTGCACAGGTCACAAGTACTTCACTTTTCTTCAAACAAGGAGCACCTCCCCATCAGCTACAAGGCAAGAATTCATCTGGCAATTGTAGGTCCCTCAGCTGTTTGCAGCCACTCCGAGCAGTGAAGATAAGTTATTATACAGGATATCCTTCTACCAGTCAACTTTAAAAAGGCAGCGGTGACATTTAAGATAAGCTTCTCTAGCAGGCAATCTAAGAAGCCTATACAAAAAAACCCACATTACTATTAGGTACATACTAAGCAGCAGCCCATTTGAGTGGGCTGGTGTGCCTTTCTTCCAAGCATTCAAATCGTTGCTTTTCAAAACTGAACATCTCTGAAAACTGTTATTCTTTTAGTCTTTTTAAAGTTTCTTTCCAGAGAAGCATTACCTAAATAAAAACCTGTTTTTCATGCCCTGCAGAAACTGTTTTCAAAGCTGACGGGGGGAGGGGGTATCAACCTAAGAGCTAGAAAGCTTTGAAGGGCATTCCTCTCCTGCTGCATTTCAGATTAAGCACAAACTCCTTCCTCTTCTTGTTAGACCTGTTGACAAGAAAGTAGCTCTCCTCATGATTAACCACTTTTAAAAATAATAATTTAAAAAAACTTTAAGCACTTAATTCACTGTTAGAGTTACCACAGTCTACTTGAAAATTGAATTAGTGGAAAAAGTCTTTATCCCAAAAAATGGTAAAGATGCACACATTCAAAATAAAGGAAAATGAACATAAAAACATCAACAAGCTGAAAGTTTACTCCAAATTTCTAACTGACCCAGCTGAAATCGCAGAAACTCCAGGAAAGACTTGGGACAGAATCGCTCCTGCCATTTTCCAAAGCTTTTGAAAGAGATTTAACTATTTTTCCCTGGTATCAAAACCAATATCCAATACAGAAATATTTCCTCAAAGCAATTTGTGTCAGTAAGTAGAGTATTTATCATGTTTTTATGAAGATGGCAAGTGCTCACCTCTCAGAAGATTTATTTATCCAGCATCAGATACCAAAAAAGCTTCCACTAGACAGTCTTTGACCTGCTTGAGCTTCAGGAATACTTTTTGCAGGGGGAGGGGAGAAACTGCTAGCTATGTAATTATAAATGTATTTTACTATAAATGCATTTTGACACAAACTGATTAGGAAGCGGGAATAATTTCACTGTCAAAATCATCCAAGGTCAGAGCTCTGCAACTTTCTTAAGGAATGGAAGCCACCATAAAAGCACTTGTTACCTTAGATGGGATGACACACAGAAAAGAATGCCCAGAATTCTGGTTTTTTACATAGGGCATTTAAAATTCCAGGGGAGTGTGTAAGGCTTATTTTTAAGACCTTGATGCCGGATCATCTCAGGAGCTTTTTGAAATGCATGCACACATAATCATTCCAACACAATACCACATAAACATTTCCCATCACTTTAACATCACCCTTGTTAATTTAATTTGCCCATAGTATAAGGTGATAAAGTAATTAATGTACCTCTTAACTACTTTCAAAATTTTGTTTAATGCTTTAGCTTCTGGGCAGGCACAGAGAAAATATTTCCTTCACTTGTTCAGCTAATTCAGTTAACAAGTATGTCAGAAGTGAAGAAAAACTACCAGGAATGCACTTAAACCACATTTTCTTTTTGCAGTTTATGACCCACTAGGAATGGGAGAACAAATTTACACAGCTTTAGATTAAAACCAGCTTGAAAAATAGAAAAGGAAATCACAATTTACTACTCAAAATTATCTGAAGCACTCAAGAAAAAAGTACTGTAACATTTAAAAAATCCATTTGTATCACAGACTATTAAGACAGATTTTAGTTTAGCTCACTTCAGAAGTGAAATTCCAGTGGGACCCATGTATTAACTGCCACAATTTGTTTTGTGACTTCTACTCAAGAGCACCAAACATTCAAGTCTAGAAACACTGGTGCAGCATGAAATACCTGCTGAAAGGTTTCAGACATCAAGTTCAGAACAGTCCATAACATTACAAAAAACCTACAAGTAAGCAAAAGTATTTAAATGGTTAAGCAGGGTACAGTTCAGAGTACATTTCTCTCACTCAGTTTCACCCAAAACTGTTATACAGACCCAATAACAAGTTAAAAATGATGTTCATTATCATTAATAGAATTCCTGAAAAATTAGATGGAAGGAACAAGAAGTTAATCTATCATTAACATTCTGGGAAAAACAAAATTGTTGATGCTGAATGTTACTTTTAAACCAATTCCACCTGCATTAGTTCATTTGGAATTATCACAGTTTAGTCAGTGTGTTAACAGAATTTCTTCAGGGGCTTCTAATCACAGAAATCTTAAAAATCCATGAGAAAAAATGAACAATCTGGAATTTTCTTTCTAAAGAAAATAGATGTATTATTCACTAGCAGCCCACTATATATAAAAATTAAGGAGTTTTTTCTACATTCTTCCTGCACACAGGGAAAAAGCAACAGGCCTGTTTACAATGTACCTCCTCCTAAGCAATAGAAACTACTCAGGAAATAGCTGTGTAACAGTCTAAACATAAATTTACCAGTGTTTTCATTTCCCTACACAAACAAAGCTCTTCTGCTCATCAATAATTCAAATATATTTGTGGCCTCACTACTCACATTACATAAAAACACAGTTTACAGCTACTTCTTCTTAAGACTTCAAGCAACTCTTAATCTGATTTCCACAAACCACAGTTTCCTCAAGGTCCTGTGTCCTCCTGTGACACAGGAACAGCACATTGGCAGAGACACTGGCACTCCCCAAATTGCTAATTGTAGTTCCTCTGTTGCACCTGTCAAGGAAGATGAGCTGGAGAAAAACTGGATTCCTGCAGCTCCCCTCTCTCCGACTGCTACTTTTCCGGTGAGGGAGAAGTCACATCATCCATAGACAGAAACTTCAATTTTCCTCCTGGATTTCTGTCTTCAGCCCATGTTATTATCAATACCATTTAACAGTTTATTTGCTGACTGCTGCATCTGATCAGTGCAAAAAATAAAACCCTGTGCTCTTCCTTATAAGCAATGCTGATGCAGCAAATGGTGCAGAAAGAAGACACAGATTTGGGAGAGGGGGCCCAGAAAATGGATTTGAAATTATCCATATTATGCAACATAAACACTGCTTCTGGCCTTTTCAAGTTTCACACTGCTGACTGTCCAAAATGCTTCACCTCTTTTCTGATTTCTGAACATACAGACACATCCAAAAGTCCACGCTGGAAAGCTTTCAGTTCACTACTTACCTTCATTTCCAGAAGCGCTTCCCATGTTGCCTGCTCCTTCGCTAACTTTGGTTCTCTTAATTTATGCAAACTCAGTTTAAACAGTGTTTTCACAAACCTCCAACATTTAGGACATCTAACTATTACTATTATTAGAACTGAACCACCAGTTCAGGCACTGCAACTGCTGCTCAGCCACCATCTCACGCCACAAGCATCCCAAAGGCAAGTCCCAGCTGAGATCCCACCCTCCCCATTTAAACAAGTGCAACACAGCTGGTGAAGGGTGGAGCACAAGTCTTACAAGGAGCAGCTGAGGGAGCTGGGGGTGTTTAGTCTGCAGAAAAGGAGGCTCAGAGGACACCTTATCTCTCTCTACAACTCTCTCTTCTTCCCAGAACAAGCAATAGGACAAGAGGAAATGGCCTCAAGCTGCACCAGGGGAGATTTAGATTGGGTATTAGGAAAGATTACTTTGCCAAAAGGGTTGCCCAGCACTGGAACAGGCTGCCCAGGGAAGTAGTTGAGTCACCATTCCTGGGCATATTTAATTTAATTGGTACTGGGGACGTGGTTTAATGATGGACTTGGCAGTGCTGGGTTAACGGTTGGACTTGATGATCTTAAGTTTAATTTCCAATCTAAATCATTCCTTACCGTAGTCTGTATACAGGAGTAGATGTTTTCTTGTAGTGCAGAAATCCACCCAGTACAAGGGTTATTTAAACTTCATGCAAAATTTGAAGACATTTCTCCTGAAATTCTCTGGATCACCTGGCAAAACCAGCAATACTGTTGCAGCACTACAAATTGCTCAGTAGGAGAGAAACTACCGGACTTTAAAAACCTATATTATTTATAAATATCTCAGCAAGGACTACTCTGCATCAGTACACCAGCTCCTGCACAGCAAATACTGGATACTATGTTTAAATACCTTAATCATGTGTTTTAATTACTTGTGTTTAACCTTGACACCAGATGTTCTGGGTTAGTAATGTTAACTGCAATTTCTGCTTCTACCTGAAATGGTTTTTAATCCTTCAGCTGCAAGGAGAATGCAGAAGCAGAACCTGAATTTCATGCCCAACAATCTGAATGCCCAGCAATCACATGCCACACCATGAAAACATACCTAGAAGTCATAAAAGTGAATGCTGTTTTACTTCTTTCCCAGAGGACACTGTCATAGACCTCAGTAATCTCATCTTCCACCATTCTGGTGTTTCAGTATTTCCTTAGACAATTAAATATTCTCCAGCGGCATGGAAATGCAATTCTCAGGAGAGACACTTTATCCAGAGATTTAGCTGTCCACCTTCTTAGGCAAGTTAGCAATAAGAGTGAGCTGGAGAAAAACCAGACAGCGACACTGAAAAACATCTGTTACACTGATACTTACACATCACTGAAGTAAAGATTTATCATTCCACATTTCAACCGAAAGGACTAAATATCCTGTTTAACAGGTATATCAAAGCCCAACTTGATACCTGTAATCTCTTCATTTGAAGAATTTCATGTAATGATTTCACAGGAGAAATAAGTCATTGACTTTTACTTTTTTTAAATGAGTTCAAACTGCACCTCACTACAAAGCCAACTGGAAGAGCAAAAGGAAAGTGGTTAGGCTATTTAAAATCCAATACTGGGAATAATAAAACACAGTGTTGAAGGAATAAATCTCATCACTAAGTGAAATAGTTTTAGGCAGTCAAGCATTTCTGTGCTAAAAACATAAAGCACAAAAGTAGCATTTAAAGAACAGCATTAATCTATGATATCCAAAGAAGGAGATAAAAACATCTGCTCAAGCCACTTGACAATATAATTGTCTTAATTGGAAAGCAAGCAAAGACTTTACATTAAAAAAACTGCATGTTCACAAATTGCACTCTTTAAGGAATTTAAAAATAGGGCTGATGTTCTGAGATGGTAACAATAAATATCAAGTGTTTGATAACTGTCATCTAAGAAAAATGGGTTTCATCATCTTGCAGCTAACTTTTATTAATTTAATTTTAGTTTAGTCCAGGAGATTCAACACGGTCTTGAACCAGCATATCCTCTGTGGTACAAATGTCTACATCTAAATTTTGTCACTGTTATCTCACCATGCGAACAGCTTATGTTAGAACTCCTGATCTTCAGCAAAAGGTAGAGAAAATATGACTGCTTTACCAGCCAGTGAAAATTACATAAAGTGAATTACGCCCATTAGCCCAGTTCTGTCTCCAGATGTGTTTAAAAATTTTGCTGAAAAAGATCTAACAGATCTATTATTCCAGGTATTAGGACAAGGCCCAGTTATTTTCCTTTGATTCAAAGCAGGCATTGAACTCAAGCACTCAGAGGTTAGCATGCAGAGCACAATTTAAAACACCTAAAAACTGGCTTGAAAAGACACACATTATAAACAAATTACTTTAGCTTTTGGCCTCTGATTTAAGCTGCTTGATAAACAAACAGCGCCTCTCTCTTTTCATTGCTCTCCTTTATATTGATATCAATTTCCTAAGTTAATTAAAGCAAGTCTTCCTTCTGCCTAGAAAAAGGACAAAAAAGTAACTGCAAAAATTAAAGAACAATAAACATGAAACTTAAGTGAAAGTTGCTGCTCAAGCATTTTGCTACTTTGAAGATGAATGTGAAACTATGACATTTTGCAACAAATATGCAGCTTGCAAAAGGCAATAACTACATTTTTTCAGATTAAATGAAACAGAAAACTAACAGCAACTTTCCTGCTTAGTCATATTTTACAGACCCTATACAGAGCTCCTCGAAAAAATCACCTTCATGTTGCAGAACCAATGTGTATTTTCAAAATGTTTCAGTCTGCTCTTATTTCAGGATATTTGGTCTCTGGTAAGTAAATAAAAATATAATAAAAGTCCTCACTTGACAGAGAACTGTAAATAAAATCCAGTATTACTCAAATGCTTCATTTCAGCAGTGCATCCCAATCTCATTTTAAAAGTTTTGGTGGTCTTGTACTTTTTGGTGGTCTTTTGTACTTTTTATTAAACTAAAGATAAAACCTTTTAAGATACAGATAAGCAATAAGGAAAACAAGGGTTTAAACACAAAACTTCAGGCAGAAAAGCACATAGCTGCTATGTATTGGTAACAAGATTTTGTACCTGCCTAGACAAGTCAGTGATGTTCTTGCCAAGTACTCCATGGCAGACAATCAAAAAGAGAAGGGTTGGGCACTTAACCAGATTCTTCTTGGATTTTAACACCTTTAATTACAAATCTGCTTTTAAATTAAAAGTTCCGTTTCTAAGCACATATCTCAGAGTAGACCTTGTAAAACAGTCTAATAATGCTGTAGGAAAAGACAATTAAACTATAAATAAAATGCCCCATCTTTTACCGTTATCCAAGCCAAGGCCGTAAAAAAGGAAAAAAAGTTTGAAAACCACATCTGGGAGGCAAAGACAAAACAAATTAGATTTAGCAGCAAATTAGAGTCTACAGTCATACGGGGTAGATTTGGATGTGATATTAAATAAATGTGACACCGCATTTATTCAAGTTGGTCTTTGCAGAGATCCAGCACTACAATACTGAAGCAGCACACTTAATCTGTACCAAAGAAATGTAAATATTTGAGATGATAGCAAACTTGGATCAGTAGTGAGGTTAAAACTCATTTTAGCATAATCCATCTGCAGCAAGTGGAATGATGGGAAAATGCAGGGTATAGAACACATGTACTTCACAGCACCCACTTCTCTTTCCTCTGAAGCACTTGCTAAGATTGTTCAAGATTGCCAGACCTGCCTGGAAAAATGTACCTTTTTGTTTCCTCCATTATAAAATAAAACAACCTCTTGCACTGTATATTTGCCTGCAGATAGGCAATCCTTTTCCCTAGGTCCAGTTGCTAGAGTTTACTGCTGATAGACTGAAGAAGCAACGTTTTCCAACAAAACATGTAGCATTAATATCAAGATTCTGCTGTCCAATATATTTGAGATTCTCTCTCTTATGGTAGATAAATGGGTAATTAATAAAATAAAATTGAAAGTATTGGATAAGTTATCTATTTCCTCATCTGATGTGGTAGGCATATTGCACAGTTGTAAAAGCAGTCTGAAATGTAACTCAGGGTTATGAAAACTATTTTTAAGACTACAGCAACACCTGCCCAGTCTAGCTGTATGACTATATTTATTCTTAATCTTTAGACAGACTTTCAGAAATAGCAAAACCCTCACTGCCATATATACTTTCTTTAAAAAGGCACATACATTCACCTGCAAAGACACAATGAATGCACAAGTGGACACTGCTTTAGGAAAGAGGCTGAATGAATGAAGTTTTTCTTACACATTAACGTTCAAAAAGCTGGAATATGTAGTAAACAACATGTGGAGGCTGGCAGCTTTGAATAACCAGTTCATGCCTTTGTTTCTGAGCTACAACACAAGGAAGCCACATAACCCCAACCAGAACAAAAGAATGTTGCTCTGTTTCCCAGAAAACATTGATTTCTAAAAGTGTTCAACTCCTAAAAAAGCATCTCACTCTAAGCGTGTGTTATCCTTGCTGGCCTCTTCAGGTAGTCAAAATTCAGTTTTCCAACACGTGTGTATCTTCAAATAAAGGCAAACACAGATTGACAAACCAAGCTAAGTACTTGATGGTGCAGCCTTCCTTTAAAAACAAACAAAACCCAACACCTTCCCTGATAGGCTCCTCCCTCCCCCAAGGAATGCACACAATATCCCTCCTCATTCACATACCTCGCTGAACCAAACCACACATGGCATTTTCCTCATGCACAGTTCCAAGCTTGCCCGTCCAGAGGGCACTCCGAAATTCAGGCACCATGAACAACACGCTTTCCTGCTTTCTGGGAGCTGAACTACAAAGTACTTCCTTTGCTCTCTGCAATTGCCAGCCATCCCTGCCCGAGCACAAATCCATCAGCATTTACTTCACTCGTTAATGAGTGATCTCCCATTTTAACTGTCATCAAAAAGGACACTTCATTGTCTCCCCAGCTGGAATGAAACACAGCTACTGTATCCAACCAGCAGATCCAATATTCCCAGCTCAATTCTGCTCACAACCCAGGACAACAAAATGTATTAAACAGGCTGTCTGACCAAACCCAAAGCTGGAGAACAAAGGACAAGAAAGAGACACGCACACAAACTCGTACAAGCAGTGAGATTTTCTTTTACTGTATGTGGTTCTGCTTTCCCATAGCCCAAATGGAACACTTTCTTCCAAGAAAATTAATAATGAGAAGCAGAAGAACCAACAGGGTTTCACCCAGCCTGGCGGCTTTTCTCCTGCTGCCTAATCTGCTGCCATGAGCCAGTAGAGGCCGCTCCAGACCATGGATCGCTCCCGCAGAACTGCGGGATGGGACAGCAGCTTCCCGACCCTCGCCCCTCAACACAACAGCCACTTCTGGCATTTTTCTTCCACCTCTAATTCCACATCAGCTTCTCCACCCCTTCAAATTACCTCAGTGAAGTCTAGCCCCCCTCAAGGGCAACTCCTGACTGTAAGTAATCACTGGTGACCTGAATTCACGTTGCTGCACGTGGTGCTCTCGCCAAACTAGGTGTTCTACCCCTTGCCGTGGAACCATTCCAGGTTTCTTTCCCTAAAAGTTTCCCCACGACACTCTGTAGCACACAAAACCCATTCATTTCAGCAGAGACTATCCTCAAATATTCTAGAGATGGTGTGAACATATCACTTTTGGTGCAGTTCTCACGTGGTTCCAGCTACCCAATTTTTATTCCACTCCAGGAACTCCCCCCAGCTCGAACTGGCCATGCACAGCAGTGACACAGTGAAGTGGTTCACGGGCCAGCTCCTCACAGGTGGGTTTCATGCCAGTTCATATACTTACTTATACATTAACTTTCATCTAACCAAAGGTTCAAGAGACACAAGGGACATAATCTACATAGAAGATCTCATTATAGGGACTCTCATCGCTACTCCTTACAGAAGTCAAGTGCTCCAGTATCTTTACTTCTACAGAAATAACCTTCATGGAAAACAGAGCAGGAAATAATAATTTGTCTTTACAGAAGGTGAAGGAACACACACAGTAAACAGTGTTTTAGCCCACCTAAACAGCCACAAAAAAGATACAGTTTTCAACATCCTACTAGGAGTGGGGAAGACAGGAATTTCTGCAGGGCAGAAGAAACCTGTTGATTAAATTTATTAATGAGATCATAAAACAATCTTCTCAGATAATGAAAAGGACTGAACTCAATAATCCAGATGGTCTCTTCCCCTTTGGGCTTCTGTGATTAAATAATCATTAACTGGGTATCATCTGTAGCCCACTGTGGGTGAATCTGAGCTCCTGTATGGTTTTCAGTGACATTGTATCTGAATGTATACGCTTGGCACAGCAGAATCAAAGTTAAAAAGGCAGACTTTGTTTAGTGTGCTTTTGCTCTTTTGCTATTTCCAAACACTTGAAACACATACCATGCATATTTCCTACACACAGAACAAGCTAAATAGAAGAATTAAAGAGTAACAGTTGCAAACAGTTACTGACTATTGCTATGCCAATTTCAAAGTTTTGTTTCTTGTACATCCACTTTGTTACCCAAAGAAGAGCCCAAGCTGAACTAGAAACTGACTTCAGAAACAAATAAAAGGTTAACTTCAGATATTTAAGTGCTGATTTCTACCTTTTTGTTCCTAATTCTAGGCTACAATTCGAATGCATGATCACTTTTCAACTGTGCAGTACCGTTGCAGCACTGAAAAAGAACCTCTGTAGCAGCAGCACCCTTTTTTTAACATATTTAAATACAAGTCAGTTAGGTATCTAATACTGGAAGAACAGATCCTTTCACATCAATATCCACATCAATATTTGAAAGCTATAAGAAGGTAACGAAAAACCATTCCACACTTTCCAAGTTTTCCAACTTCCCCAAGTCTTTTAGATGAGCAGAAAAAGAGAAGCAAATGGAAAGAAAAAGCTGCGCTGTAATGCATCCATGCACTGCTTTACCACCGTCACTACCTTCCCCTGCATGTCCCATCTCCTTCCCCACAGAGTTTGCCAACCACACTTAACATTTCACGTCAGCAACCCAACCACCAGAAACAAACCAGAACCAGTGCTGTCCAGTCTTCATTCAGTTCCACGTGTGCTCAGCAACAACCTTTCTGCAGTGACTCTCCTATAAAGCACTTGCCCCACAAACACAAGGTATTTTAAAAACATCAGGAAACAAACAAAAAAAGAGATGGAGAAGTGTGATGCAAGCTGTATTCAGCACTCAAAGAACGAGACATGCATGATACTTTTAGGCAAAGACTACTAAATGGAGGTCCAGAAGAATCAGTTTATACATCACTTATTTAATGTTTTATTTAGTGATTTTAGGATAAGAGGCAGCAGCACTGCCCTAACGGGGTGTGCCACTATCAAGAAAACCTGAAGAACATTTGGAACAGAGAAAATCATTCGCAAGGACATGGATGTGCATAAATCCAAGTAAGAACTGGGATGTAGCTTCCCAATATAAATTACAGTTCTTAAAATTTAAAGCAGTAGAGAAAAAGAAAGATCTGCAAGTATCAGTCAATTGGCAGCATTCACATGTGCTGTCAGTGTGGGCGTCTTCTCTAGATAGACAAACAACCTAAAATGCAGAAAACTGAGAAATTTTTAGAGCCAAGAAAGCACTTTTGTTGTTTGAGAGCCTCACAAAAGCTCACTCCAGCACAGGATTGTGTTCACTCACATGCAACAAAGATGACTTCATATTGCAAGAGGTGCAGAGAAGAACTACAGGATAATCAAACAGACGGAGAGCTCTTTTTAAAGGGCTGGACAAAGAACTTGGCCTGCTTAGTTGAGCAAAACAAGGCTAAGAGGGAATGTGTTTTCAGACAAGCATCTCTAGTAAATAACCAAAGGGAAAACAGTACCCCTTCAACTACAGGACAGCTGCCCAACTATAGAACAGAAAAAAGCATTCTAAACTACGTTAGTTTGGAAAGTTTCTATCCAACAGAAGCAGAGTTTTCAAACTCCTGTTATGTGGAAAGGGGGGAAAACTTATATGGTTTTGATATTAAGCTTGACCAGGTTATAAACCTTTGCTTTGCTATATGGTGTTTCAAGTTTGTCCACAGTATTGAAAGATGCAATAAAGACAGGGAAGTAAATGGACATAAGATTAATTAGGGGTTTTTTACATCAAAGACAGCTCACATCCAATATTTTATCTAATATTTTCATGATCTCTGTACCAGAAATCAGTGAGTGGAGTTAGCCTGTAAATATTTAAATAAAATGTTTGATTGAAGTTATTTAAAATAGCAATAATACTTAGTAATACTTTTAATTTCATTAGAGAAATAGTAAGACTTATAAGATCCATTAAGTGGCCAATGTGGAAAAACTACAATAGGCTGTATTAATAGTGGAAATTATCACAAGAGGGTGAGGTTACTTGGAATGTTCCTCCTGACACCCTTCCATAAATTAGTAGCCAAGGAGTAACAATGTGCTTGGGAAATTTCTGTAGATGACACCAGACTGGAACTGTCACCAGTACAAAGAGGAGTGGGTAGTTATGCAGGAGAGTTCACGGGTTTTGAGAGCTGGAATGCCAGAAAATGGAATTTAATGGTACAACATGTGAAATCATGCGTTTAGGGACCGGTAACCTTTTCTGTAAGCTGAGAACTCATCACATGGAAGCAACACAGGAGGAATGAACAGAGCAGTGAGGTATGGAATCCTTCATCTAAGGATACTGATGTTTATATGAGCACAAGAGCTCAGTATGCTCATGGAAGAAAAAATGAGAAATTCCACTCAGCTCAGGAAGCCTCTGAGCTGAAATTAGAGAGGTTAGAGCAGTGCTGGGGGAAGTATCACTGCTGAAGAGTTAAATATTGTGTTCAGTATCAGGAGACTCTTTGGTCTGAAGCAGTACAACTGAACAGATTTATGTTAAAACATTGCTGTGTCTCCTCACAAAACTTTGCTTGGCTAAAGATGATTGAGATTATTAAATTGCTCAGTAAAATACATACTCCATTCCTTATTTCATTTCCTGAAGCAGCTCCAGCCCAAGGTAAAGAACACTACTATTAGCACAAGTTATGAAAATGCACTGCACGTAATTCTAATTTAATGGATCAGAAATTAAAAGTTTTATAACTGCCTGAAAACAAGACAAGAGATGGTCTTCCAAACAGAGCAGTTGGAAAGAAAAATTTAAGCTGTTCTAAAATTGCCCTAGTAAGTTTCTGGAAAGGACAGAAAAACAAGTAGATGTATTCCTACATCTAGAAGTTTATGTACCCATGTGAAGGATCTGTTTCCAGTACCTTTACAGATTGGACATTTTAGAGTTCCATCTCTGGCCTGTGTAACTAGCAGAACTTTTACTCCTTCCTTTCAATGCACTGGCCACAGATAAAGGGTGGCAGCTCTAAGTGTTATTGAGCTGCTCTCCAATGCTTTGCTACTACCTCCTGTTCAAGAGTCAAGGGCTAAACTAACTGCCCTGCCCAGCACTGTAAAGAATTCTCTGGCTCAGACAAATGGAGATTGAATACCTTTTCTCTCCTCTGTAGGTGAAAAAAGGACATTTTAGGCTTATCGGGAATTTAATTTAACAAACATCCTACATGTATGGCATTTGTAATGCTTTCAGTCAGTTGCTCCTTCACCGTATGGTTTGGAAGTCTGATATTTACTAAAACCTCAACTTACTCAAAGGTTTTGGGGTACGGTCTGCAGGCATTTCAATAGTGGACAGCTGTGACACATCTGTCAGCAGTTGTTGGTTGGGGCTGTACGTAATGATCTGGGTTAGCCCTCCCAGTGCTGCACTGAAGCAATGAGATAGTCCGAGCATTTTCCAATCCTCTTCTGTTAGTTCCATTAAATTAGTCAGGTATTCACATTTCCAAAGGAAAATGCAAAGACATGACACGCGACACATGACTCTATATCCAAGGTGTACCAGAGTTTTACTCATTTGATTAAATCCATAATTTTACATCGGTGTTTGTATTTGTAAAAGCCTTATATCTGCAACGTTTCAAAGAAGCTCTCCTAGTTATCCTATTTTACTGCAACACGCTTGCATCTGATAGAATAAAAGCACCTCAATAAACAGCACATCCCTGATTGTAACTGCTCTCCGAACAAGAAACGCCACATGAAAGATCCCGACAGCCACCACCAGCCCTGGCAAGGCAACTTCATCCGTTCAGCCCCGTCTCTGGGAAGAAACACTGGAAGCCTTTCACTTGCAGAACTTCCCGGGGCTGCGTCCACAGCCACGAGCCATTTAAAATAACAAAACCACCATCCACCTTCCACCTCGACCGGCGCTCAGCAAGGCAACGCTCCACCTGCCGCAAACCTCACTGTAAATAACGGGGGACGGGGGGAGCAGCCAACACGGAAACAAATACACACAAAAAAACCCAAACAAACAGGGAAAACTGAAGTGCCGCCTCCAAGGAAACCTGTTGCTGACCACCGCCAGAGCGCGGCTGCGGGGATCCCGCATCCCGCCGCGCCCGGAGCCAACTTTCCCGCTGGCACGGCGCACCCCGGGTGCCACTTTCGCTGGCGTGGATCATTAATGAACCCGGCGGACGTGCGGGGTCGGTGCGGGGGCGGCCGGGCTGAGCTCCGGGCGGGCCGGGGCCGCGCCGCCAGCGCCCCCCGGCCATGGGCGGTCGGCGCGGGGCCGGGAGCCGGTACTCACTCGATGAAGTAGCTGGCGCCCTCCTCCGAGAACCCCTCCTCCCATCCGCGGGGCAGGTCTGCA
>VXAZ01009811.1:17906-116718 GCA_013399875.1 Gymnorhina tibicen | reverse complement strand
CCAGCGGCTGCTCGCGGGCGGGAGCCGCACATCCCCACGGACGCTCTCCGCCCGGCGGAGGGACCGGGATCGTCTCGTGCTCCGCTCCGGGAGCCCTGGGAGCCGCGCCCGGAGCGTGTGTCCTAGCGGGGGATGTACAGGTGTGAGCGCACCTGGCTGCCGCCGTGCCCCTGGAACGCCGTGGCCAGCGGCGCCAGGTGAGGAGAGACAGACAGGCCGCGGGGACTTTGAACCTTGGGCACAGGGTAAGGGGGCACCAAGGTTAAAACACCGCAGAGAGGCAGCAGCAGCAGCCGGCCGACAAAGCAGAGCTGTCACCGGTATCGGGAGGGACCTGTGCCAGCCCCTGTGTGCATCAGTGACCTAGAACAGGCAGGAGGGTAACGTGAGAGAGCCCGCTCCGTGCATTTCAGGGAGGCTGTGCTAGCTCCCGGTCAGACCTGTGACACCAAGACCCTTACTGGTGCTCGTGTGGTGTGCGGGGATGCTCCAGCTAAAGACAGAGTTAAGTGCTCCAGTCACTCAGAATATGGTTTAGGGACAGAGTGGATGGGACAGGCAAGGAGTAGTCTGCCGTACAGCAGAGCCCGTAGGTTTCTTACTCTCATCCGAGTGCCAGCCAGCAGAGCGAGGATGGGTGCCAGGTGGGGAGTCCTAGCCAGTGCCTTGGCTTGGCCATAGCGGTAGTTGCAGCAGGAGAGGAGGACTAACAAAGCCAAGGGGTTCAGGGTGCAGAAACGCCTCTTTCAATGAGGGCAGCAGTGGCGGAGCCAAGCATAGCTCTGTGGGGTTCTTGCTGTTCTGATACTGGGGAAGAGAGAGGGATCAAAAAGGCAGGAAATGGGACATTTGCTAGCTTGGCGTAGAAGGAGAGTGTTAAACGGGAAAGACAGGCTGCAAAGAGGAGTGGGAAAGGGTGGGTGGGGACAGGTTAGTAAAGAAAAACAGAGGAGACCAACTGAGGACACGGCTGTGGGGGAGAGGGAGAATGCCAGCATGCAGTAGGAGAGTGTAAGACGGGAGAGTGCTGCAGTACAGGGAAAATGATAACGTTTGCTTTTTTTTCTAAATAACCAAAATAAATCATCAGAAAAAAAGTAGGAGGCAAGAAAAGCAGCATCAGTCAGGAGAGAGAGGACTTTGCTCTATTTCATGCCAGTTTCAGACAACGCTGCAGGTATGGTGCATCAGGAGAGCTTTGTGTGGACTTCCCTTTTTGACCACTGTTGAAGATACTATACTATATATATACTGTGTATGTACTATACTCTTGTCATTGAACAACCAAGAATGGTCATTACTGTGGCACACATAGCAGACTAACAGATATTCTCATCTTCCAACAATCCACAGAATTTTAGTTTGTGCACAGTTATAAAGCAGGAGAGAATATCTTGTAGCCCTTTATCCTAAGTCAGAATTTTAATTAAAAGTTCCAATACTAAAACTTTTGTGCTGCCTTTTTTTTTTTTCTTAAGTGTTTTGGGTTTCCATGGTAAAGTTTTGGAAGCAGGAGGGCTGCAGGGGTGGCTTCTGTCAGAAGCTGCCAGAAGCTGCCCTTAAGTCCAACAGAGGCAATGCCATCCAGCTCCATGCTGGCCAATGTATTGGATAAGGGATTTTAAAAGGGAAAAAAGTTAGCATGAGGGAGGAATTGGGGCCAGAGAAGAGCAGAGTGAGAATATGTGAGGAACAGCTCTGCAAACACCAAAGGCAGTGCAGAAGGAGGGGCAAGGAGGTGTTCCAGTCACCAGAGCTGAGATCCCCTGCAGTCCATGGAGGACTGCACTCCAGGGCAGGTGGATGCCAGAGGGAGGCTGTGACCCTGTGGGAAGCCTGTGCTGGAGTAGGGTCCTGGCAGGGACCTGCAAACCCAGGGAGAGAGGAGCCTATGGTGGAGTAGGATTGCTGGCAGGTGTTGTGACCCTGGGGCAGACCCATGCTGGAGCAGCCTGTTCCTGAAGGACCACACCCCGTGGAAGGGACCCACACTGGAGCAGCACATGCACAGCTGCAGCCCATGGGAAGGGACTTAGCTGGAGAAGCTGATGGAGAACTGTCTCCCATAGAAGGGATCCCACACTGGAGCAGTGTGAAGAGTCCTCCCCCTGAGGAGTAAGAGTGGCGGAGGCAAGGTGTGATGAACTGACCACAGCCCCCATTCCCCATCCCCCTGTGCCACTGAGGGGGAGAAGGTAGAGAATCAGGAATAAAGTTGGACAAGTGGGGGTAGGGGAAGGTGTTTTTAAGATTTGATTTTATTTCTCAAGATACTATTCTGATTTGATTGGTAATAAATGAATTTCCCCAAGTTGAGTCTGTTTTGCCCGTGACAGTAACTGGTGAGTGATCTGTCCCTGCCCGTACCTCGACCCATTAGACTTTCATTATATTTTCTCTCCCCAGACCATTTGCGGAGGGGGAATCACAGAGTGGCTTTGGTGGGCACCTGATGTCCAGCCAGTGTCAACCCACCACAGAAGCCCTAAAAACTCGGGGTCGTTCTGGTTAGGTGCGAGTTATCACAGAACCTGCAGTTAAGGTCAGTTCTAGTGCAGTTCCAAAGTAAATCAAATACAAGGTGCTAAGTGTCATTGCATGCTTAGGTCTGTGCAGAGGAGATAAGACCAACTCTTGCCCTGCAAGTCACTCATTTGCCATGATGCTCTGAAGCAAGACTTCCATGCTCCATCAGCTGCATGAACTCACTGCATCTAGCTTGCAACTCCACGAGGCTGTGGCCACTCGACCACCGTGACAAAATAGGCTTCTCCACCTCAAATGAATAGTAGCTTCCTAGAACAAACATGACTGTGGTTTGGATTTCAGGTCCTAAAAGCATCTGTGCTGGGTCAAACTAAATGTCTGTTTAGCCTAATATTCTGACTCATGTCCCAACAGGAGCAGGTGCCAGGAAAGAATGCAGGAGCCAGTCATAGGCAACTCCCCAGCTCCTTCCCTCAACTCTAGTACAACATCTGATGCTTGCCTGCAGAAGCTGTGAGCTCAGAAAGCTCTTGAGCAAGATCTCCTAGTGGATCTTTTCTGTGAACCTGTCCAGACTAGAGCTCACATAACTTCTGTCATCCAGCACTAGCAAAGTGCTCCTAATGCTCATCTTACCTGAGCTGTGTATGAAGAATCACCTTCTTTTGTTTGTTTTGAACCCAGATCCCATTTCATTTATTTTCCTCGGTTCTTGCAATGAAAGAGACAGTGGTCATCTAGTGCAGCCTCCTGCAGTGGCAGCATTGATTTTAGACCAGGTGGCTCAGGCTTTTGTGAAGGTAAGGATGTGAAAATGCTCCAGGGACAGAAATTCAACAGCCTCTCTTAGCAACTAGTTCCCATGTGCCTTTGGTGAAAATACTTTCATTATATCAAGTTAGAAACTCTCTGTTTCAATTTGTCACCCTTGTCACATGACTAAATCTTGAGTTGATGCATCATGGTGCCTGAGGCATTAGCACATTATCACATACACCTGCAAATTACAGAGAAATGCATTACTGAAAAAGCATCTTTTCTTACAGTAACTTGCAGAGCTCTATTCCAAAATTAAGATCAAGATGAAAACTTAGTCTAGAGTCACAAGAGTTCACAAGCTGACTTGTGTTGGCCTCATCAGGAGGTAGGTTTGTGATTTAGAACCCTGGAGGAAGAATGTCTCCAGGCATCATTCATTAATAAGATTACCAGATTCTTCTAGTTTTTCTGTTCTTTTTTTTTTCAGGCTCTGGTTCCAGCCCTCCCTGGCTGATGCCAGACACTTTTCTACTACATACCATTCATTGCACTCTACAGGCACAGTCTGTAAGAAGCTATTTGGGGTAAAATAAGAGACTTTAAGGCCACAATATCAGGAACTCAGCTAAAGGAAGTGAAATATGCTCTTCAGCAAGGGTCTAATAAAAGCTGGGATATTTGAGGCTCCCATTGTTGATAACTGGGTAATTCGAGGAGACATCATGAGGTCCCTGAATACTGCAAGTTTGAACCCACATCTGACAGCTTTATAGCAATGTGTCACTAATGTTACTTGCTCTGTCTGCATCCTCTGGGAACACTTTTTTTGATGACTTCATTAAATTGGGAGAGCGGTGATTCATTTTAAAGTAGGCCAAAGTCTGTATCTGCACATTCATTGAAACAGAGAACCAGGGAATGGTTTGTGTTGGACAGGACCTTAAAGATCATCTCGTTCCAACCCCCTGCCATGGGCAGGGACACCTTCCTCTAGACCAGGCTGATCAGAGCCCCATCCAGCCTGGCCTTGAACACTATCAGGGATGGGGCATCCACAGCTTCTCTGGGCAACTTGTGCCAGTGACTCACCACCCTCACACCATAGAATTTCATCCTAATATATATTCTAAACTTGTCCTCTTTCAGTGTAAAACTACTACCCTTTTTCCTATCACTACATGTCCTTGCTATTTCCAGAATAAACTCACTGAATATGAACATCCTTTCTACCTCATCCCTCTCTTGTCAGCCCTTGCCCTTACAACCCAGCTTCTCCCTGGCAGTGGCAACATCCAAATCTTCTTATTTCCTCTTTTGCCCACTTTCATTACACACAGCCCCATCCCTTGCACCATTCAGGTCTGCGTTTTTTCAACCCTTCAAATGCTATAACTTTTCAACAAAACATGGACTAGGAATCTGCAGTTAATGCCGGAGACACTATATAAGAATCACAAAAAAACCAGTATCATTTCCTTCAGTCACAATTAGATCCAGTGTCTAGAAGGTTACAGAATCACAGCTGGATTTCAGCATGGTGTGTACTCTAATGATCTATTTCCTATTTTTCAGAGAATTCAATACAATTGAATTTGATGATCTTAGAGGTCAAAAGCTGCTGCTATTTCAGGAAGCTTAAATGAGGTACAATGCATAGAAAAGCCTTCTAGTTACGACTTTTTCATCATGGCCTGTACATTTTATAAAGGATAAGCACAACCTATAAAAGGTGCGAGGCCAGACAAAGGCAGAGCATTTGAAGAGTAATGAATATGAATTATTAAATCGTGGTTAAGAAAGCTTATAAGCCATAATGCAAAACATGTATTATGCCTTTTAGCATGATTTTCCAGCTCTGCTCAGAGCAGCTGAGAATTAAAATCATGAAAGGTTTCATGGTGAGACGGATTAATTTGCAAGACAATTTCAGAGCAGTTCATTGTCTGATTATACCAAACTACAGGTTGTGCAACCACACTGTTCTTCAGGATTGTGCAGTGTGATTCCCATCTAGCAGTGGCAAGTGCTTAAGAGACCGGAAATTAATACATTGATTCTTAGAGGTAGAAGAAGGTGCTAATCAGACAATAGGGGAAAAGGGAAGAGGTCTTGGAGACATTAGGCAAATCCACATCCCTGGAAAATTTCCAATGCCGTTATTCCAAAACTGCAATGCTTTTTCAGATTATGGAAGAACTACACTAATTAATCACTATGGTGTATTTGTTCAAACTGGGGAAAACAACTTTAGCTGTTGGATTCTCAAACAGCATGGGAAAAGCCATCTCAGGAGAACAGTACCAATAGAACTCTTCAATTTAAAAAAAAAAGGCCATGCACAGCTAGAGCCAGTATCAAGCTGGCAGATGAAGAAGCACTTAATGAAACAGATCAAACATGCAGAAAGATTTTCTTCCAGTCTGAAGTCTTAAAATTGTTTAAAACAAGAAGAGGACAAATTAAAAAGATTCAAGTCCAAGACCAAACATTACCTTAGTGGGTAGGGAAAGCAAACAAGATAACAAAAAAATCATTATAGTATTATTTTGAAACTAAAAAAAAGAGTTGATGAGATTTAATACATACCAATCAATTTTATTCCTTGTTCATCCATGTCAGGATGAGTAGAAAACAGCTTGATTTATGCGAAGATAAATTTACAGATAGATGATACATAGAAGTTTTCCCAAATGTAATGAGCAGTAAAGCAGCCTAATTAGGAATTCCATGGTATTTCCCATATCAACAATTTCTAAAGGCTGGTTCAGACAAAATTTCTGTCAGGGAAATTCCAAGTATACTTATTTTGTCTCAGGCCAGGAGCTATGAACAGATGATCTCACAAGATCCCTTTTAGTCTACACTTCTATGAAAAGAAATGCTGGTTCAAAATGTTAAGATTTTTAGAAATAGATGGACATCAAAAATTGTCATCACCTGACAGGTAGTAAAGACCATGTTTATTGGGTGGCTATCTAGTTGACAGGAAGAATTCATGGCAACCTCTTGAATTGAAAGATTTCTGTTATTTACAAGGAGAGGAAGGACAATCCCTGATACAGTTAAGAAAGATAAGCAACTTGCACAATGGCACTCCTGATGACATGACTAAATATAGAGCACATACTCGTTCCTGATCTGGAGTGTTTTCAGCTGAACCACACAACCTACAGAAGTCAGGAGAACTAGACAGAAGGAAGGGAGGCAAGAGTCACAAGATATGTACAAAAATTTGGCACACCATCTTCAAGACGTCACCCATTTCCAGCCTAAGCACTTTCCAGGACAGAATTAATACATATTAATACAAGGCCAGATAAATCTTGAGCAGAACAGAAAAGGTATTGTCACCAATAGAATGTGTTTTATCTCTTTGTAAGTGCTGACATTAAATGAAACAACTTTTACATGTTCTATACAGGACAGTTTATGCTGTGGGGAAAATGATGGCAAATTTTAGACAAAGTAAGATTTTTAGAGCCTATTTTCCCTACAACAGATTAAGAAGTTTCCCTAAATTTCCATGGGACTTGTGTCAGGCAACAGAATTCTAAGAGCACCATAAGATAAATATAGCTGATAAAATAAGAAAGATTAAATAATGGTAAATCTATTGTTGAAGGAATTCCAAATAAGGAAAAAGGAATTATTCATTTTCCTGGCCACTGGAAAGAATATAAACAAGTTCAAACTGTATCCACAGTTCCTTTGAGGAAGATATGGAGCATGACATTGTACAAGAATAGTTTGGAGGCTCACTGTCTCCCCGTGCAGCAGGATCTGCACACAGGCACCAGCCCAGACAGTGACACTGCTGAGCAAGACAGATGGGGAAATGACATTGAGAAGGCAACACTGGTGCTGCATAACAAATCCAAACTTCTCCTTCCAAAACATGCTGAACTCTCCTACGAGTAAAAAAACCAGTAATTATCTTTAGTTAAAAGGACGTTTTTTTCCAAACCCCTATTGGTTTTTAAAAGTATATTCATGCTGAAAGTACCCTCTGTGAAATCCAGAAGATATCTTCAAAATAATTCTATTTTCCTTACAAATGTCCTTCATGTTTAAAGACATCCTGCTGATTTACCTTCTAGATGCAAACATCTGAATATATCTAATTACCTCTCTCTCACCTGAATACCCATTTGCCCAAAAGAATTATATTCATAGAATCGAGTTAAGCACGTCCCCTGAAATACACAAAAATGCACACAAAAGCAAAAATGAATGAATGCATTCCCTAATTACGAAGTCAGTTTACAATTTCCTGTCACACAAGCTTTTATGATTGCTATATTTAACATAGTTCCATCTCCTCTTCATTTTCTCTCTTTTTCATTTCACAAAGTCTCAATAATTTACATACCCAGCACCTAGAATCCTTGCACTAGGATATATTTGGTATACAAAAATTAAACTAAATAACAAATAGCCATAATTTTGTCATGACAAGTCTTATCATTGTAAACAGAGGTGGCAATAGTTAAATGTCTGCACAGTGCTCAAGTTATTTGTAGAAGGGAGAAATACAAAAGAACAATTATGTGCCAAAGTCACGGGATCATTTCCAGAAATTTACCTTACGTTTTTATAATGAACACTTGAGGGTATTTTTTTTTATCTTTTTTTTTTTTTTTTTTGGCAAAGGACACTGTAAGCCTGGCAGCACTGAGAAACCCTCAGTTCTTCAATATCCTTATACCTGTGACTGTCAACATTTGGTTTGTTTTAAAGCAGACACTTGAAGTCAGTTCCATATTTATGAACACAAACAGACTCCCTGTCATTCCATGAAGCCTGAGTATGAAAAGATCCTTTTTTAAGAAACGGGACAAATGGAAAGACAAACATGACTGATCCTTAAGACTAAAATCTTTAACATTTTAAATCAAACTGTTCAATTCTCTGATGTTTCCTCACAAGTTATGCATTTGATTTCTTTCCCCCATATATAAGATATCTCACTTTTTTTCTCATCAAAACTTTTTTCCCCAGTTTTGAGTCCTCTATTATATGACTGGTATTACCCTTTTTCCAGCCCTTTTGGCAAATGCCATTTTTTGCAACTACATGCCACAATTAGGGCAAGCAGAGTGTCAAATATTCCCAGCAATCTTCACAAGGACATTTTTTCTAAAGAAATTTAAGACCTCTGAATTCACTTTCCAGGCTCATAACAAAGTTTGCTCTCCATTTGCTTTGGAAGACCCAAAACTTCACCCTTGAGAAGTCCCCTTAGTAGTAATAGAAATTAACCTGTTCAACAAGATGTTTTCAAATTTGAATATGTCAAAGATAAAACAGATTTTTACCTATTTTTTCTTAATATACCCATAAATAGCTTGCTGCTACTCCGTAGATCACTTAAAACACGTCTATGCATACCAATAGCAGTCCCCACACAAGACTCCAGACAAGATTCCATTTTAGCATCTTCTGCCCCACCTTTCCAGAGATGTTACTTTCTCAGCGGGCTTGTAACTTGCCAAGGTCTCAGTCCTCTTCTTAAATAAGCTTTTGCCAGGCAGAACAATCTCTTCCTGCTGTGATCTCCCAGATCCTTTCTCAAAGACTCCTTTGCAAAAGGATCTAAGATTCTGATTATCTGCTTGGCTCCAGAAGGAGGTAGCTGAGGGTTAATCATTCTCCTTCATTTTTCTGGCAACATGAACTGTGCATACCTCATCACAGCTTTCCAATATCTGACTTCTTTCTGGTTTCTTCCTGCTTGCTGTTACAATCCTGGCACGTGTGCCTTCTTGACAATCCTCCACGTCTGTTTTTGTCTCTTCCTATGCTTGGGCTCAGGTCCTTTTGTGCTTTTGCTTCTTTAGTCTCCTGCTACACACCTGTATCCCTTCCACTCCTGGCTTCAATGATTTGCAACAGCAACCAGTTTCCAAAGGCAGTGTGATAAACCATCCATATGTGAGCACGGCACAACCAGTAGCTATAGTAACAGGAAAGCATGCTTTAAACAAAACTGAAAAATGAAAAAAACACCTGAGGGCTATCACTCAACTTTTCCTCCATCCCCAAATATTGCGTGGTTCCATAAATGTCCTCCCGTGTTTCTTTGCCTGACTGTATCTCCACCTAGCCCAAAACACAGTGAAATAAAAATAAAAGTTTATTTTTCTTGGCTTAAGGAGGAAAAATAAATAAGTAATCACACACAAGACTAGGAAAAGGTTGTCTCTTTCCCACACAAAAAGAAAAAATATATCTGTAAGTTGCAAATCCAGGACAGGCAAAATTCTCATTATCCCAGTTCTGCTTTAATTTCTTATACAGGATCAGCCATAGGACACCTGTTGGGTGTGAGTTTCATTTGGATCCCCAGGGAGCCCTGGCAGCAGTTTGGGAGGTTAGCAAGGGTTGGAGAGAGGGCACTGTCCCCAGCACGGTGCTGTGCTGCCCAAACACAGCTGCTCACACCCTGAAGCAGTGGGGCCACGTGCTGATACCTGTGACCCATCTCGCTGTCACACAGAGCTGGAGAGCAATTTCTGACAATGCAGCACAGCACAGGCAACTTTAAAAACACAGATACAAGAAGAAGAACCTTCTGCAAGTTCTTGAGAAGAGCTCTTGAGTCTAACTGGACTGAGTCAAGGTAGTAAAGAAAATGCTTTTTTTTAACTGACATATATTCTTTATTTCTCTAGAACCTGTGTAGGTGGACTTCCACAGAGAAGACAAAAATAGACTCAGGGCCTCAGCTTACTTGACCACTCAAAAGGTCAGCAAGGTCAGCAAAACATTGTTCAGTAATTTAACACACTCATACCTGTGTCCCACCTTCTCATTCCTGCTTGTTAAAATATTCATGTCAAAATAGATAAGCAATACAGACTCAATTCATACCAAAAAAACCTTCATTGTTTTATATAGATTTAAATAAACTAAACCTTCTTCATTTACTGCAGTATTACCTTCCAAAAAATTATTCTTTCTTGTTTGACCCTTCCTTTCTTGAGGGAGTAGGACGATTTCATGTATCTTTTAAATACATACAAATGTGTTGCTCTTCTCAATAAAACCCACCTGAAATAGATCTCCTTTTAATCACTGAAGTAAGTAGGCATGCAAATCAGGAGAAAGAATTATGTATTTCAGCAAGGTATAGCCTGATATTTGTCAAACTGGAATATTATTATACCTGATTCAATTTTACGCATTGACGTCTCTCCATTGTTATTGATTAATGGTTAAAGCTCTCTAAGGTTGTTATACAACGCTGTTATAAATAACTTATATTATTTAGATACCTTATGGATGTGATCTCTACAAATGATGAATTATATCCCCCTTCTTAATTACAGCATCCTCTGAAATCTAATTTAAATAGTAGCTGAACAGATTGAATTCAAAAGCAAGAACAACAGCAAGGCACTTTGCAAAATGATAGATTTATGGGGTTTTTCTCTCAGTGCTGTAGAGTTTTGCCACAGAATGTTTTGTAAAGTATCATCTTTCTCAATATCTTATTAGATCACTGTAATCTGGATTTACATATTGATTCATTCCGTTTCAATGTCAATCAAGACATGAAAATTTAATAAAAAACAACTCTAATTGCTCCTCGGAGACTTAGCAATAATTAATCCCGTATCATCTGAGTGAGGGAGACATCTTCCACATGTTTTTCAAGCATAACAATTGTACGTTTCTTTTGGGCACTGCATACTCGTCAAATCAGCATTTCACTCACTGAGATGTTGAAGGCTGCCTTAACAACATATCACACAGGGGCTGCACTTGATAAAATTGAAACTGTATTCTGTCAACAATAATTATGTGGGTGTTTTGCTCATTTCCTGCTATAGCTGTCCCATGGCAACAGCGTAAAAACAGCGCTCGTTTTTTAAATACATAAATGACTGCTCCGGTGACACATTTCTGGCTCAGGTTTGGCAAAGGCATGGTGAAAACAAAGACTTTTTTGAGAAACTATCACAACTACTTCTATTACATGCAAATCTGTAGGGAATGTGCTAATTCCCAAGTGGAGGGCGCAGCTTTGCTGTAGTAGTGGCAGAAGTGGCCTGAGGCATTTCCAGAGACTGATAACAAGCCAACATTTGCACTTCAGGCCATTCTCTCCACCCTCGGTGAATTTCACAACAGATACCTCAACCGAAGGTCATTATTCCACTTAACCCTGCCTTTGGGGTTGTTCCTGCCAAGGCAAATCAGATAAAATCACGCTAAAAATTCCACATTTTATCAGAATTATATCCATCTGGAGTGCTGAAAAAACAGCTGGTGGTATTGATGATTTTGTCACATAAACTCTGGTACGTAATTATTTTGGTACATGGGAAATCAGCTTTGCAATTTTCAGTTTTAGCTGTTTTGAGAATATTTACTTTTCTAAGATTACTTTATGGCTTGTGAACCAAGATGAATAAGTGTTGTGCAGACAGTTCATAAAGCAGTTACAAGATCAATTAGGACACTGCAGGTTTTACCCTTGGCTCTGTGAACATCTAAGCTCCGATGTAATAAGACCTGATGGCAAGATCAAGTGCACCTACAACTCCAGCCTTTCAAATACCGGCTTCACTGAGAAAAGTAGCAAAAATGGTACCATTATGGTTATTTTTTTCCCTATTATGAGCACCCTGACTAAACTTGTTTCATTTAAGTTGATACTAATGCAATGAGAAACATCTGGAGATTAACAAAGTGGATCAGATTCAGGCTGGATTTTTAGAAGGAACCATTTAATAACCCACCATATGTCCCTGGGAGCATCCTTTCTTTTAATTTTAAAGTTCTAAAGGGATTTTAAGAACGAAATGTAGCACTAACAAAATGTAAAATCCATAGATATATGTATTTAAGATAAATCTATGATACAATCCGAAAAATAGAACAGTTTTTGCACTAGGGGAAAGAAACACAACTCAATGTAAGGCAACACATAATGTCAAGCTGTACACTGGAGTGTTAACAGAGCCCGGTGTGCCTGGAATGCCCAGAGTGAATCTTACACTAGCCACACATCAATTGTCTTTTGTATTGTCACACGGATGTAAAGGAAACAGAGAGTGTTTGCTATCAGCATCTCATCAACCACTGAATTCTAACCATAGTTTTGGAACAAAGGACAATTTTATTTGATGCCAGCCATTGTCTGTGGCAGGGAAACAGCACAGTTTCCATTAGAGGGGGGTGAATTTTCGTTCTGATAAGATGTGGGGATGAAATGCTAACTTAAGCCAAATGAATATTCATATAGGAAAGTGAAAATAGGTGTCAAGGACTTGCTGCACTTAAGTCCTGGGTTACATGAAAACTGTACACCATTCAACAAAACAACACGGTTTCTAATGATTACTTTCCCCATATAATTTATTCATCTATTCCAGAGCAGTGTTTCGGGGCTTAATGAGTATTTGCAAGGCTCTGACTGAAATGCAGTCTCAAAATGCAAAACATTAAACCATTTACAATGAATGAAGTAGTGTAGATTACTGGTTCAAAAAAGCCACTGCAGCTCATCAACATGTGCATTTGAAGGGTGTATTACTTCACCAGGGCCCTGTTCACAGTCCTGTACAGTTGAAAGGCTAAGTGTGCTTCCTTCCCACTGAATCCACTCTGATGTCCAGGGATAAAGGAAAACTCAAGGAACTTTGTCTCTTCCCTTATTTCACCCCATGTCACCCATATTTTCCTCGTATGAGGCAATCTCGTATCACATCTCAAAGAACTTCTTGGAGAATAAATAGACAAGATTAAGTAGCAATAGAATGGTCTGGGTTGGAAGGGACCTTAAAGACCATCTCGTTCCAATCCTCCCACCATGGGCAGGGACACCTCCCACTAGACCAGACAGCTGAAAGTCCCATCCAACGTGACCTTGAACTCTTCCAGTGATGGGACATCCACAACTTCCCCAAGCAACCTGTTCCAGTGCCTCACCACCCTCACAGGGAAGAACTGAAGTCACCTCCAGCTCCTTGCATGGCCATGTTTCTTCCTGGAAGATCAGCTTTCTGAATCAGAGATTTCTGAAAGTCTCTGATACAGCAGACTTCTGTGAGCACAAGTGGCAGACAAGACGATCTCATGCTTCCATGTGCTGTCTGCTTGTTGATGTGATTCTCTTGCCCATCATTGCAGTGCCACTGCATGTTACAGGTGCTGTATGCTCTTTAAACTAGATAAATGTCTATTAAAAAAAATACAAATGTTAGTTTTCTTGAACTATGTATTTTTTTCTTCTTTGTACACTGTGATAGTTGCATTATCACCATTAATAAAATCTCATGTAACCCTAATGATGGTAAAGAGTAGTCCCAGTTATTCTAAAGGAAATCCAAGACTTCATAAGACCAGATTTTAGGAAAAGAGAAAGATCAGGCAAAATAATGATTCTTGGATTAAGTAATCCTTCTTTCCACATTAACTATCTGTTGCCCAGATACTTTAATTCTACATCTTGCTGTGCACAGTAAATGAGAAGTCAGGAAAGGCAAAACCTTGGCTTTTAATGTCTCACACCTTTTTGCCCACTAATTCATCTCTCCTACACCTGTCAGTGGTGGTTATTTTTACTTTCTTACTTTCCTCATACACTGCCTCTACTGCATTTTGGGACACACAGGAGAGGGTACAATTTATATTTATGCCAATGTACAAACAAAAATTAAAGCTGTCAGTGGTTCATGGCAGCCTCCTGGACAGAGAAGGACATGCATTATTGTTACATTCTTTTTATTAAATTAGCCATCTTAGAAGTTTAATATCATTTTTCCTCATTAGCCAGGCATAGTAACTAGTTTGGCTGAAATATAATCTAATAAGGGGTCAGTGTGGGGACTACATTCTGTTGGGAAGGAAAAAAATTAAAAGTGAAAAAAAAAAAAAGCCCAGAAGAAACATGACTGAAATCCCAGATTATGCCAATTTCCTTAGCAGTACTGTACATGCAGATAATATTTATAGAAACCAGCATCTCTCAGAAATAGACATTACGTTAATTAAAATGTGTTGTAGCCTAAGATTACATTTTATTAATTCCTGTTTGCAAGAAGGTCATGTCTAATGATTTCCTCTTGGAGTTACTGGTTTTAGCAATTAGACCATTAAAGATTTTTATTCTTGTTCTACTTGTGAAATTACTCAGATTCTTGCAAACACAAGTGCCAATTCCCTGATCTTTCGGTGTTCTTCTCCTAAGTTTTTGCCCCAGTGGGATTTTCTTGAGAGAAAACAGCTGCACATACAACATCAGGAATTGTAATTAATTTTGCATCAGTCCAGAATAAAAGCCATGTGTTCAGAAAACCAGGATACTTCAGCATTCCAAATACCCAGGATAAATTACTGTAACAGACCAATACTGTTCTCAGTTGCATTATCACTGCATTCAATGCACAATTGCAATTGTGCTGTACAGCTGGCACAAATATACAATTCCTCGTGAAAAGTTAATGTTGAATTACACTGTAAATGCATATTAAAGTATTCATGACATGTTACAGAAAATCACGTGTGCAAAGTTCTCCCGCTGAATGAATACGAGTTAAAAAATAACCACCACCTTCAATTTAACGCCTTGGGGAGTGGGAACATCTTGACCACTGTCGAAAGAGTGTATTGAAATCCCATTTTGGAAGCTTGCAGAAACTCTGGAGAGAACATCAGAGTGGTTTGAAGGACAGGCAGAGGCACAAAGAAATGCGACCAGTTTATCTGTTTCAGTAAAAGGCAGTGGTTTGTCCTGAATCTGTTCGGAATACATCAGCGTCTAATATCACTAGTACCACTAGCACATAACACACAGCACATTCCACCCTTCTAAGTAATATTAATAAGTTTCAAACCCTTCTAAGTAATATTAATTAATCACATTACTGACCTGAGTTCACAGAGGGATCGAACCAAAAGGAGTTAACCAATTAAACACAAGTGGTCGGTGCTGTGGAAAATGGGGGAGGAAATCTGGAACTTCACACCTATTTTGCGCACTTTAAAGATTACTCAGTTAAATTCCTCTGAATTTTGGGCAATGTGAGCACCTCTGGTGGTTGGAAGCATCTTGTGGAACTGGCGCATGCTGCGGTTCTGTGTCCAGGGTTCATTCTTGTGGGTGCTTTTAAAGATGCAGCTTCCTCAAGTTCAGACACAAGCTCAGCTGTCCCTGGTGATTAATGCAATGTATTGGCACAAGAAGTGCAAATATCTGTAATCGTGTCTCACCCGGGGTGCCTGATGACCTGACAGCAAAGAGCAGGTACACTGTAAAAACTAAGAAAAGGGCTTTCTGGCAGGCAAGGGGGACCAGAAGGAGAAATGCAGCTCCTCCCTAACACAATAAGGATCAGGACAGATTTCCAGCATTCTTTGAATTTTGCTAGTTTTACGTGTCCTGAATTTGTTCTGCAATTTAAATATTCTCTTATTTTGACATTTGCCTAAGCAGGAACGTCATTCCTAGCACCTGCTTTTGAGCTCCTGCAGGAAAGTCTCTCAATGAAAATAGCTGTCACTTAAAGAGGCAGCAGATCAATGTCAGAAAACTTGTTGATCAACTTCCTGCATTCCTGTTCCCTTTAGAAATTAGTTCTGAAAGGCTTCTTCAAGGAAAATCAGATACATACCAACAGTCACAGTCAATGTTTTCTAGAAAATTTTAAGCTTAAGCACCTACTCAGACTTTGTTCACATAAAGAAGTATCAGCGTAACTAAATTCATTTACCAGCTTACTTGGTGAAGCATGATACTCCTCCTGTGAGGGCATGTCAGTTTATTTAGACAGTCTGAAAACCCAGATGCGTTGTTTTATACCAGGAGCAAAGGCACAGGACTGAGGAGGATGTGGCTGTGGCAGCCCCACAACCTGCAGCTGAGGCAACCTGAGGGCACAGGCCCAGCTTGTTATCAGTCCCACATGGTCAAAGTGCCCTTGCCAGCAGCACCGCAGCAGTGAAAAGATTTGAGGAGCTAAACAGCATCTCCTCTTTACCTGCAAGTGAAAAAAAGTTGCTGCTCTTTCCCCAAGCCTCTAGAGGGGCATTTCTCAGTCCTTGCGGGTGACCTGAAGTACTCAAACATTTCTCTCTTTCCACCTGCTATCCCCTTCCTTCTTTCCCTAACCTCACCTAAGGTAAATCCTGCCTCCAGACTTAACCCATACTTTGCAGCATCTTCCGAAAACAATGCAGCTGCAGAATGTACAATTGCTATCTGCAGTCTATTCTACAAAGCTTTGATAACATAATTTGCCAGATAAGAATGTGAAAAGAAATCCATGTGTTATCTTATGTGGGTACATTGGCAAAATGACAGAATATTTTGTTGGCTTACTTGGTGGCTTTCAGGGAAGCGGGGAAATCAGCCCAGTAGAAAAACTTCCCTGTGTGACGTGCTGCGTCTTCCATATGGGCCTCTGCTCTCCTGGCTGCACCAGCACAGGCAAGCTAATAATACTTACAAGTGTGAGAGGTGCAGGTTTTATGACAGCATTCCAGTGGGAGTAATTGTAACCAGTTTTAAGACAGAACTTGTCAGGTTTGGGAAAGAGACTGAACGCGGTTGCACCTGCGATAGCAGAAGGCTGGATGCAATGATCCAACAGGCCCTACATTTCAAAGTAAAAAAAAAAAAACAACAAACCCCCAACACACTGAAGTCCTGGAAAAAAAAAGAGCCCAGCCTCAGAAAGAACAACAGCAGAACAGAGGTAGTTACACATTAGCCAGCACACGTGCTCCTGTGTGGCTTCCGTGGCTGGGTTGCTGGAGCTGCCGGAGAGAAGAGCATGGGCCAGCAGGCCGTGCCACGTAATGTCTCCTTTGCCACTCAGAATAAAAAGATATTACAAAGCAAGAAAGAAAAAAGGAAAAAAAGATTTTTAAAAGCAGGCTTTCTCCATCTCCACTCCGTTTCCCAGACACACAGCAATCCTGGAAAAAGAGGGAGAAGGGGGAGAATATTTGCAGGGGTGGCAATGCAGCCACAATTTCTAGCAGCAGGCAGACTGAGCAGGCTACTACTTGTGGTGCTGCAGTGACCACAGAGACTTTAATTGCACTGAAGATGCCACTGACAATGTGCCTTGAAAACGTGTGCTGGGAGATCATTCCTATTTGGAAGAATATAAAAAGGCAGGAGAGACAAAAAGCAAGAAAAGAGGTGGAAAGTAACTTGTCCAAAGGGTGAGTGTATATTCAGAGCAAAAGCAGCCTCCTGATCATGTGTAAGGCCAATGCCCTGCCTACTGGGTAACCTTTCTTGTCTGGCTTTATTGCCTTCCACCTCCAACTCTTCAAACAAAAACCTATCCAGTGGAAGTCCACTTCAGCCATGTTTTGGGGGGTCTCAGGACCCAGGGGTAGATGCAGAACAACGCAGACCCCTGAGCCAAGGAGCAATACGTGCCTCATTCTGCACAGGGTGTAACATCAACCCAGCCTTTCTAGGCAGTGGGGCTCACAGATCCCCAGCAAGGAGTTGCACAGCAAAGTATTTCACAGGCCTGCAGGTGGAAAAGGAAAGAGAATAATGGATTCATTCTGAGAAGCAACAGTCTCCCACATCCTAAAAACCTGCTTGCAGATTTGGGAAATTCTGCAAAGTGGGGAGGAGCTTCTTGCTTTTAAAAAAGCAGTATCTCTGCTGTTTCCCCTGGAAAGGGAACCCACCTCCTTGACGGCCTTCTGCAACTTGCTTTATTATTTCCACTGAATGAGATTTCAAATCTCAGGCTGAAAAGAATTATATGTAACTTTTAGAGCTGAATTAAGGCCACCTACAATTGCTAGTATCTCTGAAGTGGGAGAACACTCTTCCTCTGTGTGTGGGAGAGAAATTTAGCTGTAAAAGAATGGGTACAGTGTGGATTATTTGTGAAGTTTATTTGTGCTTTACTAAAATTGCTTTGCAAAACAGTCTGATTTACATTCGGTGGCATTTTTCATCTAAGAATATTATTGGCATAAATGTTTAGTATACCCCTGCCAAAAAAAAACACAACAGAAAATTAACATGCAAGGCAAAGAGCAAAAGACCAATTTAAATCCCCTTGGGATTTTCTTTGGAATCAAAAGCCACTTGGAGTAAACACTTGCCAGCTCAACAATTTGAAATGTCCTATACACATCTCTCTAATAGCCTCTGCAATAATTGACAGAGCACAATACCTAGAAAAGATGCCAGCACATCACAAATATGAGGCTGTTGACAGGATTAAGCATAATCCTGTCTCACCAATGAATAAAGAAAATAAGAAATGAAACTGTGTTGTGTGAATAACACTGAGTCAAAGACACACTTATGATAAGCTTTTGGTGTTTCTTGTGCACAACAGAGCTTCACTGAGAAGGTCATGCATGAATTCTGAAAAAAATGGCATTATTACTGAGGAATGCCAGGCAAAGCAGGAAATAATCTTTAATTAATTTGCGAGGAACTTTCATTTGGCAGGCACAGTCTGCCAAATAAAGACAGAACAGTAGCTTTCTTATTAAGCTGATAAAATCGACCAAAAGTGAAGAAATCCCATAGTCAAAAAGCATTAGAACAATGGATTTTTACTAGGAGACGTAATAAAAATCCACAGGGAATCCTGGCAACACTCACCAGGTTTTTTCTGCTGAAATCAAAGGTATTTCTGAGAGAAAAAAGAATGAACCTTTACAATTTCTGCTTTTCTAGATTTTGACTCAATATTTGATCTCAGGCGGAGTAAAATGCAAGTGGATTCAAACTTATTCATTAATTCTAACAACTCAAAGTACCACACTTTGTCTTTTCTTATTGCTATTATTGTCTTTGTAATTTCATTTCCAATTGCCACCTCCATCTCCCGCTGGCTTGCACAGGTATTAAGGGATATTTTTGTCATTTGTAAAAAGCTGGGAAAACTTGTGATAATGGGCACTTCATAAATGTAAGGTGTTATTTTAGTGAAACTGGGACAAACTGCTCGTTTCAAACATAATTGGCTACAATGGAAAAACTGGAGCATCCGTAGAAAACTGGGCCATGGTATCTGTGAGGTGCTAATATTTATCCTAATGTGGCAGCTTTGTCTCAGTTCATAGGAGCTCACCCCTACCCTGAGGTGGGTGAGCAAAAGAGCGTTAAAAGAATTTTATCTTTATTTGAAAGTGCTTCCTGGGAACAGGAAGCAATTCAGCAAATCAGTGTGTTTGTTTTTCACATCCACAAGCCAAAATTTAAATCTCACTTAAGCCTAAAGGGAAACAAGTTGGGCGATTTCAGCATAATCCCTTCAGAAATGTATTCTCTTCACATGAACACTGCTCAGCACAGTAGCAGCTCTGTGCAGGAGAAGCCTCACACTGAAACATTAGAACTGCTAAGGTTTAGGGTAAGAGGGAGAATCTTTATTGGCAGCCTTTATAACAATATCCTATACAAATTCATAAATAATCTTAGCATATTGACATCCTGGAAAGGAAATATGGAAAACTTGCCTAGGAGCTGCCTGCATTAATCTTCATTCTATCCTGTACTGGCATCTTTCCCAGTTTCCTATGCCCGAAGTTCACAATGTCTGTTTTTAAAGGAACACACTGACCCTTGTAGAGAAGAGCCCAGAAAGTCTGATTTGCTACTAGTTTTAATTTTCACGTCCCCTTTTCCTAAAACAAGTGGGTTTTGAAGTGCAGCTTCTAAAGAGCCAACGGAAAACAGCCTTTATGTGAAAAAACTTGGCGTGCATATCAGATGACTAAGGAATGTGGAGAGCGAATAAAGTAGCAGTATTCCATGGAGATAAGCTTATGGTCCAGCCTCACCAACATGGGCCAGCACTGGCCAACAGTGTTATTTATCTTGGGCTCTGAGCAGCTATGCAGGAGCTGGGCCCAGTGAAAATCTCAAGAATGTTTTCAGTCTGCAAACCCCTTGCCACAGCCAGCAGTGATTTTGCCTTTGTGAAGCAAATTTGAGACTCCACGCACCCCCTCTGAGTGAGGACGGGAGAGGTGAGATCAGAGCCAAGCAGCTGATTGATAGCTGCAGTGCAGACACACTCGTAAAGAAGTTCCTGGAAAAATAAAGTACTGCATGCTGTGAGACAAGGAGGTTCAAGGATTTCTGTGCAGCAGAACCACTTCACTCTTCCAGGAACTGTCACAGCAAAACACTTCTAGGGGATGTGCAGGTGGACTGGCAAAACAGGGCTCACATAGTCATGAGAAAAACACCCTACCTCTCACCCACCCACTCTCCCAGGCTGACGAGGTAACAGCCTAAGTTGCCCATGTACCTGTTTCACATGTGGATCTCTACCATGACTTTAGGAGCCTGAAGTTCACCCATTGTCTCAACAGAATACACCATCAAACCTCATCATATACATCTGATTTCCTTAGAAGTCAAGAGCCCTGGCACCTGGGTTTGGGAGGATACTGCCCCAGGTAGCTGTCCTACTGCTGCAAAGTCCCCAGCTCTCCCTCTGCTGAAGTGGAAACCTGCGCAGTGCTGAGTTTCCTACCAGCACATGCACTCCTTGCAAAGCTGAGGGCATCACATTGAAAAAAGACACTGGCAGGACTGGACTGTCACTGAGTGCTCCAGTAAATGCTGTGGAAGACAGGCAGGCAGGCAGGCAGGCAGACTGCATCTCCTTGGAACCCCTGGCAGAAGGAACAGGGCTTGCTGAGGGGTCCTGGTGAGATGTACTTATCATGTTCTCAGACTGAAGAGACCGTGTCACCAACTCAAGGGGAGGTGTAACACGAAGCCTGGGTTTGGGGTGTGTGTATAATTCTACAGGGACAATTGACATGGTCAACAATGTCTATCATTATGTGTGCCTCTGACTACCCCAAAATGTCTTTCCAGGATCTTACTTTTTCCTTAATGGTGATGGTGATAATTCATTCTGGGTTACAATGAATACATAGTTTCCATACTAATCAGCTCCAAGGTTAGCAAAGGATACTGTCTGCTGTTCTTGCTTATCTAAGCTAATTCACTGAAATTAAGTTTGTTTACCTGCTGACCTCTATGAAATTCAGGGTATTCCTCAACAATCCATGATATTAGTCTCTGGGAAAATCAGCTGCAGGAGATAAGACTAATACCTTCTAAGATTTTTGTAAGCAAAGCTCCCTGTAGCAAGGTTGTTACCCTATAGCTCCCGTCATACACAGCACATACTGTGCTAATGGAGATGCAACACTAGCAGAGATTCTAGGTCAAGTTTCACACGCTTCCAGCACAGCTACTCTGGTTTTAGGCTGGGAAATCTGAAAGAAGTGTTTATCCCTCACTGATACTGTGAGGATGTGAGGACAGTGTGAGATGACCACCTAAATTAAATACAATGCATTTTTTATGTACTGGAGATCAAGAATAGCTTTGTTTCTAACATTTTGAAGTTTTCCCTCTGATGCATGCTCTTAGTTCCCACTGATATCTATAATGCAATCCATGCCTCAATTCCCATTATCCTGGCACGCTGCTCTCAGTGACAAGCGACAGAGAGGATGAAGACAACAATAAAAAGGACATTATTAAGGGAGGTAAAATTTCCCACAAGAGTAAGTCTTAAAATATGTATGTCAGATGAATGGACACAGAAACCATTCGCCTGAGGTTGCCTTTATTACTCAACTAAAAAGATATCTAGGAAAAAAGATATTTCCACTGCCTTGGCAAGAGGCACAGCCTGTATTTGCTCCCTGAACACACTTATTCATAGCTTTCCCTCATTTTTATACAAACACCATGGTCTGGTCTAGCCAAAGTTTCCCCCCCTGGGGCTGACACAATTTGCAGTTTGGCTTTATCCGCTGTGCACAAGGAAGTAAAGACACCACAGCCAGGCTACTCCTTGCACCTCTCCTGCTCCTTCTCCCATCCCGCCTGGACCTGCTGCACAAAGGCCAAGAGGCTAGAGCAGGTTCGGCTCCCTGTGACAGAGAACTTCGTGTTGCAGCCACTTGCCAGCAAAGCCCAGTGCCTGCTTCAAGCCTCTGGTGTTATGAAATAAAAGGGTCACATCCCGGCATGCACCCCTGCATTCTGGGTGTTGTTTTGAGATGGGATATACGAGACAGTATTACCAACCTGCATTTTCAAACGTGGGTCAGTCCCTAAAACTAACAGTAACAGTTTAGAAATATTTTGATTTTTAAAAAGTCTTTGTTTTCTGATCCTGTGTGTTCTCCAGCCTCGGGTTCACACTCCTGAGACCCTAATCACCCTCAGGAGAACTGTAAGCATTTCATTTTCAGACAAAATCTGGCAGTCTGGCCTAATCCCATGACTCAAGGCTGCTAAAAGGAAAAAAAAGGGGGGGCGGGCATGGAGAAGAGTATTAAATACATAATAATGCATGAAAGCTAACAAAATCCAATTCAGGATTGTATTCTACAAAGGTAGCAGCCAAAATGACTCTATTTCTAAGATCTATTTTAACTTAGCAGAAAGCGAAGTTTAATAAAACCCCTTAGGTTTGCATTTTACTTGCAAACGTTCTGGCAGGGTGAAAGGTCAGGCAGAGACCTTTACTTCATCTGTCACTTGACATTTTTTGGAACATCTTTGTTACTGAAGGACTGAAATTTTGCAGCAGTGAAATTTCAATGTATGGGAATGGGAAGCAAGGGCAAAGGGAAGCACATACAGACGGAAGCTTGTGGAAGAGCTGCCAAACACAAGCAGAGTAGCTCCGGAGTTTATTTCACTCTACTCTCCCCCCAACCATGCAACAAACCAGAGGAAGGATATCTTATGACTGAACACTGGCCTGGAACATCTGAGTTCAGTTCCCAAATATTTCATAAAGTTTCAGACTCAGTTGTCATCTTACAAATACACAAAAGAAAATAATGTTTCCTTTCTTGCACTCTTGTTCTGTCCTTTTTCTTCGTATTGAGAATCTGCCTCTTAAACGATATGAGCTACTTAGCAAAAGGAAGCTCTGATCTCAGCAGGGGCCTGCAGCTGCTGTAACAGCAAATCATAATCCAAACCAAATCCCACCTCAAACCTTTGCAAAAGTTCAGCTCTGGATCTGCCTTTAGGAGCAGGAACATTACTGCTGTAAACAGGCTCTGAGCCAGTTGTGAGCAGACATCCCGCAGTCCTTATTCCAGCAACCTTTAGCTTTTTGACTAAAATACTTAAAGAATTTAAAAATACAGTGAGAAATAAATCACACTGCCTAAAATTCTACTTTCCCTCCCCTCAAATTTTATGCCTTTTATTCTGAAATGGAAAAATGGCAAAAGCAACAATGAAAGGGTGATTATTAATCTTTGATCCTGAGTCACTTTCTCTTACAGAGCCCTATTCTTCACCTCAGGAAGTGCGATACAGGAGCACTCCCACAGCCTGATTAAAGGTCCAGGTATGGGGTCACACAGTGCACAAAGAGAGCTGCAGAGTTTCAGAGAGCAATGTGTATTTAATGTGTGACTAAAGGCAAGCACGATAAAGAATGAAATAATGAACATTCCTAATGATTACCATAGCTGTGAAACAGCCATGGAAGTGTTTGAGGTAATTGTGGTGAGAAATTGAGTTGTTTGTTAAGAAAGAAATGGTCAAATCTGTTTTCCAGAGTGCTAGCCTGGGTGATTACAAAGCAGAACTTGCTGGGAATGCCAACTTGCTGGAAAATGGCAGTGTGCCCTCCTCAAATGAAAACAGCAAAAGGGACCTGGGTTTTAGTGGCTCACCCAAAAGCCGAGGAATTAGAATTGAAAACAACCCGGGTGAGGTAGCTAACAACTGGGATTTCAGGTTTGTCAGCAAAGAGATGCCTCAGAGAAGGGTCAGAGGTTACACCTGGAGATTTAGAAGATAATGACAGAGTTCAGACAGGCATCAAACCCATCTGGTCCCTCAGAAAGCAAATTATAATTAAGTCCAGTTTTGAAAAGAACAGCTTGGCTTAAGATGCAAAATTCATTACTTCCTAAGGAAGATGCTTACCCCAGCTCTCCCTTCTTAAATGAAAAATCGGAAGAAATATATATTAAGAAAAAAAAGACATCAACGTCTGAATTTTAAAAAGACTCCACAAACAAACCAGCTGTTGCAGGAGCCCCACACGATCCCAGGCGACTGAAATAGCAACCCACCTGCAAGCTCTTGCCACTGCTCCCTGCAAAGATTACCTTTATGGCAACAACTTTCCTACACGGGAATTGCAGCTCTCTGCAAAGCATTGAAATTGCAGATGACAACAAAATTGTCTCTGTCTGAGAGCGGGCGGTGCAGGGAGAGCAGCGGTGTCACAGCCAGCCCTCTTTGGGAATGGCATCCGAGTCCCGCCGCCCCGCACTGGGCAGGAGCCTCTCTTTTCACCAGCACAAAGGAGGACGCGTGAGCATGAAATCCACTTTGAGCACTGTTCGCTCCACAGAGCTGAGTGCAAGGACTGCTTTGGCCTGGCCGTCATGAGGAGCTGCATTTCGGTGTTCACACTCTCAGAAACCACCTTTTTCCCCCCACCCCTGTACCATTCACAAGATTTTTATGTTCTAAGTCACTTTAGTAATGCAGTTTAAGACCTTGATTCTCACTATCTAGAGTTTATAGAGTTTCCAAAAGGAAAACAGCTGTAAAGATCATAGGAAATCAGTAGATTTACTGTTAATCTCCTAGTCCCTCAAGACTTCTGTATCTTTGGCCAGATACAAAAAAGACTTTCTTTTATGAAGTCATACCTTACACTCAAGCGTAACACTGCCAAATTTTTAGGGTGGTAATCTGGCAAGAACTGGCAAAACATTAGGACAAACACAACACTTCACATGCATTTTACCAGATCTAACAGCAATTCAGGCTGTTTCAAGAACTCTGCTCAGTTTGTCAGATGATGAGCAACTTCATAACTAATCTAAACATAAAGGTTTAATCTAAACACAAAGGCTTACTCATCTGCTCTGTTGATAGAGTGGGGTTTTTTCTCTCTCAAAGAAATTTTGATTAGGCAGAACACAACCATTTAATAACAGAAACTATTAACTAACAAACACTTTTCATTCAGACCTGGGTTTGGTGAAAGGTATTCTGGAAAGCCCTAAAGTATGAAAATACACTGGCTATCAGATATAATGTGGGCTGTTGTGCTGACAACTGTATATGAGCAGGAGAAAAAAAAGATTTTGTGACCTTGTTTCTGCATGTACCTGTGAAAAAAAACCCAACGACAAAACCAAACAAATCCCAGAGAACCTCTTCTTGTGAGGGCTCATGGAAAGCCATAGATCTACAAAGCTCTGGCAGTCCTTTGTCTCATCTTGCTGCACATTAGGGATATATTTCACATTCAAATTTGACTTGCAGCAATAAGCAGCCGGTACAGTTCATGCCCTGTGTGACTCACAGATTGTAGTCAAATACACTGTTTCACAAAAGGGGGGTCAAGGACACTCGTCAGTGTTCTAGAAAAACACAGAGCCATCTCTGATAATTCAAACACTAAAATCCCCACGCATTTTGTATCATCATTACTTAAAGAGCTGAGGGCAGTCATGGCTACCAAAGATGAAGCACAGATACTTCAGTATGATGGCTCCGCATTATGTTAAACTTTTCTATTTTTTTGGTTTCTAAAAAAGCTGCTGCATCCATCTACTGTACTGGAAAATTCAGTGGCATGAATGGTTCTAAATTTAGGATGCAGGACACTGCAGCTGCGATAACATTTCGGAAGTGGAAGGCATAGTGGGTACATGACATATTTAGATAAGAGAACTATTTTTAGTCAAAATGAAGCTCAGTTTTGGCTACTTTAGCAAGTGCACTAATTGGGCTAATCAGTTCAGATAGACTTTATTCCAGCTCCCATTCTCACCTACAAGGTACTGCATGCTGTGACCCCTTCTCCTTATTTGTCTTTTAAAAAATAACGGGTAAAGCAGGAGAAGGGCAACCATAAACTTGTCACATGCATTTCTGCTACCCCTTCCTAAGCATCCAGTGGCAGATACTTGGAGACAGGCCAGCGACCTGTCTAGACTGCTATACTCTGACGTAGTACAGTTATCCTCTCCCACAATTTTCTCCTCTCACCCAACTGCTTTTGTTGGTCTCCTCCAAATGGAACAAATTATCTGCTGATCCATTTCTGCTAAGTTCAGCATTTTATTGCACCAAGAGAGTGCAGTCTACGATCTCTCTTCCACTTATTTCAAGCTTAAAACGTTGCTCCATGACTGGATCATTTTTCACCTTCTTTTTTTTTCACCCCCTAACAACTTCTCCCCATTTGCATCCTTTTCTCCTTTAAACACATCTTGCCTTCAGAGTGATCCATCCTGCTTTCTTAAGCCTGAGCCTGGCTTCTGTAGGATCTCATTTTGACACGTACTTGCCATGTCATTTTTAGATAGCAAGTTCTCTATCACATGGCAACAGATCACTGACAGCCGCACAGTAAAGTGGCAGTTTTAAAATCTGGGTCCAGGCTTTCAAGTCAGGAACTATCAGGCACATGCTCAAAAAATTTTAGTATTGACTTCTATTGATAGAAAATTTTTTTTAATACATTTCAGTGAAAATCAGTAATTTGATCAAGACTGAAAGCAGTTATTTTTTGTAATATTGAGGCAGATTTTCATTAACAAGCTGTGCACAAATTAAGGTTAATTACTTCCAAACTAATCCATACCAGTTTCTCAAAATAAAAGCTTAATTTTTTTCTTTTTTGAGGAGAAATTGGCAGTCATACGTTTCAAGTACTGCTGCAGCTCTGGTCTCTGACTAGGAAAGTGTAGGTGCAGTGAATCTACTAAGCACAGTCCTAATTGTTTCATATAACTGGGATTTGGGCATCTGCAGCAGAGCAGTAGTTTTGTGCTTCTCCAAAAGCATGGAGCTCAGCAGACTGGGTTATGTGTTTAAAAATGAAGCAAACTCTGGGTGCTAAGGAGTCTGACCCAGCACACAGTATCCACAGAGCATTCCCAGGCTGTGGCTCCACAGAGCTTGGAGTCAGCTCTGAAAACCATCGAATGACCTGGGTTGGAAGGGACCTGAAAGATCATCCAGTTCCAACCGCCTGCCATGGGCAGGGACACCTTTCACTAGACCAGGGTGATCAGAGCCCCATTCAATCTGGCCTTGGACACTTCCAGGGATGAGGCATCCACAGCTTCTCTGGGCAACCTGTTCCAGTGCCTCACCACCCTCACAGTAAGGAACTTTTTGCTAACATGTAATCTAAACCTTCTCTTTCTGTTTGAAGCCATTCCCCCTTGTCCTATCACTACATGCCCTTGTAAATAGTCCCTCTCCATCTTTTTTGTAGGTTCCCTTCAGGTACTGGAAGGCCACAGTTAGGCCATCCTACCCAAAGATACACACATGACCAGATTACACTCTCAGGGATACCAGCTAAAGAGCAGCGTTTTCAATGGAGTTACACTGGGAAAATAAAGGGAAAAAACATATTTAGATTATCAGCAGTATGATGAAATTTTCAACTCCTTGAAATTTTCCAAAGAGTCCACAGTCATACCAATGATGCCTTTAAGAAACTCAGATCTCAATACCAGAAATTAGGCCCCATTCATTATTTTTATCCCTTAATCCTGCTGAGCTCCCAGAAGATTTGTTGTACTGCATTTGAATTTCTCTTGCAGTACTTCAGTGTGCATTTTGATGGAAGAATTCCACTACCCGAGGCACACTCTCCCAGCTTATTACACCAACACTGCTCTCTTGTGGCAGACACTTAAAGGGAATTATTGATCCACTCTCTACACACAACTTAGCTAATACAATCCAGTGGGCTAAGGGTATTTACAAAGCACCCGCCAATAAAAATGGATGCTCACAGTTTTGATAGATAAAACAGACAAAAAGAAACAGCAGATCATTAAGTTTGTCATATTGGATATGAAATATTCAGGTGCTCATCCTCATGCCTCTGTCATTGCCAAGACTTTGCACGGAGAGCGCTGCTTTTGCAATTCTCTTTTCAAACCTGTTCTAGTAGATACATTTATCAGAACAAACCTAGCAACCATTCTGTGCATTTTTAAATGTCTTTCGGAAATTCAAATCCACTCCTCGAAATGAAACACCATTGTTTCTGTCTATCAACTCTCACAATTACCTGACGCTTTGAATTCATCATTTATGAAAAAATTACTGTTTCCCATGTATGATTCATATTAGCAGGCTAGGGAAGATAATAAACTGCTAAATGCATTCATTTTCTTGATTTGAACAATGTGATGAAGACACAAATTCAATGAGCAGGAGGTTAAGTGACTACAAAGTTTCCTAAAAATGGGAAAGTGAAACCCAGACTGCAGTTCAGTTCGATAACTAAAGTGCCTAAATCACCCACAGTTTTAATGGATTTTTTTTGTCTTCATGGCTCTGAGAACATCACCGATGCCCTACTGGAGCAACTCTCCTTTGGATAAACATCAACTATCAGATTTGTTACCTTTTTATTATTTACAGATTAAAAATGAAAAAAAGTTGTCTTCTCCACTGTGGTAGGAAAGACTAATTCGTGTGTAGCATGAACACCAACCATCAAAATGGCAAATACCCCTTGGACAGGCATGCAACAGCACAAACAGCACACACAGTGCTCACAGTGATACAGGAGCAATCACAAGACACTCATTTAAAACAGACACACAATGTTAGTGACACTTTGCCACGACAGGCTCGTGGCATTGAAATGATTCAGTAAAAAAGGGCCACACTGACATCAGCAGAATTAAGACAATCCACAGCATGGAAAAAGAACTCAGCTACAGGTATGTATCCCAGTGTGACAACTCATTGGTTTGTATCTTAAGGCAATTCAACACATTCAGGTACTGACCAGAACTGAGGAGGTGGGATCACTGACCGAAGCAGGTGGTGGATTTTTACCAAGTAACAGCTTGCCCTTCTCTTCCACCTTTTCCTTCCTTGATGCACAATTTGACTTGCAGAACTCAAAGCTGCTTTATATTTGTTAGCAAAAACCAGAGGCCTCTACATGCAAATCTCCCACTCTGGCCAACAGGTCACTCCAGCCTCAGCCTCAGGGACTGCTCTCCCAGCTCCCAAACCCTTTACCATTGGATTGTGCCCTATCCATGGGAAGGATTTCCATAACGCTGCACCTTTTGCAAGCAAGTTAACTGAGCAGCTTCCCTGGGCAGTCCCCAGGAATCAAACCTTTCTGTCTACTCAGCTTTTCCAGAAAGGTCATGACAGTGATGCCAATACTTGGTTATCCCTCCCACTGCTCCTGCTCTCTGTATAAACACTGCACAAACACCTCTGCCAAGGCCAAGAACTGCAGCTGGAGCACCCAACCCTCACAGCTCCTCAGGGGGATGGAAGATCCAGGGAAGCCACTGGCCAAACACAACTGCAGTGATCCCAAGGGAAAGGCCAGCAGCACCACCATTGCTCTGAAGCTCCAGAAGGATGACCCGGAGCTGATGGACAACAAAGGTTTCTGTGGTGGAAACCCTGCCCTGTTTCAGCACGCACACCTTTTTTTGCCACAGAAAGGTGCAGATCCTTAAAAAGGGTCCCAGGCTAAGGCTGATTTTGCTTTGTCAGTGACAACCCACCGTGTGACAGAACACAGGCGTCCGGTGTTCCACTCAATTGTCATGTTTTGATTGCACCTGTCACACACTGGTAGATCTTCAGGTTGAGGGAGATGATGAGCTTTTAGTTTTCCTTTCTTACAGCTTCGCACTGTCTGCCTCTGCAGGAATGAACTTGTCAACCCAGATGCAAAATGAATGAATGGCTTTTAATCACTTTGATAATGTTAACGTTATTGCTTTGACAGAATAGCAGCAGATACAGTTTGCTGATTCAGCCACTTGTATAACGATCTAATGGGCTTTTCTGGCTAATGCCATGCTCTAAAAATATACACTGGACTAATAGATGAGCCTCTGCTATACTGAAAAACAGGCTCATTAAGACAATTCCTCTGAAAAGTGGCATTTTTATGACAAGATACTGAAGCATTTAATTACCCTCTATCCTGACAGAGCTGAAAGAAATTAATTAAAGAGAAAAAAACCCTTTGCAGCAATGTAGCAGATCTTGAGGTAGGAAAAGATGCCAACAGTCAGTAGTGTAAAGGGAAATCTAGGAAGTGTGAGGCTGTTTCCCCAAAGAAAACAGTCTGTTGATAGGCCACAGATTGCCCTTCATTTACACCGAACAGAAGGCCAGGTTCTGAGAGGGGGGTTGTCATTACAGCACGATTAATTTTCCCTGCTCTAGTCTGCGCCAGCAGAATATCGGCTGCTGCTGAAGGATGGGGAAGTCGGAGGTTTGGGAAGGCAGGAGAGACTTCGGCGATATTTGAGGTAAGGGACTTGTTTTCACTGCAGAGTTAGCCCGGATTATCCATCCTTAAGCTCATTCCCTGCTCCCCAAGAGTACGTAAGGAGAGCCAGCAGCTCTGTTCTGTGCACCAGGCACACGGCGGCTGGCCCGGAGCTTTCAGCAGCGCTGGCACCCGGGATTGTTGTGCCGGGAAGCAGCGCTGGGTGCCTCCGGGAGCAGCCCTGCAGCCAGCTGCCTTGGCACGACCCTGGTGACAGCGCTGGAGCGCCCGCGCAGATGGCATTAGCTCAGCGTTGTTGCTGGCCCTGCCGTCAAGCACAAAAACAAACCTTATGCAATCCCTGTCGCTTTTGGGGCAGAGAGCTGCTCCTGCCTTTGCTCCACTTCCTGACAGAGCTGTCTGTGCAGCAACACGGGGAAACAGATCAGAGAAAAGACCTTGAATTTCTCCTTTAAGAATCAACCAAATAACCCCCCTAACTTGTTTTATGATTTATTTTTTCCTTCTCAAGCTTTATCGTCTCTCACTCCAGCTCACCACCCTGCTGCAGCAGTATCCAGAGAGGGGTGGAGGGGCAGGAAGAGGGGCTTGAGGCTAAATCCTGCTTAGGCAGGGCTGGTATCACATGAGAAATCCACAGCCTGTGTCATCCCCACTGTAGCCTCAAGGCACATTTCCTTACAAAGAGTTAACACTTAATCAGGCTAAAGACTTTTGCATGTGAGTGCAGGCTAAGTCAGCAGCCTGGCTGGACTTTCCAGTGGTGCAGGGCTGAAGACAGGCCCACAGTGACCAGGAGTGGAGCAGATGGAGCTTTCCCTCCCGCGAAGAACAGCTTCACTGGGCACTCATCAGCTGCTCAGAGCAGCGTCCTTTAGATGTTGCCTTTACGGCAAGTTCCAGCCTTAGAAGAGTCATGGGCCGTGGCCTGTGTGCCACACACGGGTTGGGCCTCCAGCCCACAGTCCTTTCTAGCAGCTCTCCTTCCATTTCTGTCACGGGCACACGTGGGTGACACAGCAGGGAGAAGAGTCTCACACAATAGGTGGAACTTCAGCTGCTCAGACAGTCTGTGCCAGCTCGTCCAACAATGAAATGAGACTGATCATTTTAACCCTTTTCCTTTTGCCACTTCCCTGCTGGATCACTGTTCTGAGCCAGCAATGTGTGCCTGGCTTCGGACCCCAGTGACAAAGTGACCCTGAGCAGCCCACTGACATGACCAGGAGAGCACACACCCTCCAGAGTCAGAGGTCCCTCTACCAAAAGCAGTGAAGCATGTGTTACTCTTTGCATTTAATTTAATCTCGTGTGTGTGTGTGCAAAAACTGGGGTTTTTCCACTGTTGGCACAAAAGCACAGCCACACACCTGTTTAGTTCAATTCTTCAGAGAATTTTCATTGTTTTAAATACCATGGTCCTGGAGAACAAACAGATCTCCAAGTACCCCTCCACAAGCCCTAACCAAAAGCTGAATCTGAGCCACAGCGTTAGAGGGCAGACGTAGCTATTGGTATCAGTGGGAGATGCACAGGGCAACGGGACACCGCAAATACTTCAGCCAAGGGCACACCTACTCTCCCTGCCATCCCAGCAGGCGCCCCTGACCCGCATGCCCTGCTCCGGAGGCACATCTCACCAGTGCGGAGCTCACAAGCAGCCACTGAGGCACGGGACGCGCACCTGTGACCGACCCTCTGCCCCGGGGACACCGCAGAAGAACAGCTAATTGGCCGCGTGGGTGAGCACGCTGCTAAAAAGACGGGGAAGAGATGAACTGGATGGTCCCCCTAGGGCTTCCTTGCCTTTGGCTGTCCCTGGGAAGTTGGTATGAGAACGCCCCTGCTCGCTCTCACCCTGCTGCCAGTGGAGCAGAGTAGCCCCGCACCTGCTGCACCTTCCTGCCTGACTGGGAAAGGTGACCCTTTCTGGCAGGAGAGAGGCTGCGGCAGCTCCCTCTTTGCTCCTCAACACCTCTGTCCGAGATGTACAACATTTTTATTACTGCAGTTAACAAAAAAAAGCAGCTGTTCAAACAATGTACAGTGGCAAGTGCTAATACTTTGAGGAAACATATCCAACTACAAAATGTTCAGCACATCCCTTCCCTCCATCATAGAGGATAAGAGAAGGACTGAAAACAGCTGAGTGGACATAAAGAGCTCACAAATGCCTTATTAATAACTGTGTTGGATCTAATGATCTGTGAAACTGAAATGAGATTATTTGGATTATCTCATTAAACAAGAATAATAGCAATAGTAACCGGGTAGTAATTAAGAGTGGGCCAATCCAAGGACAAACTAAGTAATAAGGCCAAAAGACTCTTAATTAACACTCTGCTTGTTTGTGTCTATAGTTCTACACCCAGAATTTATGAAAAAATTAAAAACGGTGGCTAACAAAACTGCCTGATTTTAACAACCAGAAAAGAAGCCACTGGCTACCCACACCTGCATGGAGCATTCAGTCTGAAGACTAAACAATGACTAAATGGTGCTATTCGGGCAGAGCCAGCCCTGAGGAAACAAAAACATGTCGCCAAAATGTTAAACTGTTTTCAAAGGCTCAGCAATTACCAACCAGCTCCGGGCAAATCTGCAAGGCGGGATCAGAACAGAAACAATCCATAATCTCAGCCTTTCTCAGGCTTTAGCCACCGGCCATCCAACAAAAGCATAGCTCCTCCTCAAAGCCCGAGAGCAATTCCTGAAGGCTTCAGTGCATAATTTAAAGTGAAACAGCACGTGAATTTTACCTTTTAGGCACTGTGTATACGTAAGTATCAGAAGCTCTTTGGCTCAGGCCAAGGAACAGGACATGTCTGCAGGCTCACAGGGACGGATGGGGCATGAGGGATTAAACATGACAGAATCAGCCTGAGTGGCATTAGGTCAAAAGGTCCCTGCAATTGAAGGCTGAAGTAATTACTGTTGTGCAAAACCCACTGCTCCCCTTGCCTTCCCCAAGCACTCGTTACTTAACAGGAAAAGCAGACACTATAACGTACAGGGCGGTACTAAAAGGCTTTCCCAGGGGATTGGATAAACGAATCCAAAAGGTGCAGACAAACTGCTCCGAGGCCTTGACACAAAGCACTGTCCTCTCGTGGCTTTCCTAAGGCAGCGCGATCTGGCTGCACTTAATACTCCGGAGTTACTGAGGCCGCACCACAGCCCAAACGCACACCAGGGACTGCATTTACCAAAGGATCTCATTACCAAAATGTCGGGACACAAAGCTTTTATCTCCCTTGAAGAATTTGCTTCCATATACTGAATTATTAACATTAGCAAAGAAAGAAAAATAAAAGGGTAATTGAATGAAGGTACCCTGAAGAAAGGTGTCTTTGTTACTGGAGTTATTGCATCATGAACAGGAACTGCACCCCTACCTAACACACTCATCACAGGAACTACACCCCTACACTCATTCTCCGTAGAGAGTGGTAAAATTTGAATCTTGCTTTTGTAGCAAATTTGAATTGTAAAAGAACTATAGGGTTTTTTTAATTAACTGAAAAAATGACTATGGCTTATAGACATTTGAAACATAAAGAGAAAAAAAAAATACAAACCCAATGACTGCTCAATTACCCTCAAGGGTAAAGAGGCAGACTAACATATGAAAAGCACTCAGACTAATTCAAGACTGAGGGAAGAAACATTTGAATAATTAAAAGGAAAAAAATACTAAGAAGTTTGGGGTCCTTCTGAGAGGAACTACAACACTGCCACATATAAAACTAATTATCCTAATTTTCTGTTTGACTTGCCCCTCACTGGGCTGTGGCCTGTATCCATGCAGGGCAGGCCAGGGAACCGTCTCTGTGCTAAAGCTCCTTTCTCTTGGCTTTCCCCCTTTTTATCGCTGACCGGTGTGGGTCACATAGCAGGAAGGAGAACAGAGTCTCCCAGAAAAGGCATTGGTGGCAGCAGCCTGCTGCTATGGGGACTGCAAAAACTCATCTCATGCACAGTTTCCCAGATTTGCTGGGTTGGTGACACCAGCCAGGCATGGAGGGAAAGCTGCCAAAGTGCCAAGCCTCCTCCAGCACGGCGCGAGCTGCGTGACCCACACACCCACTCACTTCTGTGCTGCCTTGAGCCAGCTGTCAGGCAGAGCTGAACCTGCAGTCGGCATGACAGCAAAGAGCATTTAACAGACACGTGCGCTGACAGGGATCCTCTCCTGCCTCCCCTTCCCGCACCAGCGCTATCCTTGGGTCAGATCTGGTGTCTGCAGGCCGAGCTGCACCTGCAGCTCCAGGCTGGATTGCAGTTCCAGCAGCACCAGGCTGCTACACCAACATTCTCAAAGGGTAAACCGCACCCTACATTGCTACTGAGAGAACTTCTCCGTCCCCTTCTCTGGGTGGTGGCAAGCCGTGATGCCAAAGGTGCCAGCGGCAGGAGAGGGGAAGAGGATCAGGTGACAGAAAAGAGCTGCACACCCGCTGAACAGGGAATATATCCAAAGTGCACAGATACGGTCATTGTTCTTCGTGAGATCTTCACCCTTAGAGCGAGTTGAAGCCTAAATGGACATGTGTGAGGCTTGGCACTTTCTCCAGCCATGGAACTGGGGAATCTTTAGCAGATCACCAGGATACACTGGCTTGGAGGGGAAATGATGGAAGAGGCAGCACTCAGACTACATCTAACTGGCACAGATCAAAGAAAGTTACAAACAACTCACAACAGGACTCACATACTCCCTGATGAGATTCGGTGCTTTAATGAGTGCAGGAGTACGCGAGGACTAGGGAGCAGAAAAAAAAGGCCACTGCTTGAAATACCCAGCACAATCTAAGCCATGGTCTGTTACTGGTATTGTGGCCATAAAAGCGTGGAGTGATGCCACTGCTGCAGACCTCCAGGACAACTACACCTTAACACTTCACAGCATCTGTATCTTCCCATGAAAATACACAGGAAGAGGGAATTTCGTACTATCTCCCAGCTCACAGAAGAGGAAATGTCAAGACTGAAAATACACCACACTGTGTGCTTGTACCTACTCTGTGGTCTGATGCTAATACAGCTTTCTTTCACTTCTAACACATTTTTAACACAAATGTTTAAGGATTAAAAGTCAGGATGCTTAGAGAAAGGCTTATTACTCGGGGCATTGTGCCTAATAAAAGCTCTGCATTTTAACACTGGCTGGCACACATGCAACATGTTCTAGGGTTGTTTTTAAGCAAAAAATTCTCACTAATTTGCATAAGTCTGGGAGATAGAGCTTTGTGCAATCCACAAAGTGCCCCTTGTGGAAGCTCCCACACAGGCTGCTGAACCAAATCCAGTAATGTGTCTGTGGAAACACCCCTCTAAATCAGCACTTCAGCACATCTGCTTTACTGTTGGTGCTGACTCTTGCATGACCCACCTCTGCAGCTCTCCAAAACTGCTGCTCAGTTCCTTGTGCTTCCGGAGTGAGCCATTGCAAAAACACGAGTGGGGTTCAATACACGTACTGTTATATCCAGTACTGCTGGGTAAACCTCAGGTTCACCATCCCAAGTGCCATTTCACTTGCCCTTCACTGCAGAGTAAGTGACAGGGCAGAACACTCCAGTTTAACCTGGCTGTTGGTGGCACACTGGAGCAAAAACCATGAGCTTGTACAGGACAGTGGAAGGAATAATCTCAGCCTAAACTGCAAGCTACATAAACAGTTCTAAACTGCTGCGTGCCGTGGGATTATCCATCAATGTGAGGAACTGCAGCCAAAGCCTGTGTTTTGTTAGACCATATCTATCATCGGTAGCTGCAGTGTGACATTTCCGATTACAGCTGCTTTCAGAGGAGCTTTGCAATTTTGTCAGGCAGGCAAACCTAATTGCTGTTTAATACCAAACAACACTGCAGCAGGACATGATTGCTTTGCTTAAATAACATTGTTCCATTAAACTGCTCAGATTTAACCCTATTAGTTGGATCTCTGAATCAGAAGCAAGGCTGACAGGAGTCATTCCATGAAGCAGAATTTCTTACTCGACTGATTTGCAGCTCACAGAGTTTTATTAAACAGCTGCAGAAGGGACTGATCTCTGCTAAGAAGAGGAGACACAATTTCCAGAGATCACTGAAACATAGGCTTGACCTATACTTTAAGGAAAATCCTGTATATTTGGCAGCCTAATTGAGGGGATTGTTGTGCAGGAATTTACCACAGAACTTGTAAGTGAAGAAGTTTCAAATATGAGGACTGTACAACAGGGCCAAGCTCCTAAATTTTCCTGCTTTTTATGTCCTCCTTTCCTATATCCAAAGTTGCCATACACAGAAAGACGAGCTGACAGCAGGAGACTAGATCACAATCTGCTCTGAGCTGACAGGAGCATTGAGTTGTGTGCCCCACAGGAGCACAGTCATGTAGACAAATCTCAGAGAGAAAGCTGGCTCCATTTCCCTGGTACTCCTTTAAGGAAGGAGGGTCCCTGAGCAGGAGGAGGTTGGGGAATGGTTCCCTCCACTCTAAGCCATGTACACACATTGGTGCAAAAAGGGATTACTGTAACTGCCTGCTGTTGTCCACCACGAGCCACACCCTGGGATGCTGTGGCAGGAGTCAGTGCCATGGTGTGTGTCCCCGAAAGCCTCTGTGAACTGCCTCCACGCTCAGCTCTGCACCACTCCCCACAAAGGCCGTTCACACATAAACACCCAGCTCTGTTTAAGTGCAGCTATCACAGGCTCACAGGCAGGACACGAGACTGGGATCCGGGACCTCGGAGCTGGTGCCAAGTTCTCCTACTGCCCCAAGCAAACGCTTTCACTGCTTTATGCCTCTGTCACCCTGCAAAGCTGGGGGTGTATCTACTCTGTTTTCACACAAACCACTGAATTTACGGGTCAAAACTACTACATAAGAGCTGGACGTCAGCAAAATGGTGTTTCTGCAGCATCACATTTGCAACACTCAAATTTGGTGAATACCAGAATACTAAACACTCTCCAGAAACTGACTATTCCCAGGTCATTACACAACACTCACAAAGAATTTGGGACCACTGAAACCATCACCTCCTTGCACATTACAGGAATGTTATTTGTTAGTAAGGGCTTTATTTGTTAATCATATATTATTGTGAGGTCCTAGCTTGATTGAGACTACCTAAATACTGTTTTAAAACAATTATTCTTGTATTGCTTGTCAGATATTGTACTGAAAATAACAGAATACTAAACCAAAAGACAATCCAGACCTGAATCTACTGCTGAGGAAAGTTACCAGGAATAACTACCTAAATGATGTGTAAGGAGATATCTGTAGCATGAGTTTGAGGTGTAAATGGAATACCCACTATAATAGATAGACATTCAGCAGTTTCTGAGAATTTATCAATTTATAGTCCTAACTTTGCCAAGGCCAGCAGAGCTGAGCAAGATGGGATGGACTTACCAAAAAAAAAAAAAAGGCAGACGCTATAGTTTTTCTCTAACAACAAAGCAACAGGGAAAAAAAACTCACGAGGAAACAATTGATTTAATAGCCTGTATTTCACAACAGCTTTCAGTGTGCCCCCAGTAACATGTATTGTACTGAAAGATGTTTCGATCCCCTTTCTTGCAAATCTCAAATGCCTTCACCATCAGAACTGGTCCTCTGAGATTCAGATCCTTCCCAAGTTCATTTAACCTGATTAATTTTTAATGGCTGTCACTGGTTTCTTCACCCAGTCAGTCAGCAGCTTCCACAGTTCAAACACCAGTCACCCTCTTCCCACTCAGGCATAACACAGGACTCAGGATCTACGGAAATTATTCATCTGCATCAGAAAGAACTTGAAGGAGCTGTAAAAGAGATTGATCCCTGACAGCTGCACTAAACTTGAAAGCCCCTTCCTGGCTCTGAAGAAGGAGAATTCTGACCTGAAAAGGGGTCTTGAGTGAGCAGCCTCAAAGGGAATAAAATATCAGCCTGTAAAACCAGCAGTCACTAGCAAACTCAGGTGATCTTTTAATGTAAGTACACCTCTAGCCTCAGGCACAGCCAACATAATTACTTGCCACCCAGTATTTCAGCTCAGGGGTTGAGGTAGCAGGCTGTGCTTCACTTCCTTTGCCCTGAACACTGAGCAAGCCTCCAGAAAGGGGCTGCCAGTCCTTCTCTAGTCACCAGGCCCTGTAGCACAACGTACAACGTGTAGTTTATCCTCACATCCCATACACATTGCCATGCCATTAACATCATGCTTTCTTATCGATTCAGCTCCAGTTACGGCTGCGTCCGTGCTGGGTAACATCTCTAATAAATCCTGTGGCGAGAGGAAAGCACTCACGCTTATCAGCAACACTGTTCATTACAAAGTTTATAGATTTCCAACCAAAGGTAAAATTTATCCTGAAAGCAGGAGAGGGGGGAGAAAAAGAGAGGGAAGCCTTCGTTTATCCAATTGCAGCTACGTCCAGAAATCCTTGGAAGCAAGAAAGGACATTCACGGACATACCACTAGTGCAGCAAACACTGTGGAAGCATTTCCTGCTGCCAAGATATGTGCTGGCGAAGGAGGGAGGTTAGCAGGGCACAGCCACGTATTGTCATGCAAATGTGCCGAGTTATTGAAGGGACTTCCCAGCAACAGCCGCATTTTTTCACGAGTTTGATCCCAGCATTGAAAGGGGAACAAAACAACTGCATGAACGTGAAGCGGCATTAGCCTAAGCCAGAATCACCAGCTATCCCAGAGCCCGGCAAGTACCGAACCTGCCTTTGCTGAATTCCATAAGCTCTGCTGCTCTTTATTTAAATGGGAACGGGGAAAGGAACGGGCCCTTGAGCCCCGAGAAACACGTGAGGTGCTTTTTAACTACATTGTGTTCCATGATCTGTAAGTGACACTGAAAACAGTGGAAGAAAGTGACGCACAAACCATCACTGCGAAAAAACCAGTGCACTTTTCATTCACTCTTTGCTATTTGGTATTAACTCGCAAGCAATGATTTTGAGCTGAAAATTAAAATGCACAGTGGCATAAAATGCAACTGGAAACAAGCTGTTTTTCAGACAAAAACAAAGCAGCGTATATTTGGAGCTCTACATTTATAAATGCAAATAATTTCTTGCCTTTTCTGATGGTCATTGCTACGGCTTGGTTTACTTTTTTTGCCCCCTTTTCAGCTAAAGAAATTCATGGTTTCCAACAGTGGCAATGACTTAACAGCAGAATAACTGGTGTTTAAGTTTCCTTACTTGAAATAAATTACTAAGGTTTTTTTCATTTTTCACAGAGGTACCTGTAAACAGGAACTGTCAATCAGAAAAATTCAGAGGTAAAAGATGGTTTATTTGCCTCCACAGCAGAACCAGTCACACACCACCAAAGCCTTCAGAATAAAGAGAGTCCTCTGGCCATGACTGAATCAAAGCTTTCCCTTAAATCCCTGTCAAGGTTAATCCTTTTCATACTTAACAGTCACCCTTCAAATGCTTTCCTAGAAATAGAGGTAGAAACTGCACATGGCATCTACAGATTTAACCAAAGACTTTTCTGGACTTACCATTCCAGGTCAAAGTGAAGAAAACATAGAAGTTGTGTTCAGACATTTGAGCACTGCCCTAGCTGACCCAAATCAGGGTAGGCTAAATTCATGTTGCCTAAAGGAAAGGAAGAAAATGAGTTTGACTGATTTGCAAAAAAGAGGGTAAATTCCTTAACAAAAATTTGGACACACATCCAGAGGTGTCAGGGCAAACAGTGCACAGAAACTTGGGGGAGCACAGGGAGAAGGCCCAAGAACGGCAAGAGAGGGAAGCCCTTCATACTCCCGAGAAAAAACATGGATTAGAAGGAAATATATGGAATTAGAAAAATTGATTATTAAAAAAATCAACTTTTCTAATCCATGAAAAAACAGATTAGAAAAATCCGCGTGGAAATAAACACCTAGAGCCTGAAGAATGCCCATCTCCCTGTGCCACATCCACTGCAGAACTCAATTCTTTAGACTTAAGGAAACCATTTCTCTCCTTATCACCCTCAGCATTCCAGGGTTTCTTCTTAAAACCCTAGGACAAGACTTCCCAGGGAACAGCAGGCAACCCTGGGGCTCTGCCAGAGGGAAGGGTGCCTCAGCAGCCAGCCTCAAACCCAGCTGTTGATGAGCCAAAGGCAAGCAGGCTCTGCCATGCACCCCAAAGCCCTGGAAGAGCTGCAGAGCTGGCAAGGACTTCAGCCCTTTAGTGGGAGGCCTTTGTGAACCAAGCCTGCCACGAGAGCAAGCCTGGTGTGGAGCAGCAGTGGCCCTGTGGCTGCTCCTCTCTGGAGAAGGAAGGACCAAGAGAGATGGAAGTGGGAGAGGCTGAGAGCTCCTTTCAGATGTACGCCCCAGCACAAAGCAGGAAAAAACTCACACTGGGATAGGAAAAAAATAAAATAATCATCGTTCAGCTTTGTACCTGCTGGGAGAGCAAAAAGTGCCGCAGGAGGAAAAGGCAATGCTGGAAATTTGTAAAAGGCTGCTGGGAATAAGGCAGAACCGGCATCTTCTGAAGGTTAAATCGAAGCAAGGAAGCCATAAAGAGATGTGATAGCAACAGGAGAAAGCAGGAGGGCAGTGGGACCCAAAGCCTGAGAACACCCATAGTGCTAAGGGAGAGGGAAGGCAGAGCGGTGCCTGGAGATAACCACGAGGCAGGAACAACTTGTGATAGCTCTTAAAAAATTATATTTGAGCAACTATGTGCACGTCTGGATTTATCCCCGGTATCACATCTCTCTAGACAGGGGAAGTTACAGTACATTTACACAGAGCAGCAAGAAAGACTCCACTAACTCTCCTGGGCAGCTGGATCACCAGTCCTAGGCTGCCCAGGGCAGTCCTGGTGCTCGGAGCATGGCAGAAAACTTAGCAGACTACCTGAGTTTCACTCTCAGCCGGGCACAGCCCCGTACCACAAACGATGAACTTACCTGATGCTTCCAAGTGACCATGTTCCTCCTGGAGCACATCCCTCTGACACATTGCTCAGTTTCAAATGTCTGCCCCGAGGGAGGATTTACCCCTGCCAGTGCTTGGCCCCAGTGTTCCCACAGCAGCTGTTGAACAGATAACCCTGGGGTTGCCCCGGGACAAGTGAGCTCAGCTCCTGCTGTGCCTGTTCTGGTAATCCAATGCAGTCCCTGGGCTGCACCACTAGCAGCGTGTCCAGCAGGTCAAGGCAGGGGATTCTGCACCTCTGCTCTGCTGAGACCTCACCTGGAGCACTGCATCCAGCTCTGGGGCCCCCAACATAAAATGAATGTGCAACTATTGGAGCAAATCCAGAGGATGGCCACGAAGTTGGTAAAGAGGACTGGAGCAGCTCCCCGCTCCCCTATGGAGACAGGGTGGGAGAGTTGGGGTTTTTCAGTCTGGAGAAGAGGCTGTGTGCAAACCTCACAGCAACCTTCCAGTATCTGAAGGGGGTCTACAGGGAAGCTGGAGAGGGATAATTTGTCAGGAGCTGTAGTGATAGGGCAAGGACTAATGGGTTCAAACTGAGGGGAAGTTTAGGTCAGGTATTAGGAACAAATTTTTTGCTGTGAGGGTGGTGAGGCACTGGAACAGGTTGCCCAGGGAAGTTTTGGCTGCCCCATCCCTTGAAGTGTTCCAAGACCAGGTTGGATGGGGCTCTGAGGTGCCCCTGCCCATAGCAGGGGGTTAGAACTGGTTGATCTTTAATGTCCCTTTCAATACAGGCCATTCTGATTTTATGATTAATCCTACTGAGGACAACTTACCTAAGCTAGCCTGTATGATTTACAGAAAATACAGAACCTTCAGCAACACAAGCAGAACTCTGAGCATTAACAGTACAATTGCAATACCATTACCATTCCTAGCAAGAAAGATGGTGTGCCTCTCTTTTTCCATCCTCAGGAACACCTTCAGCTCCAGTGAGCTCCAACAAGGTCCAGAGCCCTTGGAGCAGCTGGCACCCCTGAAATCTTTCCCGTTCCCTGGCAGGGAGCAGCGGCCCCGCAGGCGGCGCTGCCCGGTACACGGAACTGGCAGCACTCCTGGCTCCAAGCGCCACCTCCCGGCCGCCTCCCCTATTTACACACAGGTATTGGGAACACGGAGCGGGGAACGCAACCCGTGGCTTTCTGACGGAGGATGGAGTTCAACTTGTACCAGACAGCAGCACTTCGGAGTGCAGCTGGAATGCTGCACTTACAAAAATGATACGGCTTAGATGAATTTACTNGAAATCTTTCCCGTTCCCTGGCAGGGAGCAGCGGCCCCGCAGGCGGCGCTGCCCGGTACACGGAACTGGCAGCACTCCTGGCTCCAAGCGCCACCTCCCGGCCGCCTCCCCTATTTACACACATGTATTGGGAACACGGAGCGGGGAACGCGACCCGTGGCTTTCTGACGGAGCACTTCGGAGTGCAGCTGGAATGCTGCACTTACAAAAATGATATGGCTTAGATGAATTTACTCAACTTTTCAAGATGATTAAAGTTAAGTAAGTAATGCACCCACACTTAGAAGCAAGTCACAACAACTCAGAGTAATTCCATTTATAATTTTCTCCTCAAAAAGGAGAAAGCTGTCCGTCTGTTTTCCATGTTTCTTCAGCAGAAAGGTGACTTCAGGTCAAAGCTATTAGAAACCTGGAGGCACAACCTTGACAACAGTGACTATGCAATAGCTCCTGCCCTTTGGGTTTAGGGAAAAGCATTCCAGTAAAGACACAGCATCTGAGAAGAGCTAAAACTGCTGTCCACATTTACCCAAACCTCAAAGATTATTCTTAAATTACTTAACAAATGACAAGTTACTGTGAGGAACTGGCTGAGGTCTGCTTAAGCTTTCTGCACAAGCAACAGCTCCACATGACCTGTGATGAATTAACCTCTCCAATTCTGTTTCCCTAACCCCTCACCTCTTGCCATAATCCCTTCTGCATTTCTGAATTTCCGAATCTTCCTGCTGTCACGGCTTTCTCCCCCAGTTCTCATGCAGGACACTAGAGGCAGAGCCCCACATGAATGAAATGCATTTGCAGTGAATGACAAGGGCACTTCACTAACTCGAGGCTCTCAGATCATAAAAAAACCAAACCAGTTTGAGCACAGACACCAACGTCCAGCTGGTGTAGCACTGCAACAACCATGACCCAGATCTGATACCGCAGGACAGCAATATGGAAACCACGGCCACATGCCTGCTCCACCTGGAAAACTTCCTGTTTACATGCAGCTTCCTAAAACAAGCAGAAGCTTCTAAGACGCCAACCATTTAGAGACAACACAAACTCAGGTAACGAAAATTTATTCTTTCAGTAAGTCACAGCCAGCTCTTATGCGACCAGGGCAGAAGCTGTCGATGATTCACTAAAAAGAGAGAAGAGAGACAAAAGAAATATTAATTGCAGAGGCAGTTTTTCAAACTCGTTATCAAAAACAAAGCTTCAGTTAAAAGTTTTAACTATCAGTTAACTACCAGCAGCTAAATCACTGCTTGAAAAGTTTTATGGCCTAAGATTTCACTTGTATTTTTGCAATACAAATCCTAGGGTAGCAGCACAAACCCATGTATTTAAAAACCTGACTAGCTGCACTTGAGTCTTCTTAGAGAAACAAGGCTAATCCTAACATCTATGGGAATTCTATGGTGGTTACCTCTCATAGAGAAAGGCTACAATTACTTCCCTTTTTGCCACAGCTACTATGCTGTTTCTCACTAAGTTTTCAAAGTGACATGAGCTATAAAGGTATCTGAGAACCAAGACCACAGCTTAAAGTGTTACAAAAATTGCCTGGTAGTGACTTCATTTGTTGTGACCACGATTTTTATCCAACAGTTTAAAGTCATTCCAACAGTCGTAACACTCAGCAGTAAGTTTCATTAATCTATCAGCTGAATTTATCACTACATTATGTATGGAAATACCTGTTCTCTGCTGCCTGGGCTACCTACACACCTATCACAATGCACTCTTCACCCTCTGAATAACAGCCCCAGCACAGTTTACAAGACCTTGCAGTCTTCAGAGCCAAAAGGAATGTGGGAGAAGACTTACTACTTCCAGTTGGGTGGCAGCACTCTCTTGGTTTTGTAGTAGCGAGCCAACCTATGGATCCTGCTCTCAATCAGGATCAGGCGGAACTTGGCATCTTTGTCCTTGAAAACAAGGTTATGTTACAACCCCAATGTTACAACTACTTGGACTTCTCAATGTAGAATTCAGATGCAAAGCAAATAATCACAGCTACTGCTAAGAATTTCACGTTTCCATTACCAAAGCTTCAGTGAAGTCAGAGCAGGACCAGAAATACATGGTTTAAACATTGCTTTTAAAATCCTTTTCACAAAGATGATTCTCCTTGATCAAAATGCCTCTCCAACCTCAGGAGTTTACTCAAAGTGGGGCTAACAGCACACAAACATTCTTTGCTTTGTCAAGCTGTACATGAACTACTGTGGAATTTAAAAACACAGACACTGAGTTATGTAAATAAAGGAGCACTCACCTTTCTGTTTCTCTCAAGATGCTTGCGAACAGCAACTGCTTTCTTGATCAAGTGATAAAGGTCCTCTGGGAGGTCTGGGGCCAGTCCCTTGGATTTAAGGATTCTCAGAATCTTGTTGCCAGTCACAAAGCGAACCTGGGCAACACCGTGGGAATCCCTCAGGATCACACCTGAAACAAACATTTACAACTTACACTGAAAAGAGAAAACATACACCAGCAAATCTTTGTGAAACTGACCTTACAGCTACAAGCTATCAAAAAAAAGGCCTTCTCCAAGTTAAAAAACTTTCTAATGGAAACTGAACAAATAGTAGAAAATGAGTGAGCAAAATACAGCTTAGAGAAGCTGAAACACTTTATCTGGTAACACTTAGAAGACAACTGACCCACCCATCATGCTTAGGCAGGTAACACATGAGGTGCTACCACACTACTGAAAAATTTTCAACAGGACTCATTAAAGCTACATATTCAATCACTCTAGAGATCCCTCTAGAAGGAATTAATATTGCTTTCAGGATTACAATAATAAAAAAATTCATTTACACAGCACCTACTTACACTGCATAGATAGCCCATGACCATACAAAGCTGTGTCAGGCAAACCATGCAGCTGTGGAAGGGCCCAAACCCTAGAACCAGTCCACGCTGCAGATGCAGTGCCTGGCTCAGTAACCCCTAAGAACATGGCTGCTGGTGTTGGAAAATCTCTTCCACGAAACCGGGCACACCAAACTTCACTATAACACCTATTGGTGGCCATTCCTAAGGACAGGCTGTAGGATTATACAGATGCTTTAAGTCTTCCACTTGGAAAAAAACCCCCAATACCTACTACCTCAGCAAATATGCTTCTTGCAAGTACAACACACATGATGTCCTGGTGCTGGACTTGCTGATCCTTGTGGGTCCCTCCCAGCTCAGGATATTATCCTAGGACTCCTAGCGGTATCCACAGTGAACACAGGTACACCAGAAATGCTGTGTTCTCTTAGCACGTTATTTAATACAGGTTGAAGGAACTATTATGATGTTANTCCACAGTGAACACAGGTACACCAGAAATGCTGTGTTCTCTTAGCACGTTATTTAATACAGGTTGAAGGAACAATTATGATGTTAGAAAAATGTGGGTTTGTCCCCATTCAGGAGTGGTTTATAACTCTTACCAATTTGGGAGGGAGTCAGGCCTTTTTTAGCCAACTTGTAGATCTGTTCCTTTACATCATCAGAAGTAAGTTTCAGCCACTAAAGAAAATTAGAAAAAAACAAGCCAAACTGATTAACACTGCTTAATACAGAGGCACAGGCTAGCTACATGAAAACTTTTAATAAATGGTAGAAACAGATGCTTTGCAATGCTTGAAAAAACAGTCAAGAACTGAAATTGCACTTTTAATGATACAGAAACTTTTAAGTATATAATAAACCTATAGTGCTAGTGAAATGTCGTGGGGGAAGGCAGAGGTAAAGATGAGAGTCTCCATTTTAAAAACTCCATAAAGCCTCCAACTGCTTTATCATAATTTCACTTTAACTGCCACACCAGAAGCGCAAATCCAGTGTTACAGACAAAAAAAAAAATCACTGCCTTTGGGAAGGAATTCTCTACTTAGGCCTTTTGACAAGTACAAAACTGAAACCCATTTAACCACCTCTCAGTAGTACCTACAGAGATAAGTGAAAAATCAGACTTTAAGTACACTAATTAATTAAAAAATGAAACGAACCTACCAAGACAGGACTGTGCCTTTCCTATTAATTTTATGCTAAACAATACAGATAAAGCCACCACTTCCATAATTATTAATGGGAAGACAACAGCAACAAGCTACGTTATCCTGACTTTCCATGAGCTAAGAAGCTCCTGATGTTTTTTACTTTTTAGTACTGTCACAGTATGAAATAGAAAAGCATAGCAACAATAAACACGGAAATGCTCTAATGATCACAATTAAAGACAGAATATAAATAAAACTAAGCAAAAAAAACCCCACAGGATTTTTAAAACAAATACAGCATTTGATCATCCTGTTATTGAACTGTTTAACCATCAGCAGTACCTCAAGCAGCTTCATACTACCTTACTTTAAATTGTATCTCTTTCATTTCAGATTTTGTGTTTATGTTCTCATTTAATTGTTTTCACTCCATGCTTTTCCACATCACCACAAATTGTTCTTTCTGCCAACAAACAGATCCTCCAAGAAATGGTCTTGCAAGGGCAGACCTCCCTTAGAAGTGGAAGCAGCCTGAAAGAACTAAGGGCCACGCCAAAACTACTTCATTTAGTCTCCTGACCAACAAATTAGTTCTAAGCATTTTTGAAGGCAATCGGTTTATTCCACAATAGCAAACTCGAGTGTGAAAAGAACGATTTAATCTCTAGGAATTATCAGCATAGAGACTCCAAGTATTTGAAGAAGTACCTAAACAGAAAAAGGTACAAAGAAGAAACGAGACTTTTTCTGCCAAACGAACCATCTGGCCGGGAAAAGGCACTTGCTTCCTCAGTACTCTAAGGATCATCTCAGAACCACGGAATTGTTAGGGTTGGGAAGGACTTCTGGAGATCATCTAATCCAACCCCACTTCCCCCCCAAAGCAGGGTCACCTAGTGCAGGTAACACAGGAGCGCATCCAGGTGGGTTTTGAATGTCTCCAGAGAGGGAGACTCCACGATTTCCCTGGGAAGCCTGTTCCACCACATGCCGAAAAAACATTTACACAGGCCATAATTTGAAAGTGATGACGCAAAATACTACAGTTCTGGTTTTCGTTCCCTCCGTGGACACCCCTGAGCTGCGCTGTGGGTACCGGAGCGCGCACGGGGTGGGGAAGATTCTGGGGAAGGTACTCACCGTGGGCACGCTGCGCCTGTAGGGCAAGGCCGACTGGGACAGGCCCTTTCTGCAGGAAGAAGCACATCAGACACTCAGCGCCCGAGCTGAGGAACTCGGCCTCTCGGCCGCGGCCCGAGCTTTCTCCACCCCGCCGCCATGTCCACACGGCAGCCCGCCTTCCCCGCTGTCCCCACACGCGCCGGAGCGCTCCCGCAGCATCCTTCCCACCCCCCCCCCGCTTCGCGGCGCCCCCCGACCCTCCCTGAGCAGCCCCAGGCCACCCCCCGGGCGCTGCCCCGGCCCGGCCTTGCGGCTCACCCCGGAGCGTGCATGCGACCCATGATGGCGGCAGAGCGGGGAGAGAAGGAGCGGCCCCTTCCGCGCGCTTCCGCAGGAAGTACTGGGCCCGCCTCGGGGCCCGCCCCCTGTCCCCGGCAGCCAATCAGCGGCGCCGGAGCAACGCCGCGCGCCCCCTCAGCCGCCCGCCCAGAGCCTCCCCCCCTTTCCGTCAGAGAGCAGGCCACGCGTTGGGTTTTATTCCAGAATAGTGTTTAATGTACTTACAGGAGAGTTACGGAGTCACAGCGAGCCCGCCCGACGCGGGGCCATATTGTACATCTTTATTATCGTTTAATTAAAGTATTTGGTTCTTAGAGATACACAGACGGAGGGAGGCGCCCTGCTCTCGCTGCCCTCCGTCCCCCCCCCTCAAGGAGCGCCCGGGAAGGGGGGGGGACACAGCGGGCCCCGGGGGAGCCCCGGCCTTAAGGCAGGTGACGGGGGGTTCTACACAACCCTACAGTTGTAAAAATAGAGAAAAGAGCCGTTTACCAAAGATCGCACATGCGGCCAGAGACAGGCAGCTGTAGGTCGTACAAAGGCAGTAATAAAAAGTTCAGTGCAAAGTTGGAGGTTAGTAGAGGAAGAGGTCCTAGCGCAAGCTGCTGCTCTCGGATACCAACACAAGGTCTGGAGGGACAATTACACTTCTGGCTGCAGGTCAAACGGTGCATAAAAGGTTTTTTTCTTTTCATTAAACAAGATATAAAAAGCTGTTAAAAGTACATTTTCAAGCTACTTAGCATACTGGTAAATTCCATCCCAATCACGTATTTCCCTCTTTCACATCCATCCATGTGGTTTTTCTATGTAGCACGGTAAATTCTTATTGCAACAATCAGTTTTTTCATAATTGAGAATAGTGCAAAGAGGTGCAAGCTTGGTGCTGGTCCTCTACGTGTGAGGAGAGGCGAAGGCCAGATCCCAAAGACAACATAAAATCCATGACCATAAAAAGCTCCAGCCAGTGACGATTTTGAAAAGGAAGGGAAAGGCACAAAATGAGTTAAGCTATGAAGAAGATTAAATCAGAAGTCAGGACATGTGCTAACAATAATACAGTACTATACTTTTTTTTCAGTCCAGACAACTGTTAAAACTGCAAATCATTTCTTAAATGATTTTAGTTTAATTGTATTTTGTGCTGTAAGACACTGTGCTTTAATAGCAAACTGCAAAAAAGGCAGTCCATATTGCTTTCATTTTATTTCACAATGGAACGTTTCACAAAAACAGTAGTCTACTTTCCTGTGTTTAAGTGACTTGTGATTCTAATGATGGAATGGAGTAAGTCTCAAAAGCATCAAGTGAGCAGGAAATATATCTAGTTAGTTATATAGTTTATTATTTACAGGCTATATACTAAATGAAAAATATGCAGAAGATGCCTACTACAACTGGGATTTATTAGCGCCCATTAGTATTGGCCCAGTTTCTAACATTCAAGATATCATTAGCTTTTTAATTGCAGTAATTCCTATGAAATTGGACCGTGAATTGTTTAGGCACCAGGAGATTCAAGTTTACTTCTCTCTTCTGTATTGAAGGGAGATTGGTCAGTAGCAGGGGAAGGAAAAATGGATTATAAAACAGGTTTTTAGTGTTGGGTAGACAGAAGGCTATCCCCATATTGTGTCTTCGTTCATAGTTGCATATTTCACTTTAAAAGTTTGCTTCAAAATTTTGTACTAAACAAGTGTGCAACTTTAGAGCTTTGTTTACACAGAACATGAACATCCTAAACCCCAAATAAGTTGATCAAAAAGGTGACACCTGTAGTGCAGAAAGGCCTAATTAAGTAACCAGTGGTATTAATGGGAGATAGTGACATTTGCACTCCACTGTCCCAATATATTCAAATCTAATGTTCCTTGGAATGAAGTATTTTAGTGGGAGTAGTTCTTACTAGGAGTGAGAAACAGTATTGCTGTGAACTGCTAAAGGAAAAATAAAGCAGCCAGGTTCTTCTCTCAAAGCTGTTAATTGAACTAATTTCTGGCCTGCAATCCATCCAGCAGTGGTGCTTTTCAACTAGAGGCCACTTCCCTGGAAGCACAGATGCAAATGCCACTTTGGATTAGTGTTCGAATCTGTTCCACACTTCATCACTGCAGTATTGCAAAGTTCTAGAAATTACAACAAAAACCCCCACTGAGAAGCTGGGCACATTTCCTACGGTACCACAATCAGCCAGTCTTCATTCAATTTTTGGAGACCATGGGTAGAAGATGGGGAAGAAAAAAAAATGTATCTAAGTTGAACAAATTGTGAAGATCAGTATAAGTGATGCTATTTGTATATAACACATCTCGGGAAAAGGCTTCCAGTAGGACCTGCAAGGTATCAAATATGAGAATGTTCCCCCTTTATAAGGAGCTGAAAGTTAATATGTATACATATTTAAATACCAGGAATGAGGTAAAAGAGAAGCGTTTGAATTATAAGGCACCATTATTTACAACTTCCACTATTGGCACTCACTCCAGTAAGTCTTAGAGAAGCATGAACCTGGGATTAAATGTAACGCTAAGGAATTTTTCCAGCCCTTCAACCTTCATTTCTACAGGTGTGTGCGCAGCCACCAAAATTTTACCTGTTGCTGCTTCTGTGTTGTCTCATTAGCAGTGGGAATGTAATCCTAAAATATGCAATTTCTTTGATGTTCTCCAGCATCATGTCATGGATGACACAACAGCGGCAACAAATTAAAAGCAAAAATGCACTATATCCACAGGCCTAATGATTGAGTTATGGTTCAATCAACCAGCATGGCCAAACTGCTCATCTCACTTTCACTGATGGGTTAAAAATCCCTTCCTTTACCCACAACTCTTAAACGTTTACAAATGATGCTTTGATAACATCACATGGGCATAAACCAGGTTTTTTTGCAATCCTCCAAATTGGGCTACCTGAACATCGGTCCAACGTATCTGTTGAAATGGAGCCTCTTATTTTAAGATGTACAGGTTATCTTCAAGTAGGAAGATGCACAAAGCACAAGTGAATACAACTGTTCTGGTCTTACTGAGGCACAGCAATGAGTTCACAGATAGGGTACAGCAGTCAGTCGATACCAGTTAACAGTCTCCTTGCTCAAGTTGAAGTCCTTTAGTGGAAGTGTAATTCCACCTAGGAAGAAGTTCTCACGTAACGATTCTGCACTGAGCACACTTAACTGCAGCTCTCTCTGTTTCAGAGTCTCCATGCTGTATCCACTGTACACGAGCTAGGAGGGGAGAAGTCAAGAATTTTCTGGTTAGGCAAAAGAAATTACCCAGACTGCCCTTTCTTCTAACTGCCCAGCCACTGACAGACGTCTGAACTGCACATTGTGACCATTCAGTACATTTGTTTCTCACACAGTGGGCTGAAGGACATCCCTATTTTATTTCGTGCTCCCAATGTTAAGTGTTTAAAAGGACTGGTGTTTTTTGACTGAAGTACTCTTTACATGCCAAGATTTCCGAATTAATTTTTCTCCAGATCATGAGTCAGTGAATTCAGGGCAGGGGGATTTTTAGTTTTAAGATTCCTTTCCTTCTCCACATCACTCCTCAGAGTCGGTCTGAGAAATTTCTGCTTACTTATAATAGCACACTGACCTAACTCTCTTGCTTTATATTTAAACAGGGCACAAAGTTTTTCAAAACAGTTCCATTTCCATTTATACATATTCACAGATTTTTTAGACAATATTTTAATTACTGCTTAGAATAAGAGATTATAGCAAGCTATAGGAAGTCACTACACAAATTTTAACTTGCCATTTCATTGAAAGTTGGGTTTCTCGTCTTCCGGGAGATTTTGGTTTTGCGTTTGGATGTTTTGTGCGTGTCTGGGAGTAGGTAAGTTTTCACATAGGGATTTGGATCTGCACCATCTTCTGTAACCTACAGCCAAAGAAACAAGACAAGTTAAAAAATTAGTGCATAACTATTTGCGTATTTATTTTCAATTGTCTAGACTTTGCAATGAAGCTAATCCAAAGCAGCAGTTAATTAAGCAGGAAGTTGGAAAATTTAGAGGAAAAGAGGGTTTCACCATTCCTGCATCAAAGTCAAGATGGTAATTGAGAAAATGGAAACAGTTTTTGGCAGTGAGTGCAGGATCTCCACTTACCAGGTCTTTGATGTGCATCACCATGATAAATAGAGTGCTATTTCTATAGGATATGGATAGCTTCACTTCTCCTCCCACTTTGCCTGAGGTAGGACTTGATGGACTTGTATCTGAAATAACAGACAATTATTTCTTCTGTAATATCGGTACATTTTCATCACCACTACACTGCTTATCACACATGGGAAAAAATACAAGCCTTAGACCAAGTTCAGTTCCTGATTTTATTTCTAGTTCCCTAACACAGGCAAGGCTATGGGCTTTAAAGGTTTTTGCATTCTCTTGCAAGAACCAGCTTGGAGATTTGGAGTGAAAACCTGAATAGTTTAATCAAGCCATAAACAAGCCCAAGTGATCACACACATAATTACAATTTTTGGTATGTATGTCCTTGAAACTGTAGGTAGGCACGTTAGGAAAGACACTGATGCAGTTTTCAATGAGAGAAAACTACAGTTAAGTAAAAAACATTTTAAAGATTCACACTGTAAATGTGTCATACTATATCATCCAGTTTATAAACATCCCTTACCTGCAGGTCTGGCTATTCCATCTATTCCTTCCACTTTGTCATCACGAAGTAATGGATGGAAAAAAGTATAAACAAGATCACACTAAATTTGGAAGAAATGTTACATGTTAGTTTAAGTGTTAAAAAGCACCAAAACTTGAAAACTTGCATTTGATTTAAATTATGTGTACTCACTTCTGCCACCTCTGGAGAACTGTTCATCAGGCTCTGTATGTAGCTGTTGAGCTCCACTTTTCTTTTGGCTGCTACATCTTTGATATGTGTTCTTCCCAGAACCATCTTATTAGGAAAGCTACATGAGAAGAACAAAAAATAGAGTTTTCAGTTAATTTATCAGAAATAAGTACAGTAGGATGTCATTGTCATTTCCACCCCGAAGTGCTCATATCCATTTTTTAATGCCAATCCAGAGTGGAAACACAGCATGCCAATAGGTTGTGACACTCCAGAAAGGCAAGGAAATATTTAAAGGTAATTATTATATTTGATATGACACACAGACCAAAACACTGAGATGCTCCTCTGGATCTCGTACTTAAAACTTAGAACTGATTTCTCCCTTAAATGCCAACTTTGAGGTCTAGTTTGCCCCTCAGCAGTTTTGTCTCCATTTCAAGCTATTTCTTCCCCCACCCAGCTGGGAGCAGTTTTGTTGCTTTTGCAATAGTGATGAGCGACTTAGGCACATACCCTGGTAACTTCCAAAGAGGAAAGAGAATGCCAAGTTTGTTGTGGAGCTCCTGGAACTCATCAAATGTTCGGAAGACAAATGTTGGCTCAACTTGCCCTTCTCTCAAAACTCTCACTACATAGATCTGCCCAAAACACAAAAATAAAAGTAGTTGTTTATATAAAAATATCATAAAATCACTTAACAATACAATTTTCTTCGCAATCAACTCTTTCTCCTATAGTAAGCCTTCTCCTGAATACATATCCCATCATTATATCCCTTATTCCAACATTTCCGTTTCATAATTAGAATTTTAAGTAGCCTTTAATGCAAAGTAATATCACATGGTCTTCCCATAAGGTGGATCCACAGCTGGAAGGGGGATGATGAAGGTAGGTAAGGCTGAGCTGTGCACACTTTCCCTTTGAAGACTCACTGGAAGTTCATCACAGATATATAAAATGTTAACGCTGGTGCAGGATTACACTGAGACATGTATCTGTGGGGACAGAACTACCACAGAACCTTTCTGGTGTAATTTTTTTCAATTTAATTCCCTCCTGATTCTACAGGATTCCACTTTTAAAGTGATAATTTGGTGGGCAGATGCAAGTGCACTGCATTATACAAGAAGAATTTTTCAAAGTACTGGGGGTACAGTCCCAGGATACATTCACATTATTCAAAGGAAATGAAGTTTGAGAGCTGCAGAGAAAATTCAATTCAGTGGACTCATTTTATGGGTAGGGGAGTTAAATGTACAATGTATAATTTAACTTTAAAAATCTAGACAGAATCTAGACCATCCTAACAGTTTCCTGGAAGAGGTGAGGCTGTTTTGGCTCAGACCAGGAGTACTCAAATACATTTATTATACAGTGATTCAGTACAAAGCTCTTCACTTACAGCTTTAGTCAGATTTATTCTACCTTCCCTTGCTGGTGCCTTACCAGATTAAGACATTTACAGCAAATACAGCTTGGAAAGAGATGTACATTTGCATCTATCACTATAGCTCACTTTTTTATAAAGTTCAGGGAAATGAACTAGAGCTGATTATTCCAGCCCAAAAAATAGCAGTATAAGAGTAAAACAAACAAACAAACATCGAAGAAAAGAAGGTTGCACATCTGCGTAGGAATACAAACATTAAGTCTCAGTGTAACCCAGGTCTACTGAAATCCTGAGGGCAAATTACAATGCTTGGTGCCTCTAGTAAGACTAAGAGTGTAAGTGTATTAGTACAGGAAATGATGCTTTTCCTTAGGAGGAACAAATCAAACTTTCATGGAAGGTCAGACCAAAACCAGAGTGTCTGACTTAACAACTCCTACTCAGGAAGGAGCCATTTTACAGAAGGCAGCTGCATAAAAGCCCATGAAATGACTCAAATTCCCATATTTTAAAATAATCTCCACCAACACTACTTCTGCCCTTTCTACTTCCTTCTAGATGCTTTTCAAGAGGTGTTTTCATTTTGAAGAATATTATGGGATGCTAGAAATGCCAGTCTGTACTCTAGCAGTGCTGTTGCTGGTTTACCCTGGCCAGCAGCTCAGCACCCACACAGCTGCTTGCTCACTCCCACCCCCTCACCAGTGGGACAGTTGGGAGAACAAGAGCAAGAGTGAGAAGATCCGTGGGCTGAGATAAAGACAGTCCTGGGGAGGGAAGGTGATGCAAGACAATCACCACAGCCCACAGCAGATCCATGCTCAGCCAGTTCCCAAACAGCCACCTTGGAAGACAACCCCCTCCTGCTGTCCCCTGCTTTCTTCCTCTACCCCCAGATTTATTGCTGACAGTGACATTCTACACTGTGGAATATTTCTATGGCCAGTTTTGGTCAGCTGTCCCTGCTGTGTCTTGTTGGAAGAAAATACACCATTATCTTCCCTGAGTGGAAACAGCTCCCACATACTTACGTAATGTTTATCTGGGTTGTATCTCTTCTGATACGTAAACACAGACACTTGTTTGATTCGGCCGTCTTGTTTGAGAGAATAGGTTTTAGCAGAAAATGACAGGATGGGCTCATCATTAGAAGGCAGACCTGAGAAACGCAGCTGAGCCAAGTTGTGAATGAAGAAATTGAACTTTGTGGCAACACTTCCCAGACTGGATTCAATCAGCCTAGAAAAAGAAAACATCAAAACACACAAAAGTGGTGCTGTCAGTGCATCAGACTGAAGTCTAAGAAAAATAAACCCGTATTTCTTACTGACAAAGAAAAGGTTTTTAAGAGTGATCAATGGGCTATGCGAATAGTATCATATCAACATTTAATGTAAGACTCAGGATCCAAACTTCAGAATAGGTTTTTATTGAAGAAGTGAAAGCTTTCCAGACTTGCATCCAACTCTGGAGCCCTGGAAAGACATGGACCTATTGGAGCAGGTCCAGAGGAGGGCCACAGAAATTATCAGAAGGATGAACACCTCTCTTGTGAGCACAGCCTGAGAGAACTGGAGTTGTTCAGACTGGAGAAGAGAAGGCTCTGGGGAGATCTTATTGTGGCCTTTCACGGGGAGGCCATTCCTACTTAAAGGGAGCTTATACAAAAGATGGGGACAAACTTTTTAGCAGGACCTGTTGTGAGAGGACAAGGGATAAAGTGTATGAGGGTAGATTCAGATTAGATATAAAGACTTTTTTACAGTAAGAGTGGTGAAACACCAGAACAGGTTGCCCAGAGAGGTTGTAGATGTCAGGACAGGGCTCTGAGGAGACTGATTTAGTTGAGGGTTCCCCACTCATTGCAGGGGGATTGGTCTTAGATGGCCTTTAAAAGGTCCCTTCCAACCCAAACTTTTCTATGATTTTCAGTTACATGCACACCACTGCAGTTTGCCCTGTACAGCTGAAGTACAGTAACACTTTTCTAACACATAGCAACATCTCAGTTACACTATAGCACTCCTCCACTTACACTGGAGCATCAGCACTCCCTCCCCAGTGTGCAAAAACACTTCTCCAAGAGAAAACTTCTTTACAATGCTTTCCATCATATACCCTGCTATTAAACGATTTAGGATGTATTCAAAATGTAAGTGTTAAACAGCCAGACAGAATTATTTGCTTTCAGTACTTTAAACCAATTTTTCACACAAGGTCACTCCTAAAATCTACAAGGTATTTTAGCACAAGCATTACTCACATATGGAACTGGTCTTACTTATGTAGTTAACTGATATTTTGATTGTTACAGTGTAACTGTTCAACTTGTACAGACATGTTTGTGACCATCCCTAGTCCGTTTTTTCCTATCAGAAATCTCCCATTAAGAGGATGATACTGGGAGATATTTTAGTTTTCCAGTACCTCGTAAAGAAGATGGTGGCTTCTGCATCTGTTGTTTGGGGCTGGAGAGCATCCTGGACATACTTCAAGTCCTGAACCCCACTTAGCTCTGGTAACCCAGAAGAAAGCATCTGCAAGAAATTGAAATTTAGTTTTAATGCAATAAACCCAATATGATTTTATACTGAAATGATTAAGACTTAAACCCTCAAATACATTTGTAGCTGCACTAAATTGCTAAACACTAACAGCAATAGACAACAATCACTTATAATCAGCAGTTATTCACTACTTCTGCTGAATTAAAAGCAGTTAGAACTCTTTGCAGTGTAATCTGTGGTATCATCTTAGTTTTAAATTTTCAAGAAAGGGGTAGGCAGTAAAAAAGCTTAAAAAATTCCAAATAAAGCTTCCCAAAAAGCAGATCAGATGTTTCTGACTTTTAAAAAAGCTTGCATTAAGAGTTTCTTCAGCATAAAAAGCACAGTTTTTTAATACAACCCAGCATGAGAGATCTATCAAGTTTCAACTGAATGTGAAAAGTGATTACCAACGAAAGTAGGTTAAGGAAGAGACTGGCGTGCTTTCTGATCAAGTTGTAAGCTTGGCAGCAGAGATCCACAAACAGCTGAAAGCGAATTGTGGGTTTTTCCCCACCATTAATGACATAAGCCATATCTGATGTCAGCACAAAAGGAGCTCGATCCCTGTTCAAAAAGCACAGAATTTGTGAGTTCATCATAAGGTCTCTTCATTGTCATTTCTGCTTCCCTCCATCCCCACCCTGAGGTAATGATATTAAACACTCCACTAATGCTGTTTCACGGGTTTGGGTTGGGTTCCTCTCCCAAGTGCTGCCTCAGGTTACACAGCACTTACACGTTGTACTGGGCCTACAGCACACCTCCCAGAGCAACACCTGGAAAAAAAATCACTTCGTTCTCTACACTGCTTAGGTACAGAAAATACCTTTTAAAGCTACCAAACATCTGTGCATGTCCCAGAAACTTTCCAAAGTCGATGTGAAACATATGCCCGGTGTTCCGGAGCATTATGTTATCATTGTGGCGGTCACAGATTCCCAGGACGTAAGTGGCTACACAGCATCCTGCACAAGAGTAGATGAAGTTTTCTGAAGCCTGTGAGGGAGAGAAAATAAGTGAATTGAGATCAAATGTCAGTGGAAAAACGTAATTCATGTATTCAAGAGTCAATCTTGATGAGTGCAAAATCCAAGCCAGGCAAAACAGGCCCTAAATTTGCTTTTTTTTGCCCCCAACTACTGTTCTTCAAACAGATAGTTTTGCCAAAATCTCTAGCTATCACACTTTTCAGCAGAAATGGTAATTTTGTTTTTTACATAAATGAAAGAGAAAAGAGGAGTTGAAGACAAATCACAAAACTGTGTTAGCAAAGAAAAGAGTACAAGACTTGTATTTCCAATGTACTGTAATGGCATTATAGCCATTAAAAAGAATTTTAATTTTTGAATCTCACGTGTACAAAGAGAAGCCACTGCTCCTGAACTGCAATGAAGAGCGGCCTCTATTCCCCCTTCTCTTAAATTTAAAGTACATTTTTTCTCTATCCAATAAAAACTCCTGATGAGAATCTTGAGAATCCATCTGGCCCCTTTTTATAGAGGGGACTTTGATTTGCTCTTTTTCAAATATAGAAAAAAATTAAGTTTCTTAAATATACAAAAGAAAAATTTCAGTGGAAGACCTGGAATATGAGTTTCATTCTTTCATCAGAAGGTATTTAGCCCTTTTAAAAGATCTTCAAAAAAGAACAGTGCTGAAAAGTTACCTTTTCATACTCCTCCTCTGTAGGATTATACTTTCGTAACCATTCTGCCAGAGGCTTGTCCTTAAAAGAACCTGTCACTCCATATTCCACTTGTATTTTCCTAAGTGTATCTGAAGCAGGAACAAGCTCTACCATGCCTTGACATAGAATAAAACAAAGCGTATTTAGTGATCTCCTTAAGTTATGCTGCATTTTCATTATTCAGTAGAAACTTTCCTAACAATGATGAATTTTACAGTCTTAGACCAACCTCTTTCAAAACCCAGCTAGGTGTAAAAACAATTCTATTAGTCCCTAAGCATTTCCACAGACTATGTTATAGAGTAAACCAGGAAACACATGTAGCAATCCAACATAGCTTACTTTACTACAACTAGTTACAGTTGCTAGAATGCACATTTAGGTTATACTTTGAATAATTAAGTTATACTTTGAATAATTAGTAAACATAAGCTACTATTAGTCTAAATTGGGCAAAATACTTTGATGCTGACAATTCTCACACACTGACACTGAATTAATCTAGTAACTTTATCTGCTGTCAACTGTTGAAACAGACCAGACAGTGCGCTTTATATGTGGCCTTACTTTGGAGATGTAATTTACTAAAAATATTTGTATAGCTAAACCATAAAAGGAAAACATTTAGTTGATTAACAGAATTTTTACTTCTATCCTGGCAAGGGCTGCTAAAGGTACATCTGTAATTTATATCCATTTTACTTTTCCCCTTTAATCCTTTGAGTACTTTAGGACACTAATATTAGCGAGAAAAAAAAAGCTATATAAATCAAGTCATCATTCAGAGTAGGAGGAAAAGCCATCTGTTTCTCTAAAAAGCAAGTCTTACATAAATAGAAGCTTTTTGCTTAGTTTTGCCAACCTAAATTTCCATCTTTTCCATGTATTTAAGGGTTTTGGTCATGCTGTTTATCTGACTGAAGAAATACTGAAGTTATTGTTTACCCTCCTAAATATCTTTGATTTCTATTGGCTAGCTCTAGAGAATTAGCTAAAACTAGCAAAAAGCATGTTCAAGGTGCAGGGCAGTAGTTGCACTCAGAGTTCTGTGACCTACTTTCAAACCCCAGAGACAGCCAAAGAAATTCCACCAGCACATGACACTAATTCTGGGGGATAGTATGTGTGTGTATGTGATAGCATGGCAAGGACTGGTTTAAATTTTTCTTCTTTTTGCATGTTTCAATACAAGAATGATACCGCCAACTCAACTGGAGCAGATTCCAAATACTTCAGCATTTCAGTTTTGATTGGAATACTTTCACCATAATTAAACTTTCAGAATAAGGGTTATTATAGCACCATTATCTTCCTGTGTTGCACTAAGAGCATCAAGAGCAACTTTAGCTTTTATCATTGTATTTGTTTTTTCGTACCACTGTTCATTGACAACAGAACACTCAAGAGAAGAAACACCTTTAGATGCCACTCAGCCATCAGGAAATTCAGAACAATCTAACTTATTATACTCTCAAGTACTGAAGTTCCTTGCAGTGGAACTGTTCCTTGGCACCTTCCCCCCAGCAGTTTTTCACTATAGTTGTGACAGGAAATTGAAGTGCAAAAGCAAAGACTAAAGGAAACTTCTGGTTTAGCACCTCTGTCTTTTCCCGTTGAGAGACACTTGAAGATAACCATCCGTAGATCCAGTCCCTCCTGCAGCCAGATCTTATCCATAATCTTAATCATTTGTAAAGCCAACATATCTTGTCTCAGATCTTCTCCAACCTTAAATGGAAAAATAAAAGTTAACCAGAGACACAATAAACTTAAAAGAGAAACAGGCTACAATTAAGCTTTCACATGTGGTAGACTTTTATACTTTATGGCTTGTTCACATGTTGCTTTCTAGATACGCAGGAGCAAACTCACAAAATAACTAAGCTTATTGGTCTATGCTAAAATTAATTGATACCAGTGAAATAGTGATTATCGTTCAATTTATTTTCTCCAGTACACACGTAAGGCCTACCTTAAACATCACGTTAATTTCTTCTCCCAGAGGGTCTGCATTTATCAGTGCAACTTTGAGTGGTACAGCATTGGAGCTGAAGAAAGAACATGCCTGCAAGTAGATTTAGTGTTAATGGTCAGTAGGGACTATTCCTGCCAGCCCAGAAAACAAGACATTCTGACAACCAGCAGGTTTGACACACAATGTGTCTATTCAGACTTTCAACATTGCAATTGTGGTGAATACGTGCTTCCTTTCAATAACAAGCCCTTTGGCTGTTATTTGTTGAATTCTTGTACAAAAGCCAATACTGCTGCACAGTGATGTTTTACGCATTCTGAAGGGAAGAGTGAATAAAACATGAATAAATATTTTAACAGCAGGTTTTTTTAAAACCTAGAAGGTGTATTAAAAATGTGTATTTGTGTGTTTCACAGTATTTTCTCATTTATCTGCTTTCAAGTCCCTGCTCATGATTGAATAGTTACAGTAGAGAAGGAAAGTGAGATGAGCTGTCTCTCCAACACAGGATTAGCTCAAGCGTTAACAGACCTTTAGGTTTTCAGTCATGCATGATGATATAATCAGGACTGTGGTTGAGCAGATATTGTCAAACCTTGCAGAGTTCTGGAAAAATAATTTACCTGCTTCTCCTACATTATTACTCGCTGGACCTTGACAATCAAATAAAGCTACTGCCTTCCCTCCCCAGCATCTCTGGACACAATCAGTAACAGGTAGTTTCACATGCTTCACAGTATTTACTCATTGATTGAATTTTACATTCTTGGTCAATTTCCTCTTTTGATTACTAATGCACACAGAACTTTTTCATGCACTTTGAGTAGTCCCCTGCTTTGCTATAACCAGGATTGCTGGTCCCAAGAGACAGAGTCTGAAGATGTAATAACTTATTACAGATACATGTCTGTATGTTTTAACACAAGTGCCTTTGTTGGTTTTACATTATATTTGTACACATTTTATGTTTGCTCAGCTGATTTCATTGCCTTATTCAATCAGAATTTTTGATTAAACCCCATCCCCACAGCATAAAGAGCTTTCAAGCACTTCAATTGATCTTTTTCATTTGTAAAAGCTTTACCTAGATGTAATTTTTACAAAAAGGTATTGAAATGTGAACATGCAGTACCTTAATATTTAACTCCTTTGCCACAAGACTGGGATTGAGAGGCAAACGGCATTTATTCTTCAAGAAAAATAACTGCACACGTTCCATGCCATTTTGCAAGGCAACCTGCAGACAAAAAGAAAATTCAGCTGACATTTTCCTAATTGAAGCATCTACAGAAAACTTCTGGACAAAGTTACCCTGAAGGCACTATTTTAACTCCTCAATGTCAAAGGAATGCTAGAAACTATAGCTGCTGGCTTAGCTAGTAAAAATATCTAAGCCTAGCAATGTAACACACATTCGTGGGGGGTTTTTTTGACTGAACCAGATGATAAGCATCCCACTCTATCAAACTGTAAGCTTTATTATTAGCACAAGAACAGATATCCCATTCTTTTGCATAATGGGATCATTCTTCAGCAATAGGTTTAAATTCATTTCCAGTTTATCCTACATGGAAACCATCCTGTACTTTCTTACCCTATCACCTCACCACCATATGTTTCAGATGACAAACTTGACAAAAACATCAACTTCATTAAGCTTTGCAGAGCAATAGGTTCATAAATCTTCCTACACATGTACATATCATTTTGAATTTAGACTAAAAAGACAATTCAGTGGATTAGTTTTGAATTAAAAATATATACACACCTGCCGAGCAGATCCACTCGTTTGCTTTACTCTTTCTGCTACCATTCCAAAGAGCTGCACTAGCCTGGTCTGCTTCTCCAGCTCTTCTCTCAGCCTTTTTCCACAGACTGAAAGAAAAGCTCCAAGAATTTGCTCATACCTTACACCAAACTTTGTATCATACAGTGTATCCTTAAGAAGCCTGAAATAAAGGATTTATGTTAAATTTTGCTAAGGAAAATACAGCAAACAATTAAGAAAATTGTTTGAATGAATTAAGAAAATTAAGAAATTAAAATACAGCAATATTAAGACATTGAAATATTTTAGTGAATCAGTACTACATATGTCTGAAGTTACTGATATACAGGATGGAAAAGGCAAGAAGCTTGCTTTGTTAGAGGTACTATCTGTTCTTTCATTAAAAAAAACCGGAACAGCAACCAGGATCTACATTCTGTATAATCACCATACATAACAGTCATTGTTATATTATTGAATGATGATGTTAAGAAGGATCTTTTTTTTTCCTGCAAATATTAATCTTGCGACACAGACATTACACGAGCAATGGAACAAAGAACCCCTTACCAGTACAGGTAGTGAGCAATCCGAATGCTTCCCAGTGCCCGAGCCAAAAGAAATTTCACAAGGGCACTGTCAAGGTAGGTTTCATACTTCAATGCCTAAATACAATGAAAATTACATAAATCAGGTCTACATTTACTCTTGATGAAGACAGATTTTGTGACTAATGCACAGACAGAATCAGACATTTGCTTGGGACAGTCACAAAGTGATTATTTATTCAAATTGTTTCACCTACTGTGCATTACAGTTAGAGGCACACAACTGCACTTGTGCTATTAACCAGCTGCAATTCCTTTGGGTTTTCAAGAGCCATAAAAATTCAAACTTCTGGGTAGGCAGAAAGTCTTACCTGTACAAACTGAGGCAGGAAATCTGTTAATTCATCATCACTCAATGTCTCTATCCAATTCACAGCTGTATTTCGTACTTCCTGATCAGCAAACCTATAAAGCAGAGACAAATCCACATTAAGTTTTCTCTGTTCATGTAGGATTTTTCTTTTTCTTTTTTTGAGATCAGCTAGATAGAAAAGCAACCACATAAAATCTTTAAAAGCTCAATAAGGGACCTACAAGTACAAGGTCCTTCATCACACAAGATGCAACCGCATGTGCACGTTTAGGACAAGCACAGTCAAAACCTCTCAAAACTCTGGCTCTATAACTCCTGTCCTATTGTATATTAAACTTCAGAACCCTAACCACTGTTGCTCTGCTTTCACTACATGACTTGCTTAAGCCTACATCAATCAAGTAAGCACAGGGTTCTTTAAAATTTTAAGAACATTTAACTTTTGCTGCAAGAAATTCAGCAATATTTTTCCACAGAACACCATTCCAGGATCTTCTACCAAAGAAGAGTCATTTAATGCTCAACAAAACACAGAGAGTTTATTTGCACTGGTTTTCTTACTTTGAATCAAGTAGTTCTAGTGCAGCTAAGGGTGATAAAGGAGGCCACCGCTGAAGTAACGAATATATTTCTGGAAGACTTGCCCAGTCCCAGTGAGGGGCACTAACCAGGATTTTTGGTAGGCTGTTAGTATGGCTATGACAATAATGTCTCTTCTCCCACAAAAATTCTTTATCTTCTTTCGACAGCCTGCAGACAAGAGCGTTTCAGTTTATAACGCACATGACAAACCATCACCTGAATAACCCCAATGCCACTGATTGTTGTATTCATACAAATAATTTAACACGTGGAATGGAATGGCATTGAAATGACTGTTTCCTCCACAAAAGTCAAAACAAGAAGCCAAATAAAGCTCCAAACATTACGGAAACAGTTGTTCAAAGTTATAATTTGGGCAGGACAAAATTAAGTTTTCGTATAATCTGAAATAAACCAAACACATTAATGTTAGTTTGGTGCAGATCAGAAGGAAAGGTTGCCAGAAAAGCTTCCATGGCACATGAACAGCCACTGCTGAGACTGCCACTGAGAAACTGCCAAGCAGGAGCAGGTGACTGTAACAGGCAGGCAAAGGAGCAGAAATCTTGTAGCAAAAACTATTATAGCACCAGCCATGGAAAGCACAAGGAAATGCATTAAGTCAGTACCATTATTTCACATGTTTAATTCAATCGCTTGTTTAAGTCTCTACAGGTCTTCAAAATATTAAAAAAAAACAATTACAGAAACTTAAGAATATATAAGCATTCCACACCCTAGCTACAAATGGTCATGTGCAAAAAGAGCCCAGCTCGAAGAGATGGACATACCCAATAGTGCTGTCCTTGGAGAGAATGGCAAGGAGACGTTCTCTCAACGGTTTTTCTAATGTTTCTACAGAATGATGCACAGTAGTCTTTGCAGCTTGAGGAATTTTATATTCAATATCAAAAGCATGGGATGGGAAGTCAATCTGAAAATAAAATAAGAAAAAAGGTGATGCAGGTCCTTAAGCACAGCAGAGAAAGCTCACCCTTCCAGCAATCTCAGATGTTTGGGTATCTGAACTCTTTAATTCTACAAGTGTAACAGTCTTCAGATACTGTTAGCTGAGTAATTTTTTCCATCTCAATTCTTCTACATAACTACGGTTCCTAAATGTACAGCTGTATTACTGCACAATGCCGAGGCTGGAGCACTCCTCAGAAGAGAAGTGAGAATGCTTAGAGCAGAGATAATCACAGAACTGTTCAAACCCACACCAGCGGTTTCCACCCAACCACCGACTCAGGCCACGTTTTGGGACTGCTGAGCCATGCCTAGTAAGGCACCTTCTCTTTGGAGGGAAATTTGGACTCTTGAACTGAGAAAGAGGTGCTTATGTTCTGCAAAGGAACTGGAATTGCTACTGCTTGTAGCAGTAGCTTGTTCAGCCAGTTCCCATCTCAGCACACATTTCTATGGATTGCTTTCAAAAACGTTCTCTCCCAGTACTGACAGCATGTAATGCCAAAGCACCTCTGATTTCTCTTACTGCCAGACAGTTATTCAATAAAAGATTTGTAGAGACTGCCAGGAGCTTCCCATTCTTTGCCCTTACAGTTCAGTAATCACTATTCTATACTGACTTTCAAACACTTCGTAGCAGTACTTTCCCTCTCCCCAAAACATGCATCTGATATGACTTACAAGTCCCAATATTCAAACAAACCAGAGCAAATCAGAATTATGTATAACCTGCAATACTATTCTTTCCATGTTTCCTTTCTTACTGGCCGTCCCTGACACATGATGCGGATGTGAAGAGGTCCACAGTTGCAAGAGCTTTGTCCCACAAGTTAACAATCTGAGAAAAAAACATGTGCAGGTATTAGTATCACAGTCTGTTTACTTCACCAAGATATTACTTGTCAAATGAATTTATTTATTTTCACTGGCTGTCGTCTGTACTTAAGTGCTTTAAAGGGCTGCACACAACTTTTAGGTGGAAAAGGCAAAGGAAGAAGTTCAGTGTTGACACAGTTGACACAGATAAATTAGGTGCTCCCTGTTCTTTAAGTCAGAAAAAGAATCATTTTGCCTCTGAGGAAAAACTGAACTCAAACACACACACCCCCACACTCTTCTTAGCTTCTAAAAAAAGAGGCCCAGGCATATGAATCGTACAGGCATCACCATTTGCTTGGACTTCCCACATTACCAGATTCTGCAAGGGCATATCGAATGACATTTGCATTTGCCAGTGTATTCCCAATAGTAATACAATTTCCAACGGTAGTAGTAGGGCACAACTGAAGACACTTCGTAAATCAATTAAGTGTAGAATGTTAGGTACATAAAACTTCTATCAGTCTTTTAAAATCAAAATGTTGCTCAAGAGAGTGCTTGAGGGCCAAGCCTTAAGTATATTTTGAAAGATGTTTCAGGGTTTATATGTATTTCAAACAAAGAACAGGTTCTTGTATGTAAATATTAACTAGGAGCTTATCATGCCAATAAAAATCACCAAATCGTGCCACTAAAGCACAATTGAACAGCTTTTTCTTTTTAATAATTCTCCAATTTAATACAGTTGCCACAGCCTTCTGTCTCATCCACAAATAATGACATTTTAAGCCACTCCACATGCCCTTCAGCAGAAGGAAGGGCTGCACACAACTTTTAGGTGGAAAAGGCAAAGGAAAAAGTTCAGTGTTGAACTTGGCTATGGATTCTTCCAAAACACATGCATGACCAGTTTTGTTCTCCCTATATTTTAGTTAGTTCCAAGTTTCAGCTCCTGCCTGCCATTGATGCTATTTTCAACTGTAACTGGAATATTTGGCTACTATCTTTAATTACCTAGGTCTGGATTTAATTTATGTAGATTAGAGCACTACGAATCTCTACAGCTGCTCTATACAGGCCACTCAGCAAGCTCTGGCACAACACACACCATTGTAGTGCTCTGTATAAACAAAAAATACAGTTTTCTCCCCAAACCAACTCCTGTGAGAACACCATGAAGACAAGATAAATTTGTAATTCAAATCAAAAGCTGTGTTTTCAAATACTGTGAAATGTGGTATTTAGATACGAGACTGAAATGCAACATTCAAACAGAAGGTTGAAATAAGCATCATTTATGAAAAGAAATCCAAGCTTTGGTGGAGACTGAAAGCAGCTGCAGGCCATCTTTGCAATGCAGGAAATCCTAAACTCTGTGACACTCTCAAGCTGTTGGAATCATCACCAGACAAAAGAGAGAGCAGAAAAAGTAGAGTAAAATCCAGAACCAGAGGACGCAAAGCACACGAAACAGCCACAAGCAACACACAGCAGTGACTGTCCAGGAAAGATCTGGCTGCTTTTCTGCAGCCTTGCTTGACAATTTAAGCTTCCAGTAAGACCTAGAAGTCAGCAGCACAGATAAATAGGAAACGTTATGCATAAATGCAGAAGCTGTTTTGCAATGGTGTGATCACTTCCGCAACACGATGTCTAATTTGGGCACCTGTCGTTCAAGCCTACTGGTTAACATCTCACTAAGAGCTACCCAAGTGAGAAGTATTTTGGCATGTACTTCGTAATCAAAGTTGGAAACACAAAGCAACTTGAACCAATCCAGAAACACTCAGCTTAGGAAAGTTACAGCAGGCTTTTCATTCTTAGTGAAAAACGTATAACAGCATCCAGCAGCTGTATTTGAAGGAAAGCCAGTTCAAACTACAAATATGGCACAAGTTTAACATGCCTGTTAATTATCCCTTTATTTTAATTGTTCTAAATAAATCCAGCTCTGAATCAAAGGGAATAATTTCAGAATATTCTGGGATATAATCACCCAAACAATATTCAACTTCCTCCAGCAGTTAAGTTTTTTCAGCCAGTCAGATGGAAATCCTACAACACAGGACCATGTTTTGTCCTCTATTTAATGAAATGTTTTTTTTCTGTATCAGTACAGTTTACAATTCTTACCTTTATCATGGCCTACTACATTCAATATCAGAGAGGCAATTTCTGTAGTTATGGGTGTGGAGGAAGCTTTACACAGAGCAAATCATATTGATAATCTTACCCATGTTTTGGATACTTACCGCCTAAAATCAAAAAGAGGTAGAGAAACCTGACCCAAAATTTCTGGGCCCTTTCTCTGCTTATTTGAGTCAGGGGAACTCCCACTACTTTGATTTAGGATTCCAAACAAAGTCAGACATAAGACTGATTCCAAAGGCAACTGTGAAATCTGGATGGGGAAAATTATTCTATAAAATAAAAGTATTAAAAATAAGTCAATTAGAAAAAAGGCAGCAGTTAGTAAGTTACAGGCTTATCCATATAATCCATTTATGCCTCTTGCTTCCAAAAAATCAATTAACATTGAAGAACAAGTGTTAAATATCCATGCAATCATATTTTACTCCATCTCCCATACCAATAGTCTGTAAAACCTCCTAAATCACACTTCTGCACTGTAGTCAGGTTTGGAACAACCCTTTTTAATCTCTGTCTATTAAATCATGTTCCTTGCACAGAACTGACCTGTCCAGCATAACCAGTTTTCCCACTCCACTCACTAGGAAGGAAACACACAACTCCATGTTAGCCACCTCCTAATTTTTCAGATTGAAAGGGTCAGCTGACAATAGTTTCACATCCAAATGAAAGAATCTGTTAAGAACTATTGAAAGTTAAATTCAAATGGTACAAAACCTATAAAGAAAGCAGCTGAGGAGTATACACCTCACTGAGCTATTCAAGCTTCCATTTTTGTTTACACTGTTTTTACTGCCTAAAATGTTTTTTTAGTTTGGTTTCTCTGTAGAAAATCACAGTTGCACTATAAAGCACTACACTACTGTCAGCAGCTTTTAAGCAATCTAACAGACCTTTCACTAAGTAAAAACTAGTACTTGCCAGCAAAAGATCTGACAATTAATCCCATATATCACCAGAAAAAAAAAAGGTAGTTGTAGTACTCCCTGAAGGCAGGTGTTCTAGAAACTCTCATTGCTGGTCTGAAGTAATTTGTTCACCACAAACTTTCAGGGTATTCCTCAGGGTCTATCTCCGACCTTTAAAAACAGTCAGGAGAGTAGATATGGGGCACCATGGAGCTCACATGATGCTTCAGCTATGACAGGCTGCCTGATAACTCAAGTGGCAGAGATTAGGCTGTGCACAGATAATGAAAAACGTTCCCCTTTCAGTTATCAGACACCACTTGCCATCGTCTCCCTATCTTTTCTCTGCATGTTCTTCCTTCTTGCTTTCTACCCTCTGTATTTGGAACAAAAACTGATTCAACATTCATGTTAGTAAAAGTGAGTTGCTTCTCCTCTCCATTTACATAAATTGAGCAGTACACATAAGCAAGCTTTATTCTTTAATCCCTCTTAAAGCAGCACAAGCCATTCCCATTGCAAAGAATGTTATGGCCTTCCCAACTCCCTGTAATTGTATGTTACAAACACATTAGCACAGGGCACTTGTCCAGCATTTCCATTCCCCCTTTTAAAATGAGTATTGAAATACCATTTTGAAAAATATCTCTGATTTTGATCAGTAAGTCTCACACTTTGTTCTTTGGATGCTACAAATGGAATCAGAACCAAGAGTTGCTTGAATGACTGTATTCAGCAGCTAGCTAAAACAAAACGTTTTATTGAGTTTTAACAGGCTAAAGTCACTTACAGTTCATCCCATTTAATCAAGTAGAAGAAGTTCTTGTATGTGCCAACCTTCTTGGACTGAACAGGTTTGAACAGGTCTTTTCCATTATGGGTCAGAGAACAAATCAAGTAGTATTTTTCATAACTGGACAAGGAAAGTTAAACAAAAACATTAAAAAACCATAAAAACAATAAAAAAAAATCTATAAAAGGAGGAATTTTACAATAAACAAATCACTTACTTTGATACCCAACCAGAAGAAATTCCATGAGCAGCAAATATTGTGAATTGGAGATGTTCTGTGGCAGTCCAAGCTTCCTTGGTATTCCTACTCTCTTCTGGAGAAATTGCTGCAGAACTGCTACAGGAATTTGTGTGGAGTCGCAGGAGGGCCTCAACTGCTCTTGTAAGCTGGCCTATACTCGCTTTCAGAGGGTTTTCAGGCTGCAGTGAACCTAAATGATAATTTATTTTGAATGCATTTCTTCCTAAATTAGCCACATGAAAACAGTTTTTAAATAAACATTGAAGAACTTCACTCACCAGAGGAGCTCTTGCTACTGTCGTCACCACATTTTAAGGATACCTACACAATAAAGTCAGAGGACATTTCAATATTGAAAATCCATATTAATTTTCCATGGCTATTAAGTACCTCATGTAGAAATCATGAAGTATCTGAACTAGGCCCATATTTAAGTTTATGTAACACATCTTTTCACTCAAAGTTCCTCAAGAGTTAACTGACAGCATCACAATTTCTATATGATGCAGCAACTATTCACCAAGTTCAAAAGCTCATTTTTCATCAAGTCAACTGTTTTGACACTCTTTATGAACTCCTAGAGGACACAGTACATTGGAATATTGCTCAGGATAATCTAATTTCTCTGGGTAGAGATAAAATTTGCTCAGGGCTGTTACGGATGAAAGCAGAGGTCATTAGCTTACTACCCAGTAATTTAAATCTGAACAGCTTTAAACAGCTTTTTTTTGTTTTGTTTGTGGCATTTCGTAAGGTACTCTTTGCTGGCAGAGTTATAAATTTACTGAATACAAAAAGATATTAAACAACTGAGAAAATGAACTGTGAGGACCATTACTTTGTACTATCTTTGATTCTTGGTCTGCTAAAATGGAAGTCTCAGCATGATGCAACATCACAGCAATGTCTAGTCTCAACAAAGACACTGCTGAAACCAAGAGGTGACAAACGAATCATGGGAATTCACTCCCTTCTAATCAGGAAGGGTTTCATGCCAAATTCAAGTCCTGATAAACTAAAATTTTTAATGAAAACTAAGTTTGTGGTTTAAAATCAAAACCCAGTGAATTCCCAACATTTCAGAGAGTCTAAGAAGTCTGCCACAACTGCTGCAGAAGGATGAAAGCTCTCCGTACACTCTTTGTGTACTAATTGAGCATCTTCAACTTAAAGTTTGAACATCAAAAAATTTTACATTCTTACAAAAAACGCAGTTCCTTCTTCCAACTGCAAAGAATTACTTTTAAAAAAAATAAAATCAAACAGTATCTTACAAAACATTAGACACAACAGTCCCCAATATTTATAGCACTTTTGTTTCTGAAAGCAATCCTATATGCCATCATACACATTACTGTGTAAGCCAGTGTCCATCATGAAATCATTGCAGGGTTTTACTGATAGAATCCCACCCTCTTCAAATTCTACTGGAGCAACGTTATTTTTGGGAGCTATTTGTACACTGTAATCTAATTATTTCTGCAGTTTTCTCCTATCAAAAAGCAAACATTGAAAAGCTGTATTTCACTATGTTTTCTTAGTGTCTTCTGCACTTCCCTGAAAGAATTTTAGTTCTTGTGACAACTATATTTGTCTTCTGCATAGTATTAAAAATACATCACTGAACTGATGAAGCCAAAAGCAAATAGAGCATCACGTGAATTACCACTCTATGAAGGCAGCAGGACAACAGAAATAGCATTACAAGATTATTTAGTTTTTTTATTTACACACTTCTCCACTTAATGACTGTTTTTGACAACATGACTTGAGACCATACTGCTCAAGTGAACCATTTATTATAAGGCAGTTGCATCATCAAATTATGTGCTATTTGAGAGATTTTGGATTTGTCCTTATGCTCAGGAATGCAGGAGCATGAACAGTTAAGAGTTTCAAGATGCTATTGCTAGTCACGAACACTACTGGGAAAATACATGATGTCAATTCCTCCTTTAAAGCATAACTGCATTAATTTTAGATAGCATGAGCTCCTGTCAGTTCCCCTCAGTCAGATTTAGTGACATCTGCTGTAACACAAGTTTCCAGTTACAGAACCAGAACACAGTATTTTAAAACTAGTTTTTAAACAGTCATTAGAAAAGGAAAATATTCCCAAAGCAAGTGATTAATGCATTAACAGCAGAGAGACGTCAAAATGAATTGAAGATATCAAGTAAAATAAAAAATAAATAAAAAATAAATAAAACCCAACAAAAAATCCCAACATAACCCTCACAGAACTGTTGCTGGTATTTCCAGCTACTAAAAACTGTGTAATAATATTTGTCAGTTAAAAAGCATACCTCAAAATGCAATTTATAGCATGAAAGTTTACCTCAGCATTTTTAGTCCTTGGGAGATTGACGGCCCTCCTTAGCTTCTTCACGGAGTCCGTTATTGCAGGAGTCTCTACACAATCCAATGTAGAACAGATTTTTCTGACAGTCTTAATTACATGATCTACTGCTTTATGCTGGTTCTAATGAGGAATGTATGAGAGAACAGATTGATCTGATCACAATTGTGAAATCCAGTACTGCTTTAATGTTTTTTAATGAACTGCCAAGAAAATGTCACTAAGAGATGCATACCTCTTTTACATTAAACTGTGGTGTAAGGATTGGATTAACGAAAAACCTCAATATTGAGAACTTCCTTATGAATGCCAAGAACACAGTAGTACAGATCCTAGAATGGGGTGCCAGGAAACATTAGGAGGTTCCCAACCATTTTTCTATTAAAGTGTTGGCAAACAATTATTTTCTAATGAGATACTAAGCTCAAGTTCCCTCATGGCCTAAAAAGAAAGTGCAGTTCAAAGAAGAAAATTCAATTAGTGTGAGGAAGCAATGCTAAAGAAGCAGTGTTTCAATTTCAGCCCTCAGAGATACAGGTTTAAATTACACTGACACTTCTACTACTTACACTACAGTACCACTTCCATGATGGAATTAATCTTTTTTACTTCACTTTAATAAACTTTTGTAGGCTACTTAAGACAAAGTTGAGCTGCTCCTAATATTCCCTTCCTTCCACTCTTCCAACAGAAGAAAAGCCACTTGAGTGAAATCTAAATTATCCTAGGTTTCTTGGGGTTTGTTTTTTAATGTAAGGAAAGTTTTCACCCAATTTTAAAGAACACATGTAGAAAACTCAAATATTTGCTTCAAAATAGTGGTTTACTTTTTAAAGGCTTAACGCATAGGTTTCTTTCATAATAACTTACGAGCACTTACAACTAAATAAGGAGTAATTATTGCAATATTCTCTCTGTAAGATGTGAATTGATTCCCAAACACCACTCTCCCAGACATATTCTCGTGGCCTTCCTATAATTGTATAGCAAAGAAGCCACTTGAATCAGAAAGTTTTTAAATTGAGAGTTACCTGGCAACAATTAACTGTTCTGGTAAGAAAATAACCACAGAAGTCAGAAGACACTGTAAATATTTAAGCCATACTTCCAAAGCTAACAATTTGAAGGTAACAGCTTCTTTATGACATGGAAAGCAAAATTTCCACTGCTATTTTCCTCACAGGCTCTCAAATCTCAATAAAAAGACAATTGATAACTTTTGAAGCGTTCAACAATGTGAAATCAAAGCCTATGTACAAATTATTTATGGATTACCCTTCCCCACTTAGGTTAGCAAGCTTCAGCTACTGAATATATACAGGAATTCAGTTCATGAAGTAACATATTTCAAATGCATAACTGCTGCTATTTGGACCTAATCATCACCACCTACAAACTACATCTCCCAACCTCAAAAAGACTACAAAGAGTAGAACACAAGTCTGAATTGAGATGTTTTGCATTCCTCATCTCAGCCTGTGAAATCGCAGCTAAACAAAGAAGCTGAAGCAGCTGCAAGAGCAAAGCAACAAAACCAGCACCATGTCAGGGAGCAGTAACAGCTTGCTCTTCTACAAAAAGATTGTGTCCAAAACTACCCTTGAGAACACGGTGAATCACCATCAAGAGAATTAAATAATATTAAGGGAGTATGGAAATAGCAGACAGCAGTTTGTTCAGACCTGCATTCCTGGAGAGGCAAACAAACACAGTGGAAATGAAAAGTATTGTAATTAAGTAATTAATTTCAAGACTGTTCTTACAGAAACGGGTTAAGAAACACAATTATCTAATGTTTGAGCATTTAAGACTCCAAATTACATTACTATCAGGAGTTAAAAGCAGCTTCTCCTTTGAGAAATGAGCAAAGCAAGTTATATCCACAAGCTTTTGCACATGGGAAATCACTCCAAACTACTCAACATGCAAGCTGCTTTAAGCTACCTGTCATACAATGAAACAGACCATTTGTTTTGACAGGGTATTTTAAATTAATTGAATAATGCAGAGTAAGACGTTGTTATGCTTTGTGTAGAACTTACTTGTATGTTCCAAACATACTTCAGTTCTAATTCTCATTGTACACAACTATTCCTGCTCTCTATTATGTAGATTTTTATCTGTTAGTAAATACATCCTTCATGGCTGTCAACAATGGCCACAGTCAGGATTCAGACCTCTTCCCTATTCCCCTGAATTAACCTCTTCCAGCATGTTTGAGGAAAAGGTTCTTCTGCACCCCAGGACTTGGAAGATACACTTCTAGTTGTGATGATCAGCTAATAACTGGTTTGCAAGAAAAGCCAGGAAGAAAAGAAGAACAGAAATCTAAATAGCCATGATTATAATTTCACATGTGACAGCTTGTTCAGATCTCAGTTTCCCCGAGAAAACCTGCAAGTCATTTTCCCAGCTACCTTACCAGGGAACTTGGTCACACTACTTTTGGATGAGCAATAATCTACAATGACCATACCTCATTCTTAAGGGCTATGTTAACTTGCTTGTGATACACCTCAAGAAGCTCTTCAATGGAAGACCTGCAAGAAATAATAATTAGTGACCAAAAGTACAACAACAGAACAGAATTGGTCAGGAATTCAGCAGTGCTCAGCATTTGATTACTAAAATAACCACAAAACATTACCTTATGATAGGTTCTCTGAAAGGCTTTTCTACTTTGTAGAGGTGTTTGGTTAGATGTACAGGTGTCCTGTCATCATCTTCCTGCAACAAAATATTAGGTACTAAGCGCAGTTCTCACCTTTCTGTAATATGCGTACTGTTTTAGAAGATTAATTACTAATACCTGCGGAGCTGAAGGGGAAAGATGTAAGGTGATCTCTTCAAAGGGGAAAAGAAGTAACTACTTAACAGCCTATGAAATGTGTACACGCGGGGATAGAGGGAAGAAACAGCCATCAAGTGCCTAACTATGCAGATACCAAATACTCTGCCCTTCCTCTTTGATGGTCTGATACATACTTAATTAAACTCAAAAACTGTCCTCAACTTTTATTTAACTCTGAAATTTGTTGCTTCTCTTTCAAGCCTCAAGTTTAGTCCAAATGCTTGCATACTTTCTCCAGTTGTAATATTTGGTTCTACCAAGAGGCATTATCTGTATTTATTTAATTTGCCTTGTGAAAATTCAGTTATGTATTTCACTTCCTCTTAGGATAAGAGGATACCATTTCCAACACCAGGCAGCCATGCTAATTTGTCAGTAACACGAGAAGGTTCTACCTCGGACCCAGCACTCTCTTGCAGAGCGGGAGGTACTCACTGTTCGTGCCAGGTCGCTGCAAATCCCGCTGTGGGTCAGGAGCTGCAGTTTGATGTCCGTGTCCCACTTCCGGCAGTTCTGGATGTACTCGTGACTTCCTATGCAGTGCTTGCTGTGGAACAAAAGCAAGCTGCAGTCACAACAGAAACATGCAGTGCTTTTCCAAAAGCTCACGCACAATATGCAAGGCAACCTGTTGCCTCAAAGTAAGGAATCAACCTCCACGCCATCCTTGATCTGACTTTTACTTCTGCACAAGTTTCTATACACTATTGCAGACACCTACACTTCTGCTAAAGCTCTTAACTGCAGTGGTTAACACTGAAACCAAATATTCTCACCCAGAACACTAATGGGGTTTTGTAAACCATTCGTTTTGAAAATAAATCCCAACAAAGAAACAAACCCAAAATCAAGCCACAAACAAAACCCTGCAAACCACAACTCCCTCGGTTTATTAGAAAACATTAGATTTTTTTTTTTTTTGGTGTCTGAGATTTGAAGAGTGGTCAAAAACTACCATCCACAGAAATGCTCTAGAAACCTGTATCTGCGTTAGAACAGTCTTAGGAAGTTGATGAGAACCTACTTTGCTGTATCCCAGAGCAACTCAAAAGACTTCTGATCTTTGTGCAGAGTGACTTCCCTGACATTTTAAAGGTTTGTTTCACACATTTAATCACTAGAGATACACTTCCCAGTAACTGTGTCATGAAAAAGCATGAAATTAGGTATTAACGAAAAAGAGTTTGCTTACTTCTGTAAAACTTCTTCTTGGCCACAGACTTTCAGGATATAGCTGCCAATGTCCACTTCATTCAAGTCATCATGCACCCAGCAAAGTGCCTGCATTATTATAAGCTCAACAGGGGAACTCACTGTTCAAAGAAATTACATCTAAAAGTTAAATATAAATCTATAGCGAGTGATATTACTATTGCTCACTCACAAATTGTAGTTATTTAAAGAAATTGATTTTTATACTTGTAGAGAAGACTTTTAACATTCTATTATTACCTAAATTTCATAGTTTGAGATCTTCACTTTTCTCTCACAAAGAAAGGTATCTCATAAAACTTTCCTGCCGTTATAAAAAGCCAAAAAAAATCTTCATAAATTAGGATACAGTGTAGTCACTTAACCAGAAGTACAAACACAGTCTGCAAGACTGAGGACAGCCTTTTTCTTTTTTTTTTCATTATTATAAATTTGACCTATTTAGCAAGGACTTCAAATAGTCAAGTGATCCCAGAGGCACTTAAAGTTCAAAAAACACTGTCTGAAGAGCTGGAGATAGAACTCCTCTATTTGTTCTGCTTTTGAGGAACTGAGTATCATCTGCAGCTGAGGCAAATCCTACTGAAAGTCCTTTTTCCTTTCCACTTGTCTAGGGAAGTTTCTACTGAGTACAGAGCAGATCTCAGTAAGCATCACCAAGCCTTTGCAAAATGCAGCTCTTAGCTACCACTACTTTTGTATCAGGCTCCAAATGCTTTTAGGAAAACAGCCTCTCTTCCATCCAGTAACTACAGAGCAAAAAAAATAATCCCAGTCAAACCCAAAATCCATTCCCCCACAGCCACCAGCTGTCACTGGCTAAAAATACAGATATGTTTGAATGACACAAATGTTTAAATACGAAATACTCTCTAGCCCTCCCTACCTAGTTTCTGACAATCTCCTTTAAATAATTTGTGAACAATATCACTAAGTGCCTCAAAAGTCTGTAAAAAAACCGCTGTATAAAAGCAATTTTGGATTTCGTCAGTACCTTCAGAGTCCTCTCCAAGGACCTTCCTAATTTTCTCAATTTTTTTTAAAAGAAAGAAATATTACTGCTATGATAGATACAGAGAGGTAGTGCCACAACAGTTATTTTCCACAAGATAACACATGTGCTTCATCTCATTAACAAATGATTAATTATTACAAGCACAGAGGTATCTGAGCACATATAAAGAATGACTGTGTGAGATTCAAGAACAAGGAATGACACGAAGTATGAATTCAGAAACACTTTAACTCATTAAGAGAGTTTATTATTGGGTGAAATTGCTGTGCTACCTTCAGCAGAGAATATATATGGCAGTTGATAAAGGAAAAAGATGCAGTGATAGTTCATGCAGTGACAGTTTCTGTGCTGTAGTCACAGGCTACATTGCCAAACGTCTGCCAGCCCTGCAAAGCCCAGTGAAGACTGCAAAGACCACCTTTTCCCTGCCCTACATCTTATTCAAAGACATTAATTTATTGCTGACACACAATGTTTGCTCAGACAGAGCAAACTTCCATGCAAAGTCTAATAAAGGAATGCAAAATGAATCCAAATAAGCTCTAAAGTTCATCCATTTCCCTCCTGAGTCCTTTCTACAAACTGAGTTGTCAGAGCACTGAGAGGCTGCAGTTCCTCCCAAGCAAGACTGAAAGCCCCACTGAAGTAAAGCAGATTTAGCATTAGGATGCTGAGGTATGAAACACTTTGACCAAGAACAGAATGAATTAAAGGTAGAAAACAACTTTTAAAAACCCCATTACTAGTCACATGCCCGTCTTTCAGCAGCTATGGAAGACAAGTAGTTTAACTTGCTGATTAGTTTCAGCATCAGAAAAAAAGAGAGTAGAAAGTGCAAAGAAGAAGATTTGTGGGGTTAGAATGCAAAACACATTCCAAGCTAGCCACAAAAGATACTAGAAGTAAAGGGCTGAAGCCCTCACATTTTAGATATCCTACCAAAGCCTTTTGTAGGAAAGGATTAAGCTTGTAATATTAGAAAAGTGTAATCTTAAGGCTTAAGAGCAGAAACCCTTCCTAGGCTATACTTACAATCCACCTCATTTCTTAACAAAAGATTATGAAGTCACCACAGAATAAATGTGAGGACCAGCAAATTAACATAGAATGAAACACTGGTGCATGGAGAGCTTGTTTTTCTGATAGAGCAGCAAGTTTATGTAATAGAGCAACTCCAGATCTTTTGAGAACAACCAGCTCTAAAGCATCTATGCTGTTACAGGTTGAGATCCAAATGATAACCCTCACAAGTGATAAGAAACTATGGAAGTATAGAGTCAAGAAAGTTTATTACCAGTTATTTTATCACCCAGAACTGCCAGAAGTTGACAGCATGCAGTTACAAATACAACCACTGTGCAGTCAAGATTGCACAGAGAACATGAATTTATGTAGAACAACAAGGCAAACCTCAAAGGTCCACCCCAAACCAATATTCCTGGTTACCCACAAAACTGGGATGGCCAGTTGTGGCACATCCAACAGTGTTATTTTACTGTTTGTGTTCATAAGCATGTACTGAAGGCAAGTAATCGATAGTTTTAGTGCTTATCCCTATTTACTGGCAGCAGTTTGTCTGAATTTTTAGACAGCCTACAAAAATTTATTTAAAAATATGTTAGTGTGCTGAAATGAAAAATTAAATTAAACATTAAAAATCTCAGTCCTGGTGTCATTGTCCCCTCAATAACTGTAAAGTAAAAGCTCTTGAACAACTGTTTTATTCTACCCAGCTATGGACAGAATAGTGCTTCTGGTTTGTTGTACCTTCCTTTTTTACAGTCAGTATTTCACTTTGTCAACTTCTCAATATTTTCTGATAGAGGCACTGACGCAGAACTAGGCCTTTCCTCAGTCACCTTTTCCACATTTCCCACAAACAACCCATGCCCCTGAGACCCAGGGATTACAAAAACTGAAAGGCATTGACCTGGGCTGAGCGTTCAGCCTTTAACAAGCAAACTCCAATTTAAGAAGCAGGAACATACCATCGCATGTAAAAGTTACTGGTTGCTGGAATTCTTCGATTTCTATTGAAACCTTGATACTGGCACTCTCCCCACTTATATTTCTTTGCAGCATGATTGGACTCAGCACAAAGCCTGGGTTTGTTTGCTGATCAGTATAAGGAAACTTGGTCCTCAATCTGGAAGCAGAGAAGGTTTATGAAACATTGCAATGGAGAAGTCTAAGACTAAAGCAAAATAACACGGTAATAACCACAAGGCAGAACAGTAAAGACTACCTTTGGCTCTCTACCTAAATTGCATGTGCAAAGCACCATTTAATTTTTCTACTCTCAACAGAACATTGCCCACAATCATTACACAAGTAGTAGTTAGACAGGAAAAAAAATCCTAGCATATAATTAGGCAGGTTTTCCACATAGCTTAAAATATTTAATAGGTCAATTCTTACAGGATATACCCAGCTTCTGCAGAAACTAAGCTCTAAAACAGTTCTGAAAAAGGTAATCCACAGTATTTTCTAAAAATTAGTTAAAAAAAAAAGAATAACAAAACTCTTCATATGTTTCAATTTTTAGAAGTCTAATCTGAACTTAGATACCATGCAGAAGGTAGCTATTCCAAGCTGTGGAAGTTGAGGAAGAGGCCTCAGTTGAGGTAAAGGTTTTTATTTAGGACACAAACAGTATAAAACATTTACCTAGCAGTGAATAAACCATACTTGGAAAGCAGCTTTTTATTTTCTGCTATTTAACATGGATAAAATAATTTAATGCCAATATTAAACTAATATTATAGGAGATTAAGAACAGAACTCCTCTATAAGGATTGTTTATTTCATCATTTTGATTCTGGACAATAGCAAGAATGGAAAAACCCCCAAATCCTCCAGCAAGAGTTGTCCAGTCTTAAGACCATCAGTATTTAAAAAACTGGGTCTTGAAATAAAGGACAACAATCAGATTTAACCAGAAAGTGTTGCAACAAGCCTGTTCTAGGTGAGCTTTGTCTTTATGTTGTTCATCATTAAGTTTCACATATATATGAATTTTGATTGTTTTTGTGGAGTTTCCTTTTCATTTCATAAACATTCCTGCTTTAAAAAAATAGATGCTATCCTTAAGATTCAAAGATCTGTACTACTTCCTCCATTATTTCTTGGATTTTGATGTTAAAAGGAAAAAAGGCAAGAGCAGTTTGTCTTCTCTAAGATGAAAACAAAAAAATAATCTCTCATTAAATTGTGGCAGTAAGGAAAAAAACACATGACCTTTAAGGAACTTCACTATCTGATCAAGGCAGGTTTTATGTTACAGAAGTCCAGTTGTGGAAGCAACAAAAATAAAAGCATTTAAGGTTGGAAAGCCACTGACTGACAGGATTTTGTGAGGTGCCTCAGCTAGCAAGAAAAAAAAAGACTTCAAATTCTTTCAAAAGAAATTGCAAAAAACACCAAGGAGATACAGAAAAATACTTTGAGGATAAAATGGTATAGAAACAAGGAAAAGTGAAAGTAACAGGACCAAAATAAGAAAGAGGAGATATGATCATACAATAATCTTAGTACTGAAGATCTTAACAATTCTGTTGCATTCTTGAAAAAAATAAACAAACCAGGACAAAACCAGGAAAAACTGAGATAAGAAAAGGAAAAAGGATACATACTGAAATCTGTCCCATCAAGAAAAAAAAGTTCCTGCCAAGCTAACTGAAAATGAACCATTTAGCTTTTTTTTTTTTGGTCTTCTGAAAGTTAATTCATATTCAGTCATTTCTTACTTCGTAACTGCTTCAGAAAAAGCTGACAGTTCTTGATTCTGCCCTTCAATTGCTTGGAGAAGCACGTTTTCTGTCAGCGTGCCAGTGGTCCCATTGTCTTTCTGCAACTCAAAGATAATACAGTATTTAAATAGTATTTAAACATTCCTAAAGCCAGCAAAGCCACATGTAGGTGACAGATTTTCCTGAGTCTGAGGTTTACTATTAGTTTTACGTCTACTTCTATATGGGGAAAAACATGTATCACTACTAACTTGAAAAGTAAACATTCACTGGAGCAGTGACTCCTTGGCAGCAGGTAATTTATTTGCCAGCATCATTATCAGTTAAGATTAAGTTGCAAGCAGTTCCTGAGCTCTCAGCAGTGACCTGTTGCATTCAGATTTGGCTAAATTCAGCTGAACCACAGATGGAAGAAAAATGTATTTTTCCTCCAGTTCTTCAATTCAAACTTCAGTGTAGTTCCAGAAAGAACCACTGCATATCACTGGTGCCCATGATTATCTCTTCCTACAAAGCAGGAAAATACAAGTTGAACACTGGAAGGAAGTAGCATTCAGAACATGAAACTTAGAACTAACCTCAAGGAATCAATTTACCACTGTTTTAATCCCTTACACCAAATGCTCCCGTCACCTCCCAAAACTGAACAACAATCTTTAAAGTATCCCATCCAAAAAACAACTGCTAAAAGAGAGTTGCAATTTCAAACAGCAAAGTCCAATAAACTTAAAAAACCGAAACCAAAACCTCAAACACAGAACTGCAGCAGGTTTTAAATCTGTATCTGTTTTTGGATCCAATTCATAACACATCCATACAAATGCCGGAGTAAGCAAAAAGCAGAGAAAAGTTGGAACAACCAGTGGTGCTCAGTTGTCCATAGTCTAACAGCCACCACTAGCCTGAAGGATTCGTGAAGCTCCTGCCAGACACTCCCTGGAATAACTTACATGACCAGTTACATTTTTCATCCGAAGATTCTACAATGCTTTTAGAAACCTTTAATCCAACCACAAGGCCAGGAACAAAGCAGACTGCACTACAGTTTTTCTGAAAATCATCGCAATTTATTCATATTTGAAGTAGTGATTAACTACTTAACTAGTATGTGGGTTATTTATTATTAGACCAAGTAGTCAGCTGATTTCATTAGAGTGTATCAGACAATATAGTTAAATTAGACTCAGAAATGGGGTCAAATCTGAGAGAGCCACACACTGTCAGGTCTTTTCCTTTAAGCACTTTTTCCCTTTCAAATTAACTTTTTTAAGCAGTACAGCATAAACTTGGTAGAGATACAACCTATAATTGCCACTTGAATTGCATTTAAACCTAATTATTTCAGCTAAAATATTGGTTGCATGAACACCGATCATCAAAAGGACAAATTCTGTGTAATTGGGGATTAGCCATACCACAGAAGACAATTAGAGCAGGAAGCTATAAAGCCACAAAACCTGAAATGAGCTGCAGGAGCATGCATAATACCTTAAATTTAAAAAGTTTCTCATATTGTAATATCTCAGACAAGTTCTATCACATAAAAATACTGGGCAACCTCACAAGACCTGCTAACCTGTGCAACTGTGTCTAGTAAACACACTCTGAGCAATTGCACAACACCACCACCAAAAATCACAAGGAAACAGGAAGGGAACGTACCCAGGGAGAGGCAAACACCTCTGATGAACGTTAACCAACTGCTGGTTGGCACTCAACATAAAACTCAGTCATTGCAAACCAAGAAGCTGCCTCCACAAATGTTAAATTCCATCTAACAACTCTTTAAGGAATACTACAGGTAAGTACACAAAGCACTATGCAACCATAGGATGAAAGCACTAAACAAGGGGCCTACTTCAAATAGTCACACCAGTGATGAAAAATCACCGCTTCATGCCAGTTATGTGACACTTCTGAATTACTTACAGCAAAATTTGCAGGTTATTCTACTGTTAAATTCAAAGTGTAGGGAACCAACAAGTCATGTCAACACATGCAAGCTTAACCAGGGTAAATAATAAATACTGATCTAATGAGAAAAGAAGAAAAAGATTTGGTTATCCATGGTTGACTTCAGGGTCACATTTAGCTAAGGAGAGAGACCTCATGTTATTACAAATATGTAATGATGAAAAAGACCTCCTGATGGAAAACTAAGAACATCAAACACCTTATTTTTAGTTGAACTTCAATATTAATTTTTGATCACTTTGGGGAAAATAATTTCAGGACAACAAGCTCTGAAAAACTAAGAATTCTATTTAAAACCCACTAGACTCAGATGGGTTCTGAGCAACAAGTAGAATTTTAATTTCTTTAACTTCCAGATGGGCCAATCTAGGAGGTGCAAAAGCTATCAGTCAAACAGGAAATAACTTGAAAGAAAAGACTTCAGGCCAAATGAGATAAATAGTTCATGTCAGCACAGGCTGCAAAAATAGAAGTGGTCTGTAAATATAATTACTCTGAACAATGACAAACAAACCCAAACCCCAATAAATTAACAGAAGTCAAGTTAAATAAAATTCCATGAGTATACAAAGTCACAAGACTCAGCAGCTCTGTGGAAAGCAGGAGAAAACAACACATAAAAGAGGGCAAAATGATGATTTTTGCTTCTGCTTTCAGAAATGAGTGACAAATACTGAAGTATTTAAATGGGAATACTAAATGTATAGCTGCTTCATATATGAATATATGCATCAAATAGACCAAAATACGAATAAATGGAAATAAATCGTTTGTTAAAACAAAGCAATCTATTGACTCAGGGATTGAACAGATAGTCAAGATTTTTGATAGAATCAAAATATATTTCTGATTGAATCAAAATACTAATATTTTTGTTTAAAGGGGCAGCGAGACTGAGTTTTTCAGGAAGGGTTTGAGGGGAATGATCCAGACTTGTTAAGATGAAAGACTTGAGAATATACTTACAAGAACATATAAACCTGGGGTAAACTGGGTAAAATACACGAGAACTGCCAAAAATAGAGGCTACATAACTCAGCTTCCTATTATACTGAGTAGAAAATGATGTAAACTAGAAAATAAAGTAGAAGCACAGAATAGGCAAAAGATAGACTACCCAGGTTATGTTGCAAGGATATCCAGTTGAGAGACTCATCTTTAAATCTATTTATTTTCTTCTTTAATAACTCAGCAGAAACAACCCTGCTAACTTACAGTCTTGTATCATCAGCTGCCTTCATAATACAGACTAGAACTGGAGTGTGATGCCAAAACAAGTCAGGAGGAGCACAAGTGGAAAGTAAATCTCAAAACTTCAACTGGGCATTCACTGCAGAAGTCTGCTGTAAACTAAGAACCTGATGAAAAAGATGGTGACTTAAGCAAATCAGGTCTATTAATTGATGACAGGATTGATGCTGTGATGCCATCACAAATAAAGTAAATGCAATAAAGAGTACCAAGCAGGATGCCCCTGCCTGTAATGAGCATGAATAATGCCTGTATTCATGCTGATGTACAAGGCACGTGGTACACTGTGCTCTCACACACAGAGCTAAAATTCTCATAAGTCATCTTCAAAAAAATAAAAAAGGAAAGAGAAGCTCTCAAACAGAGCCTGCAGTGAAAGCTGACAGAAAGTCACTGTCTCTTGTAACATATTGAGGTAAATATCAAAACGATTCTTTCATCTTAAGTACCTGCTGCTCCATCCTGAAAGAACATTTGCTAAGAGTTAGTTACAAATGTGTTCTGCTGAAAATCAGATGACTGATGAGGAGGAACTGGAACAGCCTTTAAATCAGAAGTGGCAGGAAGAAAAGACCACATGTGAAGGCAGAGCTTCAACTTTATTTATGAATCAGTCAATACATGACATGCAAATGGCAGGAGACTGGACCTTATGAACAGGAAAGACCCTTTTAAATCCTACATTCTTGAACAAAACCTGGAATGTATAAAGCCAGATTTCGTTCAGCAACAGTCAAACATTACTTCCTACAGACACCACATGAGAAGCACTGATCCAATGTAGCCTAATTATTAGTCAGGAGTTACATCACAAACAACCAACTACCACTGAAAAACTTACAAACACATCACCAGATGACATAGCAAACTGAGAAGCAAACTGCTATAGAGCCCAAATTTACATGCCTCTCCAAATACTAGGAAATAACAGAGCTAATGTATCACAGCTCAGCAGCAAGTGGGGTGGGGAAACAAAATAAAATGAAGTCAGACTCAAGATCTGCACACATGGCACAAAACCAGGGATAAATGGATTTTTTGGGTTTCAGGGTGGGTTTTTATTCCTTCTCCACTGGCCTCCTATTGAACTTTTGCCAGAATACTGACACCTAACCCAGAAAAAACAGGAAATTGTTCAAATGAGGGGCCAAAAATTTCACTTCAGTGGAAATCTAGACAACCTTTTAGGCCACAGTCTAGTATATATTATTGTTTCTGAGAAAAAACCTCCTCCAGTTTGGGGGTGAGGAGGGAAGAATTAAGGAGTTATTTGGAAAATATCCTTGAGTGATACCAGTTGATTTTTTATGGCAGGTCCCTAACCTATTAAAAACACCTAGGAAGACAATACCTGAGATTTAGAACAGCTGTAAAACAAAGTCTCCAAAGCAAGCAAATTGTTTACTTCCCACTCTCTAACCAGTTTCTACAAATACAATTTTTTTGGCCATTATCACCCTTGCCAGCTTGCTGGCTTTTCCACTGAAAACTTCTCCACTTCTCCTTCAGTCTCTGTACTCTACCAGAAAAACGCCCAAAACCCAGAAGTATGCACATCCACTTTCTAGGGAGCTGACTAATATTTTAAAACACATATTTTATTTATGGTGGAATTATCACAGAAAGAATTAAAAATAGAGAAAAAATAACCTGCAGTATTTTCCTGGATTTGGGAAAAAGCAGGATGCCTTAATGGGGCATAATTAACCAGATGAGATTGTGACAGTAATTGATCACCTGCTGCACAGTTTGGTTTTGATGGAAACTGCAAGTGCTCCACGTCCAAAGATATGAGTGTCATAACTAAAGCCCCTGTTCAGAGTTTGGTCTTGAATGTTTCATTAAAGTGATCCTGATCCTAGAGAAGAAATCTCTCCAACATTTTCTTGCCCTGCCTGATAAAAGTAACATCACACAAAGATGTTTTGCCTTCTTCTAGAGCAGAAGTGCAGCATTTCTGACCCAACAGCCATCCCACCACCCAGCACAGTATAACCAAAATGTTCTGTCTAGCATTCCTACACAGAAGGAAAGCTTTCTACATACAAAAGACAATTATTGTGGTCTTGTAAAAGCAAGATACAACTTTCAGTGCTTAGCTCACCACCTTTTTATTTCACAGTATCACATGAATTGCTCATAAAACTGTAATATTTATCAATAGGATTTAGACACTTCACTGTGTTGAATATTACTTCTATTTCTTATTGGAGTGTTGAGTTGAAAAACAGCAATTTCCTCAGTAAATGTGGAAGGATTACACAAGGGCAGTGGTATTTTGGGAGATAATTCAGTCGTAATGGTCAATTCTCTGAATAGCACTAATACATATACCATAACATCACATTACTTGGACACTGCTCAAGCCAAGCAATACACATAAAATAAATAACAGACCTCAATGTGTCTTTAAATACTGTGATTAATCTTTACTGTTATACTGCAATTCAAAGATACTGATTTACATACCTGTGATGTTTGGCCCTGTAACTTTGCAAGCTGAGTTGTTCTCATGTTTAAGGACTGACTCCTTGTGACTGTCGCTCCAGAAGATTTCCCATTAACCTTTCTTTCCAGATGACAAGTTAATAACAGCTTTTCTTCTAACAGAACAGCATCCCATGGATCCTCAGCAGTCATACTTGAAGACCTCTCTCCATCATGCTCTGCCTTGTTTGAAGTCTCCACAGTGTCCACTTTTGGTTTACTCAGAGGATCCAAATCCAACCAGTCGAATTTACTGACATCCTCGCAGCTCTCCGAGGCTGGCAGGCTGGAGACTGCAGACTTTATGGCAGTCATTTCTAGGTCCGTGCTTGACTTCCCATTTCTCAGGAATTCTGAAGTGCTTGCAATTTTGTCAAATACTTTTGCCATTTCTGGTGTGAGTACTGGAGGGTACAAAGGTAGGCCTCCGTGTGGATGGAAAGGTGTGGTAGCTGCCAGTGGGTATGAAATGTATTGTGACTGTCTTGGAAGACCAAGATAAATAGGCTCTCTAGAGGGATAGGACGACATACTTGGATGGAATCCATTCTGAAATACACCAGTCTGTTTTGTGTAAGAAGATGAGGTGTAAATAGGAGGTAAAGTGCATGTCACAGGTGCTGGTATCCCAGGTGCCCACTGTCTCCTCTGACCCGCGGGCCCAAGATAAAATTGTGAAGACAGAGATGGGCTCAAAATAGGACTTGCTGGTAATGCAGGTACTTTACTAGATTCAAAATTGTCATCCAGCAACAGTTTCTCTAGTTCAGCATGAGTAAGCTTCTCTATGTCAATGGTACTTAGTTTATCTTCCATGCTCTTGGCATCAGACTCTGGAAACACCATGAGATCATGGTCCTGTTTGTTATGAGTCTGTGCTTTTTGTCTGGGACTACTTAAAGAATGAAAGGTTTGTTTATTACCAGCTACACCTCTTTCTTTCTGCATCTTGGCTAATGCCTCAGCTTCCATCTGCAATGCCTCCTCTTTGTCCACATCTTTTGACCTTGGGGCTGACAGAGAAGGTGAGGAGCGCTGTTTGAATCCATTGCTGCTGGATATCTGGGCCATGCCGCAAGAGCAGATGTCCATGTAAAGCAGCAACACTTCCCTTGCACTGGTTGTCTACCCTTGGCTTCAGAACGGATTTAGCAGACCTGAAAAGGAAATGAAACATTAGAAACACACGCAACAAATCATATGTGGACAACTACTAAGTCACACAGCACCAGCTGACGAACTTGACCATGTCCTTCGGAAACTCAGGATGTAAAATTTTAAAGAGGCCAATTTTTATTTTTTTGGAGGGGAGGGAGTGCCAAACTTAAAAAGAAGCCACACAAATAAATTCACGGTCTTTGAATTATGCAAGACCCATTTAATTTTCTTACTCTGCCTACTGGTCCTAGTAAGCACCTGGTTTATTTCTGCACCGCTAGACTCAAGACACACAAAAGCCACCCTCAGGTACGTAGTGGTTTTCAGACTTGAGCAATTACACAGGTGCAATCTTGGGAGTAGAAGTTGTTCTAAAGACTATACAAATACAGCATTGACAAAGCACATTATCAAGAGGACTTCCACCTTACCTCAACAGATTACAAAACCAGACCTTTCAAACTGCTGTACCATGATTACAATGGTCATAATGACACTGAAGGACCTCTCTTCCTTTGGAAAAGATTGTACTTTACCCTCTTAACAAGAAAAATAATGCTTATGAAATGGCATTTCTTGGACAAGCAAAATAAGCTATTTAAGTACAGCTGTTCATTGAGTAATCTCTTTAACAGGCCTTTAAAGGAAGTGTCATTCACTACTACGTAAGGGAAGAAACTCCAAAAGGTCACTTTTGCTTAAAGCCACCACCAAGAAAATGATATTTTACATTTCTCCTATTCCAGTCTTGTGTTCAGGACTATGATACAACCTCCCATATTCACCACAATACATGTGCAGCTCTTTATTAAAATAATCTTGCAAGGGATTACCACAAGAACTGTGTTATTTTTCAGTATTACTTCTACTTTATTCTCCAGCTTTTGCACACAGCCGGGTCAGAGCCAAGCCCAGGAGATAAGATGTCTTCCAGCAACAGCCAGTATGCACATCAAGCAGTAAGATAAAAATCAGGAATAATGAGTTTCTGCTAGGAGGGTTACATAATCAGCAATCCTCATTAAAACACAGTTTCACTGAACTAGATGAGCCTTATAGATGCAAATCATTCTGAGTTTAAGTCATGCAACAATCTAAAAATTAAGAATTCTTGGCAGCAAATAATGCAGATAACTCAAAATTCTTTGTGTTCCTTTTCAATTCACAGCCATTAGAAGGGTTTGGATTTTAGATTGGGGATTTTGCCCTCCTTGAATCATACCAGAGATGTGCTTCAAACAAAGTGACTGTATTTCTCTGGACTCCCCACACAGACAGCAAGATTCTTAACAGATTTATAACAGATTCTTTAAATTCTTTAAGTCTGGCCAAGCTTTTGTTTTATCTACTTCATTTCAATGGCTCATAGTGTGAAGGACAGACATCTTTATAAGAGGTTCTATACATTTCAGCTCAGTCTGAAGACAAATCCAAGTGAAACCCCTTACAAAGCAAAATTAAACCAGAAATGACGTTACAGTTACCAAGACAAGACTTGAACAAAAGAGGGGGTCTTCAGAAAGACTGAAACAGTGACAGACTAACAAAATTATAAAACTCTGAAAACCACACAATTCAAGTCCTGGGGCATAAAATCTTATGAAGGAGCTTAGGAAGTTACAGGTACAAATCCATTCCACAGGATAATTATATAAATATTGAACACAGACAAAGTCTACAGAAAAAAACAGACACCAGATCCTTTTCTGTACAGTTATGAAGCTGCGGAGTTCAACACCCATTAAAGCCATAAATATTGCTTTAGGAAGAAGTCTTGTCCTGTCTGCTGCCCATCTGCAGAGCTCAGCATAAAACACAATCAGGGAATCAATTAAAAAACCCCAAAACTATTTTGCTGGGCTCCTTTGTAGACAATGAAGGTCTCTGGTCCCATTAAGAGCACAGCTGTGGCCTTCAATTATTTACTAAGCTCCTGTTAGCAGGACAATCATACTAAAACTTCTCCTGAAGACGTACTGAATATTCTGTAGATGGTCTAAGCCTACTAGCCACGGATAATATCCTAATGAGAAGTCTCATATACTCGATACGACCTTCTCAGACTGTCTAGAAAGCTAAGCCGGCTTTAATCTCTTCATTAACTTACAGCTGGTTAAAACTGCTATGTCAGAGTTTTAGATGCAAGAACACCCTGACTTATGAAGGCCTCTCAAGAATTCCTACTTGGCTATTCCAAGAAGAAGCAGCCTGAGGCAAGTGCATTTTGCAGTTTTAACAGTCTTGCTGTTGCCTAAGGATTCTCAAGAGCAGCAGGGCTTTCTCCTGACCTTCATTCAAAAAAATAAAATAGAATCATACTTTCCGAGACTATTCAGAACTGCTCAGGCTACAACTTACACAAGACTGTCAATGCATTCAGGTGCTGCTTGATAATTACAAGTGATGCTTTCTTAAGGAGATGAAAAAAAAATTATATGGTCTTCAAAGTATTTATATGTAACAACAGCCAGCTCTATAAAAAAAACCAAGAAGCCTTATTTTTCTGCTGAAATCAACGGCCTTGATCTCCGTATCACCAAGCAGTCAGTCTCCTGTTCACAAGGAGAGTCACTGTTCCACGAAGTCACAACTGCAGATAAACACACATTCCTCAGCTCTCAGAAACACGGTACACAGCTACCACAGCACCTCCATTCACAACATCGAGAGAATCCCAGTCACTCAATAACTGCTTGTTTATTTCACAATTTCACATTACAGTGCTGTACTTCTGTCAGTGTATGACAGCACACCTGCACTAACAAATCCAGTGACTTCTAGCATTCAAGACAGAAGGTTATTGTTAGTGGTTATCTGAAAAATTGAATTTTAGCCTAATTCTTTGCAAGACAGCCTCATCAACATACATACACTTAATTTGATTGCTGTATTTAAGTCCTGTCCTTGGGAAACTTCTAAAGTCAGTGTACAAATTTCTATCAAATTTTATAAGCAGACTGCAGGTTTTTTCCAAACAGTTTGACATTAAAAAAACGGATTCAAAAATTGGGTAACATTGCAGTAGTTTTGGGGAAACTTTATCCTGCATGCCAGTTCTAAGCAGTAAATTCACATAACACATCAGAAAAAAGCTCCCTAGGCATAAGCAAGATTAAAATACTAACAGACCTTCTTTTAAATGCTAACCATGCAGCACCAGTTAACTTTTTCACAGAAGCTTAGCTTCACTTTGAACCTCTCACTTTGCAGCCATCTAAGTTCAAAGGTAGGGAGCGGGCAGAATTTAAACTTCTCCAACATGTACAAAGAGAAGGGCAAATTCCATTAGGATCATCTATCACCAGGGAACTCCTCAAACACTCAGAAAAATAAGTTTCAATTCAAATCCTGGAATCCCGAACCATTACTGACCAAGCCATAGGAATTCACCGGAAGTTTGCAACAACTGGAGGACACTGAAGACCCAGAAGTGATCCTTACAGAGCTAGGACTGCTCTCATCTGAACTGCTGCACACTATTTTAAGTAACAGTAATAATCAGTTTTCAGCTGTCAATCTGTTCACCTTCAAGAGTGCTCCTCCTGCCAAGCACTCAAAGAACATGAGAAACATTTATTTTTAAAGGAAAGCCAGAAGCAATTGAAGAGATTATAACAGAAATTCAGAAGTGATCAAACAACCCCCTACACCATTTACTTGTCCCCTAATTTTGAAATTAAACGGGCACATTCATACTTTTGGTGAAGTCGCCACATTTCCACTGCTCTAGCAGTACCTCACCTGCTTCCTTGAAAAGTGGGTCTAAAACCTCAACCACACAATTTATCTACAGCCCTGACCAAGGGTAATCTGCCTCTTGCAGTCACATTTCATTAACTTGAAGCAATATTTCCTTTAGCTATTCAACCAGCTGTGATCAGACAGGAGTCCGCAGACCTCTTTGGCTCTGGTCTGGCGGAGTTTCTGTAACAGCAACACTTCCTGGGTAACCATTTTACACAAATGTGTTTAGAGCCTAAATTTGATCACTCAAGTACCTGTGTATTGTTATATAATTTTGAGTATTGCACATCATTCATTATTTCAGAGTAAAATACTCCTTAAAAAAAAAAAAAGGCAGCAACAAAACTTATTAATAATCAAGAACCAAGAAATTGCAAGATGCCTGACTATCTCCTTCAGATCAAAGCCTCTACATGGAATGGAAATTAATTTTAAACCAGATTTTCACTTACAGAGGCTTACATTAAAAAAAAAAAATTACATATGCACTAGTCTAGCAAATACCTAAAATGGAACCAGGAAGAACTTTCTTTCCAGTAAGGAATTTATAGTTTTCTGGTAAGAAGCTTTGGGGAACCAATACAGGACATTACATCTCTACCAGGAGAAAGACTCTCAAAATCTAAATTAGTTTCCTATCTTAATGAGTAAGGGATGACTTCATCAGACATAAATCGTTTTACCTTAAGCAGAGGTAATCTCACCATCTGCTCATGTACATGTTAACATTCTTCTCTACTGTAGATCAGTTGCACAGCTTTCTTTTCAAAAACACCCAAAGCTTGTAATATCCTATTTATAATTTGTTCTACACAAGCACAGAACATATTATTTGGTAATTTCTTCACGTGAAGTACTTTATAGCTATCAGAAATCAGTGCACATGAATTCCCTGGAGTCCAAACACTAAATACAGAAGCAATGATAAGAAGTCAGGCCATTTCCTGCATTCCTTATAAAGTAAGGACCTGGCACACAGCAGCCAGCGCTTCCTCAAAACAAGTGCAATTTTCAAAGTAACTTTGAGGTTATTTTACCATTAAATAAAACAAAAATAAAAACATTTGAAGCATTTGCCTCACATTGAATCATAGCTAACTTAAGAATTAACAGATCTTGCCTGCATACCAGAGACAGTAGCAGTTTTATTGGAAACCAGGGAAAACTTAGCAAAATACGACAGCAGTAATATACTGTGGAAAATACTAATCATCTGCAAAGGAATTCATAGCCAGACATTTGCCACAGCAGGAAAACTCCTTAGCAAAAAAAAGAAAGAAAGAAGTCACAAGAACTTTGATGTTCAGAAGCCCTCTCTGCCAGATCCACTCAGATTGCTACAAACTGAGAAAAAACTGAACACATACTCATGCCATGACTTCTTGAAGTAAGGCTGTTATTTTTTTTTAAAATACTGTTAGGTTTAAACTGGAGGTTTCTCAACAACAAGCAGTTCTGAAAAGTCACATATAGGTCTATCACGCTATCTTTCCACTAAAAACATAGCAGCTTCTTTAATCCAGTCATTTTAGCAAAATGAGCAAGTGCCCCCTTACAGATGAGATTAACACAGTTAACCAGAAAATTGAATCCATTTTGTTTCAGCTCACATCTACAGAACCTTCAAAGACAATTTCACTAGCTTAAATACAGGTGCAATTTTTAACTGGGCACAAACCCTGAACCAACACTCATTTCACTTGTTTTGCTCAAACCATTCAGATCGTAAATACCTAAGCAGGAACCGCATCTCTTAACTTCGATTCTGAAATTTCATTTACATCTAAAAAGAGTACTGTTTCATCACAAAACCTTTGATCTCGAGGGCTAGGCAAGAATAGGATGTTTCCAACACTAGAACAGGAAGTCTCAGCCTTTAAGGTCTTTCAACATCAGCAACAAATCCCTTGAAAAATCCAACCTCAGCTGTTTCAGTACTTATAAAAATGTATGAACTACTGAAATCAATTTTCACCCAGGACACTGTGCAGAGGATCATTAGTAGATACGGCATACTTTGAAGCTGCTGTAACTTTGAATCCTCAGGTTTTGACCAATGTTTCTAGAGAGACAAAGCATGGATGCATCTGTCATGATGTTCCAGCCAGATCTCAGTGAGGGCAGCTACAGATACCTACAGATCATGTGTTTCCCATTGCCACACTCTTCCCCTGCATGGTTTGCACCACTGGCAACTGCAAGCCCTTCCATCAGTAGATGTGGATACATGCAGATTTGGTACAGCAGTTTTGCAAGCTTACTCAGCACATTCCTGCTTATTATATTCCTCCCCTCAAATTTTGAACCGAACCACCATTCCATTTAAGTCTGTTAAAGAGACAGGGGTCATGAAGAGAATTGAATTCCATATAAGTGTCATAAAAACAAAAACCCTGACCCTGCCAAGAACACTGGCTGTCACAGCTAGAAGAAAACTGTAGCATGAGCTCATATAACTGGACACTGCAGGTTTATCACCAGGATAATCTTTCTAAATGATTGAATCATGGCATCCTGCTATTCTGTTCCTGCCCAGTATTTTCTGGATGTAGGTACCAGAAAGAGCAAGAATGAAACTGATGGCATCCCAGGCTGTTTCATTCCAATGCACTTGGCCAAGATAGTTTTTTCCATGCCTTACAGCCAAGCCTATTACCCGCATTGTTTGACAAAGGCTGGGAATTCTACTTCTGTTGCAATGTTTCTGCTTACAGAATAATGCTTTCAATTCCACTCCTCCTGTTTCAAAAGTCTGCCTTTAAAAACTTTGTACTGGTTCCCTTGCTTTACAGACACCTCTTAAGTTGTGCTTTTCTCCACGTCACCCTGACGTTCACAATCCCTCCACCAATCCCACTTTTTAAAGGCTGCTTGAAAACACGCAATACAAACTTTCATACAGAATCAACATAAGCGGCCGGCTTAAGGGAAGGATTTTTCCTATTCTTTAAGCAAGGTCATTTTCCCAAATATTTTGATTCCCCAGATGAATAATTGGTGCAGTAATTCTTGATTTGCAAAGTAATTTTATTCTGGAATATCACTTTCATGGAACAATTAAGACTGGAAGGAGCCTTAGTTATTCATGCAGTGGGGGCCTGACCCCAGTAGAGCATGACAAATTACTTGGAGCATGTAGCTAAACTAGTAATTCCATTAATCCCAATGCCAGTGGCACTAAGCAGAAGACAGACAACATTTTGAACTACATGTCCAATTTTATCAAAATCATAGAAAGTGTCTAGTGTGGGGAGAACAGAGAAAGAGGAAAGAAACATTTGTGCTGCCTGCTTTAGTTACCACAGCAGAGATGCCCAAACACCTTCCACATAGTTCTGTAATATTCTACAGCATAGACAGAGGACCACGTTAAAATCCCAATTTTTCCTAAATTATGTGCCTGAAGGAAGCCCTGCAGACATCCTCCTAACGTCACAAAACATTGAAAACACAGCAAAATGCAGGAGGCTTATGATGCAAGGTACAGTGGCTGTTAACACAGGAGATGAAAACAACCCTCCCCCACAGAGATCCTATTTTACTCCCTGTGCAGCAGTGCACCATATACACCTTCAACAAAACATCGTCAAAAACACGCAGGAGAGGAAACACTGACACCTCAGCTCTGGCCCACGCTTAACTCTGTATCACTGTATTAGTATCACCCTACCAGTCTAACCTAATGCTGCAGTAGCCAAATTATTTCCACCACTTGCTTCAGCAGCCGAGTTTCCCCTCAGGCAGGAAACTTGCACAGTTTCAGTTACAACCAGCAGATGCTTCTTAGTTACACACCTCATATTCATAGGAGATCACGCAGAATTGCTGATTACTGACAGAACAAATGCACCATTCACGTGTACCTCCATGCTTTATCCATCAGAAAATACTAAACGCTTATTACACTTATTGACTGAATGATTACGTGGTTTGTTTGGGTTTGTTTTTTTTACAATAGCCAGGTAGAGAACTGAACAGGGTGGCTACACTCAGACCAAAGGTTCATCTCATCCTTATCTTGTCTCTAAAGGTGGCTTTGGAAATGCAAATAGGAAAAAGCTAAACCAACACAAACACTTCCTCAAAATACACTTCCAGTCTCCACTAATTTGCCACTCAAGTACTTCCTGAATCCTGAGGTAACTTCTCTAAGATTAAGACTCTTGATGGACTTTTTCATCAAGAATTTGTTCAGATGGACGCTGAGCTCAGGTAAACTTCTAGCTCTCACCTTGTAACTCAGCACTGTCACCACGCTCTGCTCTTCTGCTGTGACTACAACCTAAGCAGAAGACTGGATCAGTTATTGATGACCTGATCGTGATCAGTCTCCTACAAACATCAACTACAAGACTGAAACCTACAAGCTCAATTATTTCCTCTGGGTCACGATGCACTAAGCAACCTCCAGATCTGAACCAGTGACATTCCCTTAGCACAAACCCCACAAGTGTCCTCATATATACTACACACTGCAAGTTATGGTTGGGGTTTGTAAGTGATGTTTTGTTTGTAATTCAAATTACAAGTTACATGAAACATGCAGACATACCTTCAACCTCCACTTCCATTTCTTCCCTCTGAAGTGACCATCACTTGGAACAAGCTTAATCTAAGGAAATACTTTCAGGCTGCATTTCTACAAAGTTATAGATTGAAGTAATATTTCTCATAACTTTTTTTTATGTGAGCTTTGACGAAAGCATTTCATTCTAAAATTTTTATAGCTTAAGTGAGGTTTATCATTACTGGCATGCTTTGAAACATTTCCTCCTTCCCTTCCCTGTCCAGTATGGAAACAACTTCACCATTCTTCTCACAAACTCACATCACACCAACCGCCTCGCCTACAAAGGGGCTGGATGATGCTGTATTAGATGACTGATTTTATTGACCACCGTTGATAAAGACTGAACCCTGGTTCTGGTAATTAATTACACATCCACATCTTCTACTTAAAATAGAACAGTATGTTTACACAGTTACACAGCCGTGAAGCAAACAACTTACATTTGTGTAATACTCTCTCATTTTTAAGCTTGTTGTATCATCCTAAAAGTAAATAAACACCAAGTAAATCCTGCACTGACTACAAACACTAAAGGGCAATACTTCTAAAATAAAAATATGGAAGATCATTACCTGAATGTCGTAAAGACTGACCTTAAAACACATACTATATTTTATGTTTTATGAATTTTAGTCATGTCAGCGTTAGACTTACACTGGCCTACCCACCAGTGCTACTTTACTGCAATTTTTGAAGCTCCCATAAGGCAGCCTTAAAATTATTCGAAAGACAAACAACATGCAATCCTGCTCTAATAAAATCCAAATCTAGCATTCTTTTTTCTAAATAACCCCATACCGTCTGGTTTTGGTCCCACATCAAAGCCTAAGACAACAACAAAAAAACCCCTCCAAAACATCACCTCAGCAATTTTATTTCTTAAACAACATTTTAACCCAAGTGTCTCCAGCTAGGCAGTAAATACAACAGCAGCACTAAGACATATCACCAGTTTCAATTTAGTTTGAGAAGTAAGAAACAAAGGAACACAACATCAGAAAGTATTTTCTTGTACTTGACATTTTGAAATGCATAATTCTCATTTAAGGCATTCAATTTTCTTTGTTAGTACACAGAGAGCTACTCAAATTGGATAAAAATAACTAAATCATCAATTTAAGTACAATGATTATAACCTTTACCTTTGAGTTCTCAGTGATGATAGTAATAAACCGAAGGAAAGAGGAACCTCAAGTATCTAAATCAGGATTACTACTGCACTGTAATTAAAACAAATAGATTTTATTAAATCAATCAAAATTTAAAATATTTCTTGAGATCTCCTTTGTGTTTTTTATAAACAAGCATCTTTAAGGGACATAAAAGAATGTAAAATAAATTAGAATGTAAAAGAACATTCAAATACAGAACAATATTTAAGAAGATGGGACTCTAAATAACCTATTACTTGTCTGGTTTGTGGTCCCCTCCCCAGAAGGTCATTTAACTTCAAGTATTTATCACTTCTGCCTGTGCTTTCTTCCCTCTGCCTTTATCTTCTATGCAACTTTCTTTCACTGTCACCTTCAGTTTTGCTTCAACTTGCTTTCAAAAAAAACCAAACACAACCCCAAAAAACAAACAACAGAACTTGGTGGGAATTACAATCCCTTTCTCCCTCTCCAACAAATGTGCTAAGTGAGACCAATTTAACTTCTCATCCTCCCAGATGCACAGAGAAACTCTCAGTTTTGTGGGAATGAAGCACACAACTGCCTTCAAAGCCAACAAAGCCAAATAAAAAAATACTTTTGTCTGTCTGATTTCATTTCCCCTGCCCCATTTCTGCTTCCCCTTTGGATTCTTCATAAATCATCCATCACTACTACTCCTGAGCACAGCTTATATTCAAAGCAAGTATTGCACAACATCTTGTACAAACATCAGACATTTTTTCTTAAATTTTCAGTTCCCTTTGGGAAGAGATCTGCCTTAAACACGCAATGTTATTAGTTAAAACCTGTGCATCTCTCCTCTACCCCAAATCAGTTTAACTGTGCTCTGCTCTAGTATCAGACTACTACTAATAAGTAATAGTAGAAATGAGTAGAAAGACCACCAGAATCTCTTCCAAACACTTTTGACTGCATCTTGTTACCACAACCTTTCCCCAACAACAGCATAGCTGAAGTGGGAGGTTACTTGTACTAACAAAGGTGCAGGTATACCTTTTTTATTGTGTTGATACAGAATAAAACTAGATCGAGCCAAGAACAGCAAGGCAGTCACAAATTTCCATGTATCACTAGAAATATCGGCAAAGCTCCCGGAGGAAACAGCAGAGCTGTTTAGGGATCAGCTTTGTAAACATCCAACTTCTCTGGAACCACAGCAACGCACTAACCCGGGGCGAGCGAACCCACTCCAAAGCCCCCAAGAGGATGAACAAAAAGGAAGCGTAAACCTGGTGGGTCTCTGCAGCGACCGCCAAGGTGCCCCCTACGCTGGGCACCTCCCGAGCTCCCCGCTCCGTGCCGGTGACAGCTCCCTGCCACCCCGGAGACTTCACCCCCGGGTCCAAAAAGCACCTCTGGCACCTGCGGAGCGCGGGCAGCTCCTCCGGACGGCTCCGCGCCCCGAGCGGCGCCGCTCCAGCGCTCCAGACACGCAGCTCCCGGCTGGAAGCACTTCCCGCAGGCAGCGCCGCCGCCGCCGCCGCCCGGCTCGGGG